>JANPWX010000072.1:3629658-3862762 GCA_024734555.1 Trochalopteron elliotii
AGTCATTTAATTATCTTCATCCCTGCAGAGCTAGAACAGTGAAAAGAAAAAAAAAAAAAAAAATGGCAGTGAAAATGTTTGGAGAGAAATAGGTAAGCCATCATAATTGGGTTTTCTTTCCGTACCTTAATGGCTGGTTGGAAAAATCTCATTAAAGAGCACTAAATCCCTGTGTTTGTAATTCTGGATTCAATTTTAAGTAACCATCCAAACTTCTGGGTCTTTTGATAGATTCCCATACTCCAAATTTCTAGAGGTTTTTAGTGAATTAATGATATCCCTATGTATTTTTCACCCTTGCCTCCCTGCCCCTGCATACACGGCTTTGCAAGGTGTCTATCCAGTGAATAGAGGTGACAAAATCCACTGAACTCCAGGTGTGACTTTCAAGGGCTTCAATAAGTATTAGGTTAGAGTAGATAATGGCTTCTGTGACTAAGTTTGTCACTGGCAAATTTGCATCAGCAAAATGATATAATACATTGCAAAGTATTATGCCACGTAAGAACACTTTACCTTGAAAATGAAGGAGATTTATTTGAAATAAACAACAGGAAATAAACCAAGGAATTTTGTAATACCATATTTAAAAACAATTTTTCAGAAAAGAAATAATTGCATTTTAGAATTTATTAGAGTACATCAGTAAAAAAGTAATGAGTGCATCCACTTTTATGGTTATGCTGAATTGTATTATAAAATCTATGAGCAATATAAGAGAAGATTGGAAAAAAATGTCTGGGATACACAGTTTTAGTGTATTTTGCTGTCCTTGCTCTTCCATACCTATAAAATTTTCAATTTAGCAAAAGGAAATGAATGTAAAAGAAATCATGTAGAGCTAAGGCATTGCAAGGAAATAGTCAAAATAGATTGATAGCCAGCTACTCTATGGCAGGTTGGCGTTTTTAGCATGCATCATAGGTAATTGTGAAACACAGAGGAAAAATACCTATTAATAAACCCTTTCCAGGAGTTTCATACAGGACTTAACATTTTACAGTTTAGCTCCTGAGGATGGGTATAGTTGTGATGACCACAAGTTATGTATTACTTTTGAGAGATATAATGGTGTAGGAAACTTTTTTCTGTGAGTAAAATTCATCCCTAAACCTTCATGAGCAGTGATGCCTTGATCAGCCTAATGCAAAGTCTGTATTTTTTTTCCAACAGCTGCAAAGGGCCACAACTAAATGAATATACTTAATGAATATACAGAGATGGCAGAATGCAATTGCAACTGGACTTTGTTGATTATGTTAATAAAATGAAAGGAAATAATATAGACTGGCACATCTGAAGCTTAAATTCTTTCCATTACTTTAAGTGTCCCTTTTGAAGAGCATTTCTAGCTGAAATGTGAAGTTTATTCAAAAAAAATCAAATGCATCTTTCTAGAATTTAATGCTACTAAGCATTTGGCTGAATACGATTACTTGGAAGAAATGAGTCTTGAGACATCAACAGTATGGTGTGATTCATTGATCTAGTGAGGTCAGTGAACAAGTGAACAAGTTCCAGAGAGGTGTCATTCAACATTAGAGCAGCATCTAGACTCCTAAGACCTTGAATATATTATATATTCATATATCTTTGTGTGTGTGTTTTATTTTGTGTGCATAGATACATATATAATCAGATCTGTGTCTAAATCAGAAAAAAATAATATTTTAGCTTTCTTTTAACATTTCTGGGGTTAATTTCACTTTTGATTGGGTCTTCGAATGCCTTGCACTTCAGATTTGAGTGGTCACATCTCACAGGGACAGTCAGTGGAAATCACAGCTCTTACTTACTTAGAGTAGGCTTTGGAGCTTTAACTCCTTAAGGTTAGTTGCTGTTACCTCCTTAAAGAAAGTTGCATCATTTCCTGTTATTTGGTTCAGACTGGAAGCAGTAGCATCCACTAACTATGTAAATTAAGCTATGTTACATTGCTTCAGAAGAAGTGAAGTTACATGGGTGAAAGAGCACAAGCAGACTTTCTTGCTCCTAAGTTCAGACCTTTTACCCAGTCAGATGGTATCCACATCACTAAATAAAAAAGGCACAGGAAATAAACTTATGCATGACACCTTTGGTGGGTGGAAAGGGAGAATAATCTAAAAGGAATCATTATATCTTCCTGTTAAGTGCTTTCACATTAAGAACAGAGACTGTGCTCCCCAGAAAATGAAGGTTTGTCTCCAACCTCAAGAAAAACAATCATACTATTTCTGGTTGAAGTGCTATCTTAGCTCCATATGGTTGAGTTATCTTTTTTGCAGTAACTTAGTAGAGTCTGTGGGGAAACAACCTTGTTGGGCAGTCACACTGCTGTATGAAGGAAATGGTAGAGATTCCCAGGAACTATCCTGAGTAAGCAAACTTCAGAAATAGCAGAGTAGTGTGTTTGCCCAGGGGCAGTACTAGCTAGCCACCCAGTGCTTTCAGTGCTTGGGCTTGTGCTCTGTGTAGCACTGCTCCGTGATGTACACTGCAGACATTTTTTGGGTCACATCGACAAAGTCGTTTTCTTGCTTTCCTGATTCCACTGGTTTCATTTAATTTGGGAAAGTCTAGTCAGCCTGACACATCCATAAATTGAGTATATAAAAAAACCCCTATAAAGGTCGTATACAATACTTGTGACATTATTACAGGTTGACATTTTTGTACTAACTGTATCGTGTCGCTTACCAGAATCCTAGCACTTGTTGTGGTGATCAGAAATCAGAAATGAGATGTGCTTGCCCTTCCAAGAACTATTTGCAAAGTCAGAATGAAGCAAAATTCACTTCATTTATTAAAATTAAAAACTTTATTAAAAACTTACGTGGTAAGGCCTCCATGTCAACACATAGCAGTTCACAGCACAGTATTTGGACACATAAGAACTGATTTTTCCTAGCTGAGAAGCTACTTTTTCCTTTGAAGTTTTGAAGTGACCCTGTTCATTTTTCCCAAAGGGAGAATGAAATAAACAAAGTCTGACATGGTAATCCTTCCATATCCACTGAATTCTCTAAGGTAACTGTGAGATTATTGCATTTAATACAAATGAAAGCAGTTTTCACAAGTTTCAACAGCAGGTCACAATTTCATCAGTTCCTAATCAATAAAGTATAGGTGTTAGCAGATGTATATATTGCTTCTCAGTTTTGAAACAATGAAATATGAGTAC
This sequence comes from Trochalopteron elliotii, assembly GCA_024734555.1. Taxonomy (NCBI): domain Eukaryota; kingdom Metazoa; phylum Chordata; class Aves; order Passeriformes; family Leiothrichidae; genus Trochalopteron; species Trochalopteron elliotii. The sequence goes on from JANPWX010000072.1 coordinate 3,632,822, forward strand.
TAGGTATTTTTTATACATGTATTATGGTTATCAGTGCAACTTTAAAAAACTGTCTTTTGAAAGATTGACATAGATTTTCAAGAACCCTGTATACGTTCTGAATGCATTTCATATTATTTTTACTCTTATAGTATGTGAAGTTTGTTTTATTTTTGTAGTTCATTGTTCTTTACACTGAATGCTTCCAATAGCGTCTTTTTAACTTTGCAATGAGATTCTATGGTGCCAACGTAGAGACCTTTTTATATAAGTGGGCCTCCAGTGAGAAGTATGTTCAGGCCTGATTGCAAGGCAGGGCATCCTTTTTTAATGTTCATGCAAAATGTTTTTTGTGGGTGGATCAAATTGACTTTGAGTATTTGCACAGTAAGTTTTTGAAGCTTTTGAAGCCTTTGAAGCAAAATACCTATTGTAATGAAAGTTTTACACAGACGTGGAATGAAGATTTAAGGTTCTACTAGGGTTAATATTACTAAAAGTTTAGGTCTTTGTATATTGTCAGTGTAATTTTATTTCTTATGATATCATAAGTCCTGTGTAACTATTTTACCTTTTTTATTCCTTTTTTTTTAAAGACACAAATGCAATGATTATATGTAACTTATGAAGGCTCAGGGTACCAAGCTCTTAAAATTTTTGGGTTGTCATCTGCCAGCAAAATACCTGTGCAGCTCTGGATGTGGAGTAAATGTGGTGTATTCCAGACTGCTCTCAAGGAAGCACTTCATAAAATAGAGAGTGAAAGTTACAGGGAGGAGTGAGACCATTGTTGGATCTGCTCAGCTTCATATATCCGAGGCAGCTCATAATCACTGCTGCCAAAAATCTGCCCTGGGAACACTCAGCACAGCAGATAGAGATGGAAGCAGCACAAGAGGCCACATTAGCTGGGATTTGGTCTGTCTTTGAAAAAGAGTTTTTTGACAGTTTGGACCGCTGTGAGGCAGTGCCAGCTTGCTTGCCTTTCTAGCGCCCCTCCAAAGTTCTGATAGGTTTGAGATACTCCTGTAAAATGCTTACATCGAATTATGGCAGCCTTTTTCTGTACAATAGTGCTGTCAAAAAATGTTCACCTATTAATTTTATCTGAAGTGCTTCCTCACAACAGATGTTTTTAAAACAGTTTTGTTTATTTGATTTCCCACTTCAGAATAAAATTTGGAAATGAGAAACAAAAGTTTTCTTGTTTCTCAGAGGTATCAGTGTTCTAAAATGGTTCCTTGCACAAGTGGGGCTCTTCTTCATAAATCTGTGTATCAAATTTATCTTTTATTTAAGAACTTATCGAGTTGTCACCCTCTTCTAAGGTCATGGACTTTCCTCAGTTCTAGTAATCCTTACAGGAAATGGACCACATGTTTATTTTCCATGGTATCCACTTTTTTTCTTTTCTTTCAAAAAGAATTGCCATCTGTTGCTTTCCAGATTTTGTCTTACTTATTCTCTAATTTCTCCTTCATCACCAACTGGGTTTTTGATCTTTTTTTTGATCAGTTTTCAATTTTTTTTTTTAAGAAAGAAAAAGGAATCTGTAATGCTCTCAAAATCATTAAGCAAGATAGGGTTGAAATGCAGTTATCTTACCATCAAATATTCTTGTGTAGTTCTCTTTTCTTTTAATTACTGCCTCTGAGCACATTTTTACTCACCATCAATTACCACCCATTATCCTGCTAATCTGGAGTAATGACATGGTGGCAAAGCAGAAACAGAGTTAAAAGATAAAGCAATTGCATTGTAAGAATTCACTGTGCCCTTATGTGAAGAATGAAAGATCCGAGACACTTTCAATGGTGGAATACAGTGAGCTGGGCCAAGGTTGCCCAGCACAGTCATGTTCTATAAACACTTAGAGCAAAACCCGTCAGGCCACGTGTTGTGGTTTGACCCCAGATGGCAGCTCAGCTGGTTTTTTTTGTGCTGGTGGAGTGGTGTGAGAAAGAAAAGGCCTTGGCTCTGTGTAAGTGCTGCTCAGCAATAACAAAAACATCCCTGAATTACCAGAATTGTTTCCAGCATAAATCCAAAACACAGTACCATGCTAGCTACTATGAAAAAAATTAACTCTACCCAGCCAACCCCTGCGCATCATGATCATGTATCTCATAATCTCAGCTGGACTTGAGCTGGCCTATTCAGATATCCCTAAAGGATATTAAAAAGTGTGTTTATCTAAATATAATGCTTGAAGATAAATCCAACTTCCACATTATTATGAGAGCATAGATCACAAGAAGACAATAAATTATCTTTCCTTCTGTTATTTTCAGAACCAAATTTTGTGTCATCTTACGACATTGGGAACTTTACCTACTTCTTCTTCCGGGAAAATGCAGTGGAGCATGACTGTGGGAAAACAGTTTTCTCTCGTGCTGCTCGGGTGTGCAAAAATGACATTGGTGGCAAGTTTGTGCTGGAGGATACCTGGACTACCTTCATGAAAGCTCGTCTGAACTGCTCTCGCCCTGGAGAAATTCCATTTTACTATAATGAACTTCAGAGTACTTTCTTCCTACCAGAACTGGACTTGATCTATGGGATTTTTACCACTAATGTGTAAGTAAACTGAATGAAATGTTTTATTTTCTTGCTGTTTGTGACAGCAAACCCTAGAACTTCTGAGCTACTCTCTTCTGTGTATGCTAAGTAAACATAAATTCAAACCAGTGTTTTGCCCAATCCACTGTTTTCTGTGAACAAGTATCAGTTCCAAATATTTCCCACATGAATTGTTGAAAACACGAGAGAAGGAATAAATTCTTAATATTTCCTTACTGCAGGAAGCCAGTTGTGTTTAAGACTATTCTGTCATATTCTTCACTTATTGTTAGAAAGTAATTAATTTTTATTTTTACTATTGTAATGTATAAATGCCATATGTATTTGTGAAATAAATAATTTATAATTGCAATGTGACACGATCATGAATTTGACATGATGGAATTTGACCATGTCATAAAGAACCCATCTTACCCAAAACAGCACAAGAGGTGCTGTCATGTATTTTAATTTAGTCCTAACATATCCTTATGTGAGTTTAAAAGTCAAACCAAGAATTTAACCTAATTTTAAATGAACCTGTTATATCAAAGAGGTAAAATTAAAGAAAAAAATAAAAGTACAATTTGGTCTTAAAAATTCGAATTTGTTAAATATTAAAAAGTTGGATGGACATAGGAAAAAAGAGACATTTATCTTAGAAATGTCCGTTTTAAATTTAAACATGATGACTGGTGTTCAAATGCTGCACAGCGAGAGCAGCCTCTGTATTATGGCTGTGCAACCCAGTGTTCAGACCACTGGAATAATTTCGAGTTCTGATTCTCCGACCCTCTTGTACTGTCTTGCTGTGTAAGTCAGTTTTATCTAGAATTTTAAAAGGTCCTTGGGCACCTAAGACATAGGTCAGGCACCCTTGAACACAGGGATACCTAGCCTTTATAAATATCTGTTAACCAGTCACAAGTTAATGCCAACAAATTATAATCCATATCCATTCTAGACAGTGAGCATGAATTTGAGCTCATTTCGGCATCTTCCAGACTCAGGCTCACTCCTGGGCTGGCAGCTCAGGCTGTGAACAAGGCTGGTGATGAGATGCTTGCACCAGGCTGTGGCAATCCCTAACTCATGACATTGGATGCTGAGCTCAGCCTGTTTCTGCAATGGAGTAATGTAGGGAATCTAAACACTGTTCATGTAAAGAGAATGGCAGAGACTTCGAGATTACTGGGGATAAGAACATTTGCTGTTGTTTCGATCAGTACTTTTAATTTGGTTCTGTTTTCCTAGTTAGTTCATATACTAAAAGACAGGTATTTGTCAGGTGGCATCCACATACACTGTTCAACCAGATCTTTCTTGAGAAGTCGAAGTAGCCAAGGTGTGTTCCTGCCATGAAAAGCCTGAGTGGAGGAATTTTGCTCTAGAAAATCCATGGGGCTTTGGCCATGGAAGGGGAATGATGTTCCTGATGCTTCCTGGGTCTCCTGGAAATGGACTTGCTATTGTTAAGACTATCTTTGCCACATGGAAGTAAGACAGTATTTGAAACCTTGCTGTTACTGTCCTCTTTCCCTGTGGCCCAATGTTTTGACTGTCCAAGAAAGATGGACTGTTTGAGGAGGAACTAATTAACTATAACTGAGGGTAGGCCTTTTCAGTTGCTCTATTTAAATGCCTCCCATCAAATGTTGTAACTAAATTTTTTTGACATTTTTGAAATGTTTTAGAGTTAGGATTACTTATCCATGCTGATTACCTGTTCATAGATAGTTTGTGAAACTCGTAAAACCCTTTCTGTCCTGCAAGTGACAGATGGAGAAACACAAGGGTTGCCTGTGACAGGGAACAACAACATATTCCTTTCTGTTCATGTAACATCAGATATAACTTAATGGCATTCAAAATTCTTTAGTCTCATATCTTCAAAATTACAATGACTTTGTTGGACCTTAATGCTTTTTTTAATATACTTTATATACTTGTGATGGGGAAAAATTGAAACCTTTCTCTAACAGCCAAACCTGCTCCTTTTATATGTGACTATCAAGTCCACTATAGCCATTGCTTCATGAAAAAGCTGATTTTGTTTCTTTCAGACTATCTAAAAAATCTGTAAACATGAGTCTCATGTCCTCGTACGACTTCATGAAATTCAGGAAAACATTGGTACAGTTAATAATATTAGTGAGATGCATTTAGTGATATGAGCAAGGATTTATCAGCTCCAGTGATGACTGATTCTGCAGAAATTATAAGCATGGAACTTCAAGTTTTGGGCTTCCTTTGAAATAAGAGAGACAATCATAAGAAAACAAATTGCTCTTTTGTCCTGGTATTTAATCCATGTATCCTAACTCTTTTTTCAGTTGTTATTTTTTTTCCCCATCATTATGGAGTTTCTATAGTATATTTTCTTAAGCCTTGTGTAAATTCCAGGCTAAGCTTAAAAAAAAAAAGAGAGAGAGAGAAGAATGCCGTGTGGATCAATTGCCAGCAGTTTTAGCTGCAAATCCATGCAATTGACACCTTCATTGTCTATTCAATTATCTCAAAATGAGGAAAAGAACTATGCAGCTTTCCATATTAGGAGCTTTCAAAGTTTATATTCTTTACACTATGCAGAATTACTTTATTATCTTGTATGTCACATTTTCAAGACAAATCCAGGAAATTGTGTATTTTGTCCAGCTGCCATTTACTGATGTTTAGTTTTTAACATGGTATCTTGTAAGCAGTCCAAGTTATTTTCTCTTGATGGGTTTCTGCAACTTGCATTCTTATTGCTGTACAACATCTCTTGAAAGATGGGGTTTTTGTGGACGTGTCTTGTCCAGGGATTCTGAGGATCTAGAGACATACCACACATTAAAAATCCATACTTAGGTCCTGCAGTCATTTGCTGTATGGAAGAAATTTTATTGAACCCTGAGAATAATATCCTGAAGATCGTTCTGAGAAAAGAGATGTCCCTAGTGCTTGTGATTATGTGTGGAAGTGTAGCAGTGTGGTATTAGAAGTATAGTATGGTATTAGAGCAGCAGTAGAAAGTAGGAAATTCTGAGTTCTCGCCTATACCAGCTTCTTAGTAAGGCTGACAAATATTTTAAATGCAATGACTATGCTAAATCATATATCATTATCTTGAGATATCATCTCCTGGCTGATCATATCTGCTTCATTAATTACTTGAAGGATTGAAGAGTTATTGCCTTTTTATTTACTTTTCAGCAACTTGACTTCTTAATGTTATTACATAGGTTAATGTATTTATTTCTTTTGCAGGAACAGCATAGCAGCATCAGCAGTTTGTGTTTTCAATCTGAGTGCTATAACTCAGGCCTTTAATGGACCCTTCAAGTACCAGGAGAACTCTCGCTCTGCTTGGCTTCCATATCCAAATCCTAACCCTAATTTTCAGGTATGGATATGTGGGGGAAGTACAATATTTCATGTGAGCTTTCCTCTAAGTACTGTATGATTCATAAATTATAAATGCAGTTTTGCACTATGTTGTAGCCTAAGACCTTAAAAAATGCTAAATTAAGAAAAGTGCTTAGGAGAGCCCCTTATTTCAACATACTTAATTTTAATTTTTATCCTTCCACAAAATAATTTGTATTGAAAAACAGATGTACTTTGAAGGGTAGGAGAAAAAAGGCTTAACATCAGTCTTCTGTCAAAATAAAACACTGTAGTTTTCTGTCAAGGTGACATTAACTCCTGTCTGAAGTATGATCAAACTGCTATTCTCTTTTACATTGCATTTGTGTTATTAGGACTTAAAAAATGGAATGGTATCTGGCAGAAAAAAGAAAGTGAGAGGGAGGTGGTAAAGGAGGAGTGGTCAGAATTTTATATATTTTCATGTGCAAAGTGGTCCACACTCCTTGAAGAGTCAGATTAAAAGAATTTGCAATGCGTTCTGCCCCTCATTTGAACTTGTTGGCCTCAGAGGGTGTAATAATCTGCAGCTGGCTGACAGTGTAAAACCACTTAATCCAAGGTGGGTCGTTTAGAGGAACTCTACAAAAAGAGAGGGGTATTTCAGTAAGAACATATGGACTGTTTTAGTCTTTTGCAATGTCACCACTCCTACTCGGACAATTTTAATGAGTGTGCTTCCTGCAAGGGAGATGGAAGGAAAAGCAGCATTAATGCAGTGATTAACAACAATAGCTTTTCATCAGGTTATTTAAGTGTAGTCACCTCTATCCACCTTTCACCCTCGTTTAATTTCAGTGTAATTTCACAAGTTCACTTCTGCTCCTGGAACAGCCTTCCCTAGCTTGTAAGAGTCATAAGATCTTTGCTAGCCTGAAAAAGAATCACCCATTGGTGATTGTAGGTAAATTACTTCCTGATCTTTGCAAATCAAGGAAAATAAGGTACAGTTTACAGGCTAGAGCCATGTTACCTTTCCTAAGTAGTATGTTTGTCATCAGCCAAGTGACAAGACTCTTAAGTACACCAGAATCCTGCAGAAGCAGGCAGTATTTCTATACAGCTTTTCACCTGCTATAGAAGGTACAATACTTGTATTGTCAAAATAATGATAGGAAGAGAGCCTAAGAGAGGCTAAATTTTTGAAGGAGAAAGCCTGAAAAAATGCTTGTATATAAAAATCTTACCACCTTTTTGACTAGGTAAGCACATCCAATAAAACTTATTAAACTCTCCCTATAAACCTTGCATTAATGTGGTGTTAATTATTGTGAGAGCAGCCCATACTGAATGGTACTTACCAAGAAAGATGACAGCCTGATGGCTGTGTAAAAACAGTTTAAGTCTCTGCTGTACTGTTAGTGCACGTCTCCAAGTCCCAGTCAAGACAGGTGTTGAAATTTATTTCTTAGATGGCCTGGCTGATTTTAATACAGCTGATACTTCATCCAATTTACAAGAACAGTGACAACAGTTCTATCATATCTCACTGAGCTACAAACAGCTTTGAAGGCAGAGCTAGTGTTAAAAGCTGCAGTGTGGCCTTTTACAACACAATATTGAAGGCAATTGATGTCAACTGATCTCTAGGTATCTCTAGTGATGTCCAACTTCTCTTCTTTTGCCGATGCTGCTTTTTATTCCCTTGAATAATTTTCTGCTACATTTCTGGCTCCATAACTCTAGCAGTGATGCATACTAGAAGCTAGTCTAATGCTTAGAGCTTTAACCTTTTTTTGTGACTTGACTTTGTGACTTTAGAGTACACACCTCACATGGATGAAATATATTCCTTGACTGAGTCATTGGTTTCCTTCCAAGAAAGGACTTATCTTTTGTAGAGTCCTTATGATAAAGGATCAGAAGTTCTGTTTGTGTAGTCCCAGAAGTAGATTTATCCTCTGAGTGTTCATCTACTCAGTAGCAACACAGAGAAGTATGTGATTTTAAGGAAGACTACCGCTGCATAGATATAGTTGCATCAGACATTGTATTTTTGATGCTGGATTTTATCAATGAAATATTTTCTATTTTAGAATACTATTGGAGTCCCAGTTTTGAGGAACATCATTTTCTTCTGAGATCGTTGCTTTTCTCTTTAGACAGGGTCTGTCATAAGACCAAGGACCATTTGCATTTCAGTGTATTATGAGTATTCAGCTGGAATTTTTCCTGCTTGATAAATCCAGAGAACTTCTTTGACGTGGTTTATTTTTTTCACCGGTCTGACATACCAAGCAAGTTACTGTTTCCTAACAATTGCTAATCTATCATTGTTCATCATCTGATCTCCCATTATGAAACAATTTGACTTTTTTTAGCATTTGTGGATTTGGAATGATCACTCAATATTGGATTGAAAACATGGTAATAATAAGGAAATAACTGGTACAGTTTTGCATACTATTATTTTGCTCATGCTGTAATTCATGGCATAATTTATGACAGGGTAAAGCAGAATGAAAATGGTGACTTAGTTATGCCTTTCACGTCACCCAAATATTTGATAAATGCTGTGAAGTAGTGCTTTACTTCTCTAATGCAATTACGCCTGAGTAAACATGTGAATGTTTATATATTCCCATGCATTAAGAAGCTTTCTCTTTTGTGTCCTCAGTTGAACACAAATATGTTAAAATTAACTCCCACTTATTTTGCTTTGTTTATTTGTGTTTGAAACTGGTCCATGCAACTAGTGGATGTTTTCCGGTAAGAAAAGAACAGGTTTCATTTTAAAAATATAGTCAGTTTTAAAGCAAAAAAAGTCTTTGCTGAGGATAATATTTAATAGAGCTCTGCACTGTCCATTTTTGCTACCTAATACATAGTCCTAAGAGCCTCCTAAAACTTCATGTTGTGCTTTCACCTGGGATACCTGTCAGACCCTGGTTGTGGTAGGACATGGGGTTTCCTTTGAAAATTTATTATGTCTTTAGCACTGAGTATAAAGTTCTTTAGTATTCTTTAGTATAAACAAAATTAGTCAGAAAATAATTTGGTTTTTTGAATGGTAGTTTTTCTCCTTCCTGCCCTGTGAACATAGGATATAGCAAAATATTTCCATAATCCACTTGTGCTGGTCAGTCTGGTGCTCTTCCATATTGTTTAGCATTAGGGAGCCTCTGTAGTACTGCCTCAGGAAAACTGAGCTTCCTGAGTCCTTGGACAGTCTGGTTAGCAGCAAAATGGGACCTGAAAGTCAAATTCCATATTGTCATTACAAGATGTCTTATTTTCTCGTGCTGTACATCAGAGAGTAAATCTGTTGTTATTGTAGGCACATATAGTCATGCTGCTTTTCTTTCTTTACAGTGTGGCACCATGGACCAGGGTTTGTATGTAAATCTGACTGAGAGAAATCTTCAAGATGCACAAAAATTCTTCTTAATGCATGAGGTTGTTCAACCAGTTATTCCAATTCCGTACTTCATGGAAGACAACAGCCGATTTTCCCATGTGGTTGTGGATGTTGTGCAGGGCAAGGACATGCTTTTCCATATCATCTATCTTGCCACAGGTATGAATGTTCATTGCTGCGATAACCACAAAAGTTTATGAGGTCTTTGAGTTTTAATGTTTTGTTAATTACTTATAAAATACATGTACAGCACTTTGAACATCAGCTTTTCCTCTTTGACACAATCGCCTGTCTATCTTCTACATTTCCTGAATAGATTAATTTAGCCATTACAATGTCTTTTATGTTATTTTGTGAACTCCCATTTTGGTGTCTGTTTCCTCTTCTCCTTTGAAACTGTGAAGCTTGTGTACTCTTGAGGTAATTAAATGTTGGTAACTTTGCAAATGGAACTTTCTAATTTTCACTGTCTTTTGTTCTTTTTACTTAGTTAAGGGCACAAATTTAAGGGCCCAAGATAAGATTGTTTTGGACCCTCTGATAAAGAAGTAACTTCGTAAATAGCAAGTACAGCTACTGCTATTTCTATTTGTGAATTTTCTGTCACATGTATTTTATTAACTTTCCTTTTAATTTTTAAGACATTCATTATGCAGTTTTATACCCTGTCTTATTATTTGCCCATTTATATGTAACCGTAGCAATGAAAGAAAAACAACCCTCCACTTTATATTGCTTTGGTCACAGCTATTGCCTTCTTGGTTCAAAATTTCAATCTTCTTAAAAATAGAAAGGGTTTTGGAGAACTGTTTTCACAGAACAAGGATGTCTCCAGCTGAGACTGAAATACTAGATTGGACTACCACGTTTAAAGCCTCATGATATAAAACCTAGGATAGTTTTTAAATACTTGGGCCTACGCACATTAGTAGGGAATAGCTCATTAAAGCAAAGATTTGTTTATGTTCAGTTTGTCTCATTGTGCTCCTTGAAAGCTGGGCAGTAACAGAAAAGCTTTTCAAAGGTTAAAACCGTACTTGGATTTGACCAGTTTTAGTCAAAACAACTTGGTTGGTAAATCAGTGCATTTTAAGTGAAATCATGTCAATACTAAGTGGTGTTTGTATTGTAGAGGCCTCCTGAAATTTGGATTTTGGGCCAAACCTGAATTACAGAAACATGCACTGATTTGGTTTTATATGAAGAGACTATCACTCACTGCATTGTAGGATATTTACATTTTTGGAGTCTTGGAAGCACCAAGAATAATGACTTTTGTCATAATTCTGGTTGTATTCAGGTTTCAGTTTCCCATGGTGTGTTACCTTTTACATTCAAGTCAGTAAATGAGGATCTAAAATTTTACACTTCATGGCTCATTAATAAATTGTTTTCGGGAGTGAGTTAGTGTTCTTTTCATGCTGTTAAAAAAAAAGATACTGCTCCTATGCTCCCTGTGATGTATGCTTGCCTTTCACTTTTATTCTTTTCTGTACGTCTGGTTTTGATAATTCATGGAAGCAGGGTACTTATCTTAGCTGGATCTTTAGTCTAAATTCACACATGCTTTCCTGTAACTGGACAGCATGTTTTATAAGTGTGAGAAAGCGTATGATAAACCCCCCATTCTATTCTTGCGGTTATCATGATGTACTGAATTCTGTTCCACATGCATTTAACTGAATCACACTGGATTTTTTTAACATTTCTTCTACCCCAGTCGAGTGTAAGTGTTAAGACTTATTTTTGAAGAAATATTAACCCTCGCTTTTGGTAGAATTTGAAATTACCACACATTTATATGCAAATACCACAGGTACAGTTCATAAGTGCAATTTAAAAATCCCAAGATGTACCAAATTACACAGTGTAATTTATTTATATATTACGACTGTAGGAGAAAGGTGTTACTTTGCCTTCTTTGGGGTGCAGATCATAATTTTAATTTCATTATATTGTTAATTGTGCAACATCTTTCTCCTGAGGCCTGACGTTGCTTATGTAGAAACTGTGTAGTAGTTAGCATTGAGTTTTCATCATAAACTGAATATGGTAAAAGATAATGAGAAAAATGCCACTACTTCTGTAAACAACAGAAACTAAAAAGCAGCGGCCTTAACTATGAAAATAAACAATAATTTTGGAAACAACCCAAGTTTGAGGCTCTTGAATTTCCCGTGTCCAGCTTTACTCCCACATGTACCCCAAGCTCCTAACACCATAGAGCATGTGTATGTTTGGGAGAGATGAAAGACTGGGCTGACAGTTACTACCAGTCTGAGAAATGTTGTTATATATTTCCTGATTTAATTTAATTGCATTATTAGAAGTGGTGGTAAATTAAGTTTGGAATTAAATGTTTACCACAATGCTCCATCTTCAAAAAAGAGACAAAGGAATAAAAGCTGACAAGCAGAAAAGGCCCTGGGGGTACTGGTTGACAGCAATGAAATGTGAGCCAGTGTGTGTCCAGGTGGCCAAGAAGGCCAAGGGCATCCTGGCTTGGATCAGGAATAGTGTGGCCAATAGGACCAGGGTGTGACCTTCATGTTGTACTCATCCATTGGTGTGGCTGCATCTTGAAACCTGTGTTCAGGCCCTCCAATACAGGAAGGCCATTGAGGTGCTGGAGGGTGTGCAACGAGGGGCAACAGAGCTGGTGAAGAGTCTGGAGCACAGGTCTTGTGAGGAGTGGCTGAGGGAGCTAAGGTTGTTTAGCCTGGAAAAAAGGAGACTCAGAGGGAAACTTATCACTCTGCAACAGCCTGAAAAGAGGTTGTAGCCAGGTCGGGGTCAGTCTCTTCTCACAAGTAACAAGCAATAGCACCAGAGGAAATGGCATCCAGTTTTGCCAGAGGAGATTTAGATTAGATACTAGGAAAAATTTATTTATTGAAACAGTATTCAGGCATTAGTACAGGCTGCTCAGGGAAGTGGTGGACTCACCATCCCTGGAGGTATTTGAAAGACATGTAGATGTGGGACTTAGGGACATGGTTTAGTGGTGCATTTGTCAGTGCTGGGTTAACAATCAGACTTGATCTTAAAGGTCTTTTCCAAGCTAAACAGTTCTACGATTCCATGACCTGGGAAGCAACAGTCTAGTGGGCGTTCAGTCCCTGGGAAAGTCAAGGAGCACACCTCCTTGGAGCACACTTCTCTGGGCACATGATGGACAAAAAGGTGATTTGGAACATTCGGCATGGATTACTCAAGGGTTAAACTCATCTGAAAATCTGATTACTTTCTGTGGTAAAACATCTGGATCTGTGCATGAAGAGAAAGTAGTACCTCAACTTTAGCAAGGCTTTTAACACTGTCTGCCACAATATTCATATATCCAAATTAGGATATAGGGTCTATATGGGTGAGCAGCTGGATCTATAAAACCTGCTAGGATGTCAGGCTCAGAGGGTAGTTTTAATGTGATATATAGAAAGGATAAGGAGCCAAGTACTCTCCTGTTTGATATTTTTTAATCAATGACCTGGAGGAGGACAAGGAGCACACTCTATCATGTGTGAAGGTGACACCAGGATACCAGTAGTTACACTGGAGGGTGTGCCATCCAAAGGACTTAGGTGTGCTGAAGGGATGCCATCACTGCAAAGACAGCCAATAGCATCTTGGGCTGTTTTCAGGAACACAGCCAGGAGATCAAGGGAAGAGGTTGTTCCCCAGTTTTGGCCTCCCCCAGTTCAAGAAGGACCTGGATAAAATGGGACAAATTCAGTGGAGGGCTGCCTTCTGTTGGAGGCTGGAGTCCCCTACCCTAGGAAGGGAAGCTGAGGGAGCTGACCTTGTTCATCCTTGAGGAGAAAAGGCATTGTGGGGAGCCTACAGAGAGTTTACATAGAGAATGGTGACGTGCTATTTACACTGGTGCATGGTGGGAAGACAAGGGACAACAGGCAGAGAATTTCAGACTGGATATAAAGAAAAACTTTCTCACTTCTAGGACAGTCAAGCAACAGGTTTTGCGGTCTCCATTCTGGGAGAATTTTGACACCAGACAGCAACACAGTCTGTTATAGCTAGCTGTCTTTTGAGTAGAAGGTTGGACTTGAGACCTTCTGATCTCCTGTCCAAGCTAAATTATCCTGTGCTTATAGTATGCCAGTATTGTGTCAAATTGCTTTGGCTAAATTACATTTTTATTCAACACCATAATAATAGATGTCATTGCACCTTCTGCTGCCTAAAGGAAATTGCATTCAACTCTGTTCTGTCAGTAAGCAATTTGCACTCAGCAGTGTAAAGCAGGATGGACTCAAATCATGCTGTGAGATATGTAAACCACATAACTTTTGTAGTTATAATTCATTCCAATGCTCTGCAAAAATTGTGTTTTAAAATGCACAAAGCTTCAGTGGAAAAGTAGGAATAGATTGCATTTAATAAAAATGAATGTTCTGCTGTCTTTGTTATTCAAAGCAAAAATCCCATTTTTGGAAACAGATTGCCAATAGTTAAGAGAAAGTTCTTCTTCTCACCTACCCACCCTGTTGTTGGAATACAAATATTACAGGGAGAATAACCCTGGGAGTATAAAAGTATAATTTAATTTCATTAAACCTCAAACAGATGTAGTAGCACTGAGGTAGTATTACTTTAGGAGAGCCTGGGAATAAGCAAACAAATGCATTAATCTGCTGAGTCAACAGTCTTCATTTCCTAAACCTTTGCCAAGTCATCATTCTGCTAGGAGATTCTGGTGGGCAAGGGCTTAGCAGCTACTGCTTATATAAAAAATATACTTTGGTGCTTTGGAGAAACGTCTTAATCTTTCACTGTACTGACTTCTAACACAGAATGAAGGGATATATCAATTTTTGCACATTTTGTGCTGCTGGCTTTAGGCAAGAAGAAATCCCTGGAACAATTTTCCATGATTTAAAAAGGAAGATCAAGGAAACCATGCACAGATGTTCTGAACTAAAAATCATTCATAACAATACATGAAACATAGAGAAAGCTATAGAAACACTAAATATGCCTAAAACTCTTTAAGTCTGAAAGGCTCTTTTCCTACCCTATGAGTGCCTAGGTGTCCCATGGTTAAAAATGTTCCTGATACGTTTTTGCAAAATAGGATGCTGCAGCAAGAGCAGGTAGTCCTTATTCAGAGGGCTGTTTAAAAATGTATTTATTTACTCAAATTAATAAGAAAATTCTTGGATATAGTGTCTAGTTTGAAGGCATCATGAACATATAATAGACTTGGAGAGTTCAGAAAAAGATAATATGTGCACTGGTGAAAAACTTTAAAGGCCATCCTTAAAAACTGCTTGTTGAAAAATCTCCCATGTTTTCTTCCATTCTTCAGTCCCACTGGACAGAGAATGTCCCCTCTGTATCCTGAGTAGAAATGGTATATGCCCAGTGGTAGATCTTAGTTACTGGGATTTATAGTACAGCGTTGATGAAATTGGGGTATGGCTGACTTAGAAAGTAAGTATGAAACCTAGAGAAAGATTTATTGTTGGCTACATTGCATGTCTGTAAAGAGTGGATTGTTCAATGAAGTGAACCACAGTTTTTATGCCATAAATCCAGGTTTTATCTAAGGCTTAAAAGTCACTGGAGGATGTCACAACAGGTTTCCAAGAAGTTCTAAAAATTGCAGGTAGCAATGCAGAGAAAAATGATGAAAATAATTCTGATGAAACACATACAGCAATTATAATGAACAAGTAGGGAGGTTTTATGAAGAAATTTCAAAAGATATTTTTGGAAAATGTGGATGGAATTTTCATACATTTGCCTTTAGAAGGGTTGAAACAGGTAGTAAATCTCCACAAACATAACTTTTTTTTCTTTTTTTCTCTCTCTCTTTTTTTTTTTTTTTTTTCTCATGAAGCCCTGAAACTGTAGATTATACAGAAACTAGTCCCACCCTAATGAAGAGATTTGGAAGTTTGCTTGAAACTCAGTTTGGGAATGCCATTGTAACATTTGTGTGTCTTCTCTTTGTCTTGCTAGATGGGAGTAAACTGATGCAAAGTACTCCCTGATTTGATTCCTCTGTGATTTCTGTTACAGTTCTATCTTGTACATTTTGATTAGTAACCAGTATGCTACATTTTTTTTTCTAGGAAACAACCCAAGGTCTTAGCAAGAAAAATATTTGTGTGTGTTGTTACTTAAAAGTCTCTGATGAAATATTGTCATTTTCCTGGCAGACTACAGCTTCTGATCAAAGTGTACAACTTTCACATTTTAATACGCATGGTGTCAGAAAATATGTTGTATCTGTGCAGTTGCCAACCTGAAAGTTATAAGCAAAAATATGTGCTTATATATATTTCATGCATGGTGAAGAGAGCAACAAAGGTTAAGTTTGGCTGGACTTTTTCCAATTTGGTGCTATTCCTGACTGCATTATCCTAAGTGCATTGAGGTTCTTGGAAGCAATCTGTAGAAAGGAGATACATATTTTTCATCTCAGTTAAGAACCACTGTCTTCACCTAGAAATTACAATATAAATGCAATAATAATAAGTACCAAAGTAGTAATTCTACCAGAAGTCAATTGTGAAAGTAATAGGTAGTCTATTTGTATGTATTAGTTCTTTCTAGCTCAAAACCAGAAACAGTGGAATCAGAGTACAGATGGATAATGGGACATATACACTGTGGTACACAGTTGTCACTTTTTAAAACTGTTTCTTTTTGTTGTTACAGAAAACACAGTTGTTTTGGTTTTTATGCCTTTGCTTGACAAAGGTATAGTGTGCTTTTTTTACAGAGTTGTAAAGCACCCTTGTAGTGGTTTTAAAACTATTTCCCTGTAACTTGTTACCTTCTGGCCTTACACAATGCCATTTTAAGGAGCTTGAATCAAGGATATTCATCAGTTACTTTGACGGGCAAAACCGGTGAATGTTGAAAGATGACATTCCTAACAGCAACATTATCATCTTGAACATTTGTTTCAAAAAGTCAAACAGTGAACCATAAAATTAATAACCTTACTGTTCTTCTGCAGTTACACCTATCTCTGATAAAGGAAAACCCTAGCTGAATTCATACTTTGTTTATATTGTTAATCTTTTCAGGAAACATTTTGCTGCAGAGTTCAAAAAAAGATGTAAAATATTGCATGGTTTTGTCTTGAAGAGTCTAATGATTGCTCTGGGATTTATCCTAGCTTTTCTAAGAAGGCTTGATACATATTTCTGCTAGTATATTTATGTTATTTTCCATGTAGAATATCTCTAAAGGCAAAGAAAGACAATGCAAACCTTTGTTGTTTTTCTATGTGATTTAAACAAAGAAATGTTGATTTTTCCCGGACTTATGTATTGTGTCATCTGTAGTGCGCAAAGTGGTTTTAAAATGGTACTAAATGAGAGTGGCTACATCTAAAGTCAGGGCTGCAGAGTTATAAATGATACTATGGGGCTCCAGAGGATCAAACAGAGCATTTAAAATGTCCAGCAGTACTGATTTCCCTTGCCTTTATCACTGTGTATAGAGATAAATCCTTCTGCCAGATCCAGCTGGTAAGCTTTCTTAATAAATAGATGGCTCTAACTAGAGCTGGTTAAATTATTCATTGACAGCAATTTATATGTGAGAATTGTAGCCCTTTATTTGGTTCACAAATTACCCAGCACTTATTTGTAGTCATTTTTTGTTATTATAATCAACCCATAAATAGGTCATGATTTTGATTAGTTTGTTGCTACTATTTGCTCACAGAGTTTGTTCATATTTTGGTTATCATGTTCATTAGTTGCCTGCTGCAAGTAGATGGTGTTCTGCTTGCTCAAGGGACAAATTTAAGTAGGAGAAACCCTTTTTTTCTGTTCACAAATTATCATTATGTCTTTATAATTGCCCAGCTCTGTCAGATAAAGACTATAAATAAATGTCCGAAGAACATACAGTGTGTGCACTTCTGTGCTGCCTCTGGAAATCAGAATTGCTGCAAGGAGCTACTGGCTGAAGAACAGCTGGCTCTGCTTGGATGGGAGTGAGATAAATGCATGGGCCAGGGAGGGAAACAGATTGTAAAGAACTGGAGACAAAGTCTCAACCTTCCATTAAAAAAAAAGAACAGCTCCTGTTTACCATAGTGATGCTGAGCTTTCAAATCCTGTTTGACTACTTTATAAACTTAGAATGGCCAAGTAGCCTTTCCTTCCTATTTTTTTGTTTGTTTGTTTTGGAAATACCACCTCTTCTTCCTGAAGGAGAAACTAGACTTGACAACCCCATGTTCATTTATTATTATGTAATTCCAATGCACAAAATGTGAAGCTGTGAGCAAGAGAGGTGTCTTACCTGATGCTCAGTGTTGTCCCACTGTCTTCAAGATCTATTATACTACGCCTACCATCAAAAATCTCATTTTACCCCAGTACATGCACTGCCAGTCAACAGGCTTGGTCTTAATTTTGGAAATAGTATTGGAATTAGCCTTATTTTGGAATGAAGTTTGATCTTTGTAGTACCAACTGTGTAGCCCTTGTGTGAGTACATAGTAATCAGGACTCTTCCTGAGAGATGTAGGGAAGAAGCTTTCCCTTTGAAGGGACTTTACTTTGTCACATGTTGCTGAAACCTCTTTAGAATATTCTGCAGGGCTTTTGCTTTTTAAAAACCCCTTTCTTTTAAGGTGGACATGCATAAGAGTGTCTCAATAAACCCATGCTAACCAAAGAAGAAAGTGGGATAGTTAAATCATGGGGAGAAAGAAGAGTTTGAACCTTACATGTAACTCAACTTTGACCCTTAAAATCCCAAAGCTGGATCACAAGTATTTTTCCATTATTAGTACAAGATTTTGTGTCACCTCTCAGAAAAGCAGTCATTAAAGGGTGTATTCTACTGAACTTCTGGTTTTGTTGATGTTTTTGAGCTTCTGCATCATTTTTCCTGGCAAACCTCAGTAAATCCAGAGGTTTATAACCAAGCATTTGCAAACAGTGGCACTAATAATCATTGTGATTCTTTTCCCTTTGCTCTTACCTAGCTCTGGTCACAGGACATGGGAAATCTTAACAAGCTAAAGAATTTCTCAATAACGATATGCTCTCTTTACTTTGGTATGTGTCTTGTAAGTCATCAAAATGTAAAGATATTTTATTTTATTATTTTGTGGTATTTGTTTGAAGAGTCCTGTAACCTGCAGGTTATATCACAAAAGATGGATTAGGTTCCATGAATTTTACTGTAATCAGTTAACTGTGTAAGAGTCATAATATTTGGAGCAAAGAGTTACTTGTTTACAGATTCATTCTTCTAATTTTTAGGAGTTTTTTTATTTTTCCTTCTTATCCCATAAACCTTAGAAATTTGGTTCTATGGCTACACACCTTTAGGATGAATAGCCATGACTGCAACCAGAGTAGTGGTTACATCACTTGCCTAGGAAATACAAAAAAAGATTTTTAGCTAACAAGCTCTGTGAGACTTTTTGGTTATTGACAGATATGCTGGCTCCTAGACCATTATATAAAGAATATAGTGCAATATGATTGCATGTATTGTATACCATTGCTATGTACTATGGCTATGACTTCTTTAATATCATAGGGAGAGTAATGAGATGAGCAAGTTCTGAGAGTCTTTTCTCTAATTCCAACTTTATTTCTGTTTCTTGTCCATTTAATTTCTTATTTACTATTACTAGAAAAAAAATCAGCATCATTCTTTCCTTCTTTATTCTCACAAAAGATGTTCTTTACACTGAAACTGCTGCTGAGGTTCCATATGGATATATGTTCTGGATGTGACTCATCTAGGGACTGGAGCATGTGCTATGCAAACTACAAATGAGATAGTTCCTGAAACTTTCTCTTCAGTCAAGTTGGTGATGCTTCTGGATCCATACAGTAGTCAGTTGTCTTTCTGATACTTCCAGTGAAAATAACCACATACGACTAGTTTAAGAAATCAGGCGAGCTATGTTGTGGGTTATTATCTGAGAAACAGTTTTCTCCACTTCTGCATCTAAATGCTTCTTTGATCTGGGCACTGAAAAATTTATTCAGTGGGAAAGCACTATCATATTCATAGCATATGTTGTGTCCTACAAGGTATTTATTGTTTTGGTGGTACAAAGTAAGGCAATAAAAAATAATAGGAGCAGTAAGCACTCCCTGTCCAGTCAGATCCAATCAGAGTTTATGTATCTCAACTTTGGAAGATTGGCAGGGATCCAGGGCCTCTACTGGATAGTAATTTTTTCCTTCATGCACAGTGTGGCATTCTTCATTGCTGCTCTGTGTCAGATATCAAGCCTTAAATCCCACAAATCCCTTCATCTTGCAATTAATATCTATGTTTATTACCTACTCTGCTACTTTAGTTTAGAGGTAACACATCTCTTCAGAGGTGCTCATCTCCATTATCTGAGAAGCCCAGTCCTAGATATTGATTAAACATTTTAGAGGATCTCTTAAAAATTGGAATGCTTTCTCTTCATGAGAAGTTTATGGAAAATTAATATAGACTTCTTTGTTTGTTTCATAGTCAATTGCAGCAACCAGTCCCCGGTAACAACCTTATAGTTTTATTTCTTTCTCTTTTTAGAATTCAGGATATTGAAATTGCACATCTCTTGACAAATTTAATGTTTCCCATCTAGAAGCGTAAGAATTCTTGTGTCTTTTTTGCCTCAGGGCTTCAGGTTTTGTGTGTGTATGGGTCATTTTTAGGGCAGTAAAAGCTGGATGTTGCCAAAAAAAAAGGGACTGTAATTTCAATATATTGCCAAATGGGCATTCTCTGGGATAGGTGTTATTCACATGTAGATCTTGATACTGGATCTGTCTAGTTGTCATCTAACTGTACTTAGGGAGCACAATTTTGGGAATAAAAGCTTGTCAGTCACAATTTTCTCAGCTAGTTGCATCTGAACTGCTGCCTAGCTTGTCCTAGTTTATGTCTGGAAGTACAAACTAGGTAACTCACTATGTAGTGAATACAACCTGAATTACAGCCCTAGGCAGCCTTTACATAATAGTTTCTTCTGATAGTGTTAATTTAAAAGGAGGATTCATATCCGACAGACCAAAACATTTGAGATTTCTGTAGACATCTGACAAGAGTCTTGGTACTGATAGTCTCACAGCACATGCTGACAGGTCAGTATGCATATTGGCAGCATCTGTTTGATTCAGATGTAATAATAAATGTACAATCAACACTGATAAATATGTACAATTTGTTTTGTCTGTAGATTTGATGCCTCAAAATGGTCTTGGTATTCTATGTAATGTCAAATCTGACATTGTTGAAATCCTTTCCTTTTCTAAGCTGGATGAAAATATCTTTATATGCCAAGTTATTTTATTTTTGAGATGCAGGACAAAAAAAAAGTTTTACTGGCCTTTTTTGAGGATGCTGATATCATTTTTCATGATCCTTGTATTTATTTTTACTACGGAGTACTTTTGTAGACAGAACTTGGGTAATTTAAATAAGAATTCAAAATGAGAATATTGTTTGGTAAAATCAAGGAATATTTGCTTGATGTTGTTACAAATCATGCCTTGATCTACACAGCTTACTTGACATTTCCTGACATCTCCCTGAGGAATAAAAAAGAAAAAGAGTGTGAGGTACTAGAGCCAAGCTTGAAATTCTTGTCCATCATCTCTTTGCCAAGTACTGAGAAACAGATTTCTTTTCCCCAACTCATTAAAGCCTCATCTAAAGATTTTATGCTGTAATTTTAACCATATCCTCTCTGCTTAAATAGCATTTCTTAAACCAATGGCAATAACTAAAGTATTTTTATTGACATTTTAATATGAGTTCCTGAAGGGGTTAGAAATGGTGATACCCTGTATAGGGACATGATCAAGTAGCTATGCATTGAGAAAACTGGATACATTTCTCGGGGATTATTCTCTGTAATAAACACATCAACACAAGAGAGAGGGGTCAGTCTGTGATGACATCATCTGGATGGCTACAACATTTGTGGGCAGTATGTAGCACTGAGGTTTAATTCCTCACAATGTTCAGAGTTCAAAGGCATTTCTTTCACCTCCTTGTTGAATGGTTGATCCAGGAGAGAAAGGGCTGCTGTGGATGGGGAGGAGCCCTCCCAAATGCACTCACTGGCTCTGTTTTAATGTGCATGCAGAGCACACAGTTCATGTGGCCATGCAACTGTCAAACCAAGTAGGTAGAGAATTCAGCTAGAGAGATTATGCGTTGTTCCCTGCTCCAAGGACTATTAAAATATTTTCCAATGACTTTTTAATTAAGCAGTAATTTAAAAAAAATCCTTAAGGACATGGAAGACACCTATTCCTTGCAGGACAGAAAAAAAAAAAGATTTGTGATTTTTCTTGGCTGCAACTGAGACTTTTCTGTCTTTGGTCCAACTGTCTCTTAATTCTGAGGGAGAATAAAATAACTACCTGTCACTGGTTTTGAATATGTCATGGACTAAAGTCAGTGACCGAGCAAACAGCATAATAAAAGAAGTTTCATTAGGAAAATGTATCTGTTAAAGTATTTGTGATTAGATATTGTTATAGTTAAATGATACAGTTGCACAAAAAGTGAAGTTTCAAGTTTTAATTTTTTTCATTTTAGGCAGTTTTACTGTTCTGTATACCAGTTTCACACATGAAATATAGGGAAAAAAAGTTGGCAATTGAATCCAGATTTCACAAGTCTCCAAACTGTTTAATAAAAAAAGTTTCTTTATTGTATATTATTCTTTATTTATTCTTTACTAAAACTTTTATAATTGAAAAACAATTAGATGAGATTGCAGATAAAAGATAGATAAAAGACACCCCTTCATAAAGTCTTAAAATAGATAATGATTTATCTTAGCAAGTAAAAGGAATGTATCATGAAATGAAATATTATTAAATGTTTTCTTATCAACTATAGTCTGTTAAGAAATTAAAGCTGCTATAGCATTCACTTACAGGTATTCCACAGACACATGTTATTTCTAAGTGGAGTGCATGAACTGCTATGGGTAGATCAATCTTCAATAAAGAAATGGAAATTTTATTGAAATGTATGTATAATTAATATAATTAATGTATAATATAATGATACATTAATATTATTAATGTATAATTAATATGTATTGAAATGTACAAAATGTTATTAATTTCTGTCTCAGCTCTAAGGCACATCTTTGGCAAGCTGAAAAATCTCTATAAGACTGGAAAAAGAAGTAGTAGATAAAGACGGGCCAGTGAGCATGATTCATTAAAAATATATGTATTTTGAGATTGTTGAAATTACTTTTTTTTTGGTCAGGCAAGAAAAAACATCTGGTCTAGATCTAGGAAGGTTAAAAATTTGCCACTAAAGTATATGAGAATCAGTCTAATAATCTGAGATAGGTTAATTTTCTTTGTGAAAGAAACAGACATAATTGATGCGGTGGCTGAGGCATGTAATTCAGCATGTATTTGTTATTTATTATAGGTTTTTGCTTGGTCTGTTCCAGAAGATTGAGGAGTTGGGAGCTTCAACTTTATAGAAATAGTCTTCCAAGAAAAGGCATGCTGCTTGGTTTAGCTGCCAGTTGCTTTGCATCCTAGTCTCAAGTAGATCTGATTTTCTGTTTAGAGCTTGTATTCTCTATTTGAAAGATTTTTGAATGAGTCTCACTGGAGCTGGATTTAAATTCCAATTTGAGGCGTGAAATGGCTGCCGAGGAATGGGACACAAATTGTCCTATTTCCTAAACTTTTTTGATTCATCACAAATCCTACTAGTGGAAATGTTATTTGTACCAATTTATAATCTGTTTTACTTAATGGAGCAGTGGATATTTTCCATCCTAAAGGCAGGTATTTAACTCTTTGCATGGTAGCTACTGGAAGAAAGCTTTGTTAATTCAACTGCAAACTGACTAGATCCTTGATGCTTTTGAGACACTATAACACATGGGAATTAAATCTACAGGGGACAGAAGTATTCCAAAATGTTGTATGTTTACAAACTTTTCCTCTGGGAAACAGTAAAGAGAGGATTGAGATGGTGATTCTCCTGATTTCCATTGATAGATACATCCCAAATTTGCTCTATTTTTAAATGGAAAAAATTGTTTTAGAATTTTATTTTATTCTTTTTTAGAGAGGGAATTGTTCTGCGATCATTATTGGGCTGTGTATGTTATCAATTCATATATTCTTTCTGTCTTTCCAGACACATGGCTTTGAAGAAAGGTCTTTTTAATAACTAACTTTTTTAATAACTAGTACCTAGATCAGCACTTTCTTATTCAAAAGGTTCTTTAAGTCAATGGTTCAAATTTCTGTATAGAAAGAATAGCCCACAAATATTCCCTTCATAAAATAAATATATATTAAATTTTGACATGCAACCATGAGAAAATCCTCTAGTTGAAGAAGTACAACTGAATTTCTCTTGGAATAGCCATTGGGGCATTAAGAAGCTTGCTAATAATTTTAGAAGGTATGCAAATAATTTTTGGTTAAAATTACTCTTTTCAGATTCTTAATAGTTGATAAATGAGTCAAATTCTCTCCCCTGCATGGAAGTCTGGGGAGGTGTAATAGACTATCAGACCTCCTTTGTTGACTAGCATTTTCAAAAATCTATCTCATTTCAGTGTTGATTTGAAATAATTTCCAATACTACAAGGAAAAAAATCAATATTCACTTGAAATATAATAAGAAGGAGTATAATATAATATGAAGGAGTCAGAGCCAAAGATAAAGATCATAAATCTAAAATATTATGTGTGCTTGCTTTTTATAGACTATCTTTCAAAACTGCTATCGTTGCATCCAAGAATTGAAAAACAAAACTGCACCAGATTGCAGAAATACTCGGGGTCTTACCTAGATGAGAATAATTTGATATAGAGTTTTTCTGTGTTTTTCTTCTACTGCTTCCAAAGTTGTCTTCTGAGAAAGAGTCAAACCTTTCCCATTTCCTAAGCAGCTGTTCAGCGTTTGAAACTATTGATACCCTAAGCACTATGTGTTATAGCTGTTTGTATATAATTTAAAATCAGCTTTTAATTAATATATTAACTTATGCATGTACCTTTTTAACACTTCTTATTTTTACCTTTCTAATTGCCAAGACACTGGACAACTGAATGTCCCATTTTAAGATTGCTATCTATTTCATACGGTTTGACACAAAGCAGGAAATTTTATTTCATTAGTAATTGCTTTTTCTTAAATTTAGTCTTAACTTCCCCACTAATTTTTGTTAGCTTCTCTGTCTAATAATATACCAGCAGAGCAGCAATGACCATTGACTTTCCTAAAAGCTTTTAAGCTGTAAAATTCATTGTTGTTATGTGGCCAAAGATCCTTAGATTATTGTTGTTCTCTAGCACTAGCAGTACTATGTAAACAACCTCTGAAATGCAAAGGCTTTGATAATGACCATAGGGAAAGAATGATTTGGTTTAAATTCTGGAATGATAAAAAACTGACACACCCTGTTTTTCTTCCTGGAACGCACCTAGAACAGACATGTTTTTATGTCTGTTTTTTACTTCACTGGGACAAAAACGCCAAGGCCAAAAATATTCATGATTTTGTACTAAGGTCTCACATGAACAAACAGCAAGATTTTTCAAGCTCCAGAATGTAGATGATGATGATGATGATGATGATGATGATTATTATTGCTTCAGTTAATTTAATTTACTGAAATTTAATTAGATGTCAACGAGCAATGATTTATGAGTTTTCCAGGTCACTTGCACACTTTTCTTTTTCTTCAAGTATCCTACACTGGAGTAAGGAAAACTAAGAGACCTGAATAAGGGAAAGCTTAAGTTTTTCTGTTTCCTGCAAGTGATGGCACAGAGGGTAACCAACATTTAGTTTAGCTGTTTTGGTGTTTCAAAATAAATCTCCATATCAATAGGGCAGAACAATTTGCAACGTTTCTCAGGGAAGTGCAACAATATTATTCTTTTCTATTTCCAGCTACATTATTTCATAGAAGATTTTGTTACACAGTTACATAATTGAATTTTTGATCCAATAAATGCACGTTATATCTCTTTTTTTCTTAATATCCACCCTTGCCTTGTTATCATCACAGTGATAATGACCTGTAATAGTAAGAAAATCACAATGGGCTATTGTTAAATCTTTCATAAGCTTATCACATTTCATTCTCTGTTAAGCTCACAAAACAGAACATTCAGTTTTTTAACCTCCGTTTTTGTCTGATACTTGTAGAAAAATCACATCAATATATTTTATTACACCATGAAAATATATTAAAAGTAGGGAAAAAGAACAAATTATCTATCACACTAATCGGATTGTTCCAACGGTGGTTTAGCTTCAAATGGAGAGACAAAAATGTAAAACAGCTGTGAAAATAAAAAAGAAATTAAAAAAAAAAAATAAAATCTATGTCTTGATGAAGCATCGCAATTCTATATTCATTTTGAGGTTCACTCTTTTCCCTAAAGAAATAATGAACATACATCTAAAAATATAAAAATATTTAAATTAAAGTTGTAAATTAAGGTGAGAATTTTATAATCAAACTATATTATTTTTGTTTTCAGAATCATTATATAAGTGCTATGGTCACCCAAAGTATATTTTTCATTTTTAAAGAAGAAGAATTAAAGCTTAATCTTTCACTTGTCTTTTAGACTGGAGCATGATTAAAACATGTATTCTTGTATTTCAAGTATAAATATGTATCCCAGAAACCTGAAGGCAAAAGCAAAATGAAGTTACAGAGCATGGCTATATTATCTTATCTTCTAAATATGCCCTTGCTTTAAACCAAATTATACCACACCCCCATGTGGGAAAACACATAATGGCCAAAGCTTTAATTATCCATACTCAACTGATGATTTAACTAATTGTAAAGTTATTTTTAGAAAAGGCAGAGAAGAGTAGGATTTAAATCCCATTGCATTTTGTGTACTCTATATATGTTTTTGATGTTACACAGATTGCTAAATCATGAGTCCTGGGCTTCACCTCCTTAGGCTGAACCACCTGCTGCATTAGCTGTTCCTGTGTCTTTTTTTCTGTGTTAAGCTCACTAAAGCCCTTATGCAACCTAATACTTTCTGTTCATTGGAATAATTTTCTCCTGTTAGCCAAATGCACATTCTACTTTGCGGTAGGGTTTTTTCCAGTTCCTGTGGTGGAGGAAAGCAAATATTGATGATACATTTTTTTCACGGTGGCTAAATAGTTATCAATCATTTTGCACATTCTTTGACTTTTTACTACTACATATTCTGTTCATCGATTTTATATTTGGTATTTCAGTTTATTATTCTGAAAGACCTCTGCCTTGAAGATGACACTAATGCCCTATTTCTTTTTGTTTCTATGGTGTTTAATACAAATGTTATATGATTAATATAAATGCTGTTTATATGTATATATGGGTATTATTTACAAGATATTTAACATTAACAGATTTTTTTGCTTTAGTTTCAACAGTCTTAATACTGTCTTAATGCTTTTATTTCCTAATAGGAAAAATAATTTTTACACAATAATATGCAAAACCAGTGTATAATGGACAAAATTAAAGTACTTATTGAATATAATTTTCTGAAGTCTATTTCAAATTAGACTTCTTGAAAATATACATAATTCATATTTGTTTCGACTACACTTTAAAATGTGTTCTCTCGACTCTCCATCTATTAAACTCCCTGATCACTGTGCTGCCAGATTGTTAATTTTATCAATGAGCCTGTTTTCACATATTATGACACACAGAAGAGAGTACTTCTTGCATAGGTGGTATCTTATTCAAGTTTAGCTACCAGCATCTCCTGAAGTTCTGAATGTTGATTTAGCATCTCTGTGTTGTGTTAACTGCCCCTTTACGTCACACTGACCACATGCTTCCATCAGCTTAAGATGCATTATTCTTCTGAAGAATGTTTTGTGGGAATTTTGGAAAACAGGCCCATAGTTACATTGTTTATAATTTAGAGTATATTTTTCTGTTTCTTGAGGGTTTTTTTGGTGTATATGAGAAGATTTTCAGATCTGTAAAGGCACCTTGTTGTGCTCAGAAAGTGCAGGAATGTTTGTTAAGTCCTGAATATAGGCATACAGCTGTCCTGAAGAGATATTTGTGACTATTAGAAGTTTCTTTTGCTTACAACTCATATAGCTTAGAAGACAGCAGTGATTTTTTAGCTACATCAATGAAAGACGATACTGTAGGCTTCTCTTCTGAAAACCATTGGTTTGGACTCTGTCTCCTGATGCTGGTTCAGTGGCTTTCTGGAGACCAACCAGACCAACTCCAAGGTGCTATGGCAAAAGTTAAGATTGAAAGTGTTAACCTCTCAAAAAGGAATGGCTAGAGATTTTTTTCCCCTTCTTTTGAAGAAGTGAAATGCGCTTACTTCTGTACTGCCTTGTGGTGATTTGTTAAAGATGTGTTTGCTTGAAGAAAGCAGCAATATTTTGTAAACATAACAGCTCATATAAATATTTGTTTTTCTCTATAGCAAGAATTTGCTAAAGCTGAGTGGTTTTATTTCTGTTAGGAAACTCAGGAAATTACGAGTTTATTAGTTTGCTGCATCTGCTGTTTGTTTTGTATGTTCATTTTCTGTATTGCTTCACAGGTGTCACCAAAGATGTTATAATGATTCCACCTGCACTCTTGCAGTGTTTTCCATTGCTGGCTATGATTTACACCGCTTAGAATTTAAACTTTATTTTGCACTTTCAGAAATCATCCTTTCATTTTGTCAATCATAATTTTGTTCTTTACAGACTTTGTTGCCTCCAAGCATGTTTTCTAAAACTCCGTATCAGGTTCTCCATGCAGTTCTTCAGTCTCCTACACATTACATAGCAATATTTAAACAAGAATTTTTCTCTTCATTCACAGTGATTAGATTTCTAATGTTCAGTTGCTGGTTTTGCAAGTCTTTTTAAAACTATTGCAGTACAACCTAGCAAAGCACATTATTTACTCGTTCTGGCCAATGTCATTATCTTTTACTACTCCTGTATATAGTTGGCTAACCTTTAAAAAAGGCTGTCAGGTGTCTGGATCTATCCCATTGTGTCTTGCTTGCAGTCAGGATGCAAGGATGCCATTAATTTGAATTCTTAAATGGCTGTTAGGCTCAGGCTTGACATTTGTGATTAAACTGCAGCTTTCCCTGTGTCCATGGCAATAAAGTTACATCCATTAAGATGTTCTGTGGTTACTATCCTTCCTAGCTGTTTCTTGGCAGAAGTGGACACTTAGTTTGATTATGTAATTAAATATTCACTTGAAAAATTATGACAGGTCTGAAAAACTCCATGCCCTAGAGCTATGTTCCAGACTTATTTCTTTCCATACTTTTTTTTACACTCTATTTTGCTTTGCAACTGTGGTGTGAAAATGGTCAGACAGACAACACTTTCAAGGATGAGACTTTTACAAATTCTTTAGGAAATCTGCAGTGTTTGCTGGAGGCTCTGCATACTGTTGCACACCTTGTAGCAGAATTGGAAACGCTGGACCAAAACACCTGGCTTTTGAAAGCACTGGAATCACTGGCTATGATTTTCTGCTGTAAGGAAGCCTGATATAGCTATGTTGCATGCTAGGATAGCTTAAGGACGTTGATATCTACACACCTTTGCTACGTACCATAGACTGATGAACACAACACCAGTTCAATCTGTGCCTGTCTCAAAGTTGTGGACTGAAACCAGATCCTCACCCTAGTTTGCCCTCCCAGGTGGTCCCTGCAAAAATCAAACTCATATGCAGTAGGAATCTAAGGTGGAGAAGATAGGTTATAGAAGTCAGAGGCAGGAGAGTTTATTGAGGCAGAAGTAGATATCAGGTAACATTCTATTCCTTTTGGTTGAGTTTGCATATAACCCACATTGCTCCTGAGAAGAGCAATGTTTCTTCCTGTTAATCTGTGGGATCTCAGGCACTGTTTCTTCACTTGAAGCTCAGTAACTTGTGACTTTCAACATTTCTGATCCTCTTAGACAACAAATAGAAAAGGAATGGTTTGGGAGATGCTGAAAGAGAGCAAAAGGAAATATGAGGAATGGAGAAGGTATGCCAAGATAAGAAGGAAGAACAAGAACAATGACAGATATCTTGGGAAAGGCATTAGTGCTGCAGTTCTCAAAGTGAGAATATTTTATTTCTTTCTGCAGTGGTATGCTGCTGTAACCATGATTTCCAGGTCATAGAACTGGATACAAAAAACTGTAATACGAAGAACTGTAAGTTTTCTATCTATAATAAACAAGCCACAAGAAACACAAAGTATTAGTGTTTGAGCATCTTCCCCTGTCCAAAGCTGTATTTCTAAATTGAATGGAGGCATAGGAGAGGGAGGCCTCCAGTCGTGTGTGTTTTCTTCTCTTGGGGAAGGTGACAGCAAGTGATTCAGTCTGTGGATGCCAGACCCAGCACAGTGGTAGGAAGAAATATTATTCTGTAGAAGAAGCACATGCTGAATGCAAACCTGATTTTTGTCTCGTGCAGGAAAACTGTGACAAGCCAAAGACAATGCATCATGAATCATACTGAATCTGTTGTCTGCCAATTAAGGAAGTGATATAGAGTTGCACTGACTGATCTGTAAAGCAATGCCGATTAATTCACATCTGTAAAATTATCTCACTGCTCCTTTTTCTTCTTAGCACATTTTTCTGACTTCTATGCTCAAAAGAAAAGCATTCATCTCTCACTCAGTAATTAACGCAGTGTTGTGGTTTAACCCCAGCCAGCCTCCAAGTACCATGCAGCCCCTCACTCACTCCCCCCACCAGCGTGATCAGGGAGAGAATCAGAAGAAAACATGTGGGTTGAGGTAAAGACAGTTTAACAGGAAAAGCAAAAGCAACACACACAAAGCAAAACAAGGAATTAATTTACTCCTTCCTATGGGCAGGCAGGTGTTCAGCCATCTCCAGGAGAGCAGGGCTCCATCAGGTGTAATGGTGACTTAGAAAGACAAATGCCATAACTCCAAATCTCCTCCCCTTCTTCCTCCACTTTATATCTGAATATGATGTCACATGGAATATCCTTTTGGTCAGTTGGGGTCACCTGTTCTGCCTGTGTCATCTCCAAACCTCCCAAGCAACCCCAACTTCCTCTCCAGCATGGCAATGTGAGAAGCAGAAAAGGCCTTGGTTCTGAGCAAGCTCTGCTCAGGATAACAAAAACATCTCCATATTATCAGCCCTGTTGTCAGCACAAACCCAAAACACAGCCCCATACCAGCCACTGTGAAGACAATTAATTCTACCTCAGCCAAAACAAACACATACAGGCACTGAAATTTTTGGGATATTTTGACCATGAAAATTGCTGTAATTATAGTCAAAATTTTGCATCCAGTAGTTGTCAGTGGAAACACTGCTTGTTACATTGTTCAGCTGAGCTGGTTATTGCTTAATTGTGGGGCAAAATTAACTGTTGGCAGCAGTTTAATTAGGTTTTAAATATAAGTCTGTTTTAGGTTATTTGGGGAAAAAAGTGATCATCAAATTAGATATTTTAATACCAAAACGGTTAATAAAAATTAAAATTGTAATTTACTGGGAGCTTTATTCCTAAAAAATAGTCAAGCACGTTTATATCAAGAAAGGAGAAAAATACCTAGGTACGTGAATGGGTTATATTAAAACTTGAAAGGCTTGGCAGAAGATTTTAACATGCGTGCATGATTTGGTATCATCAAAAATTTTCATGGAGTAAGAGGAATCCATTTTATACACTGTATGAAACTCCCAGGGGATGATCGAACTCCTTTGAGTTTCCTCGGGACTTTGCCCCGATGGTAACTTGATAGAGAGAGGCAGCCTTGATCCTATTGTCCAGAAACAGAATTTTAATAATGCAAAAATAACAAACAATAAGGTATACACTATATTTGGAGTGAACTAGATAAAGGCAGTAACAAGGGGCCAAAGGCAGGGTCCAGGGTCAGACAGGGGTAGTTATACACTCTGGTGTGGGGAGGAGTTAAGGCAGGGTCTGAGGGAAGGGTCCAGTAGGGGTGAGCAGTTAGGAATATTAAAATTTCTGCACCAAAAATCAACCTATGGTAACACAAAGAACTAGGAACTTTCTAGCAACAATTTGTATACCTGGACTGAGGGAGCATGTGAGTAAGCCTCTTGCTTACTGTACTAGAAAGGGGTTTCCCAGGTCATTAGTCCAGGGTTTTTCTCTTTCTCAAGGAAACCACTCTCTACAATTGAGCTAATCATTTTTGGTTTATGTAATTAGTTTTGACTGTTTAATAGAATTACATAATATTATGTAATGTTATATCTTACACATAAACTTCCTATTAACTTCCCCTGCTATTTGGTGTACAGTCTCCCTTCCAATATTACTCCAGGTTTTAGAATTGAATACTCAGTGTTTCTCAGGAAAGTTAGGAGCTTTCAACAGTAACTATCATCTTGGTTCTCCCTCTTCTCTTTAGTTTTGGAGTCTATTTGAGGCTGCTTTTTTGTATTTTTTTAAAATTGCTTAGTTGTTCCTCACCACTTCCCAAGCAAAGTTTGGGAACATCGTATTTCCCTCCCTTAGCCCAGTTATCCTGGAGGGTACAGTGACCGTGTAGGGGTGCCAGCTCCTGGCCTCAGGTGTTCCCAGGGTGGAGCTGGTGTAGGAGGACACAGACACATGGCCACCAGGTGTTTCATGCCATGGCTAAAACCAGTACTCACCAAGCCAGGGTCCTGAGAACCTGCACTGCCAACTCTGAGCCAAACCTCTGGCCTTGTGGTAGTAATGGAAAACCCACTGTTTTCCAGTCTGCACAACAGGCCTTCACAAACATTCCTCTTGCCATTATTACCAGCTCAAAAGGGAAGTCTTTCAAGACTTCAGGGCTTATCTCTGTGTGTATTTGCAGTGTTGGATCTTAATACTTACTGTTGTTTGCACATAAAAGATTGCATAATGCTGCGGTTCCTTAAAATATTTATCAGTGTAAGAGTGTGATCCTTTGTGTTCAGAACAAAAGTACTTTGATATTTTTAAATTATTTAAAAACTTTGCAGGAGTGAATCATAAATCGTGTCGTATATTCTGACACTGGTTTTCAGTGTGTTACTGTTTTCCTGAGAAATCACATTAAGAATAGAAGAGTGAATGCTAAAAGCTGTGATTTTTCAGAGGTCAAAATCAAGATAAGAAGAAGGGGTTCAGCCTTGTTCATTCATATCACCTAGACTCAAGACCTGCATGTATTCATATACAGGTGCTTTATTAAATGAATGTGATAGATATCCAAACCCCATAATTTTTAACACAGACAATATTAAAACAAACTGGAGAAATTATGGAATTTAATGTTTTTTAAACTGTTTTAAATATGATAAAGTGTAGGACAATCCAGGAGGCTGAAATCAGTAACCTTTGGCATGAGTGTGTATTTTTAAAGCCAGAGTTTGAAACCTTGTT
Source organism: Trochalopteron elliotii (assembly GCA_024734555.1). NCBI lineage: Eukaryota > Metazoa > Chordata > Aves > Passeriformes > Leiothrichidae > Trochalopteron > Trochalopteron elliotii. The sequence continues at coordinate 3,665,521 of JANPWX010000072.1, forward strand.
TTCTTGCAACTACTGCTGTGAAGGCTGTTCTGAACTAATAACTTTTTAACTTTTTTCCTTTTGTTTTTATGTATTGCATCACATAAAAACAGACTTTAAAGTTTTGTAAGTTCTTTTCACTGGACTATAATCAATTTAGGAAACTTCAGTCAAAATAATCCTACATTCTGGGGCCTCATTGAAAACATCCAGTACAAAGATTTTCTCATTGAATGACACCAAGCAGGTATAATTGCTAGCGTGACTTTTAGTGACTCATTTTCCTCTTGCCTTTTCAGACTATGGCACTATTAAGAAAGTACTTGCCCCAATGAACCAGAATTCAAGCAGCTGCCTGCTTGAGGAAATTGAACTCCTGCCGAAAAGTCAGCGAGAGCCCATCAGGAGCCTTCAGATCCTGCACAGCCAGAGTGTCCTTTTTGTGGGCCTTCAGGAACATGTGATTAAGGTCCCCCTGAAGAGATGTCCCTTTTACAAAACATACAGGTATGAAGAATCAGCTAGCTTTATTTGACTGGAGAAAAATACATGCAGGGGGTTGCAGAAAAATAGGAAGGATAAATGACTGCAAGTAGGAATCCAAATTAATTGTCTCTCTCAACAATGGTTTCCTGTGTACACTATTTATCAGAAGTACTTCTGACTACTTGTACTAACTTGTTAGGGCTAGATTAGGTTCTCGATGAATTATATTTATATTGGAGTGTCATTATGCAGATTCTGAATTGTGAAGTGAAACAGTAAGAAAAGTTTTATATAGTAAACAGTTATCTGGTAAAGTGAAATATAGCTGCTGGTTTAAAAGCCTGTTTAAAGCCTGTGACTTGGACAAATTTAAGAGTTTTGTTTGTTTTTTTAAGCTGTGTTATAACTGAGTAAACTGTGTTTTTAGATTTAGAAAGAAAATTGGGTTGGATGAACTGAGAATTAAGAGTACTTGCAAAAGTATCTGTTTAAAGGTAGTGTTGGATCAGAAAACTGTAATAAATGTAAATATGCTACTAGGAAAAAGCCTATGCAGCCAACAGTTGTTCAATCAAAGAAAGAGGATAACTTACAAATTATTTCTTGGTTGTAGACGGTATTATGATAGTTAAGGAATTTAAAATTCAGCACACAACTTTTTCAATAGGCTCTCTGAAAATGTTTCTGGGTTGAAAAATGTGCTATTAGAGATTGTTAATTTCATCTAGTTAGTTGTATCTTCCCTTTTATATGTGTGGTCCTGGTAATTCAGTAAAATTTTTTTGTGTTACATCGGATAGACACTGAACCAATCATGAGGTTTTGAGAACTGTGACAGAGGCATGTGGTTGGTTTATTAGCTTGTTTTAGCTTCACTTTGGTTAACATGCATTCCTCTGAAAAGTTGGGCTGTGAAAGGAGGAAGAAAGGCTGCCAGTTGCCTCTCTTGGCTGCTACACCCAGGCTCACAGAGACATTATTTGTGCAGCAAAGATAATATATCTCCCATAAAAGGCAGCATGATTATTCACAGGTAGAGCCATTTCTGACCGTCACAGGGACCACATGATTGGTCACAGCAGGGAAGTGACCACAGGACACAGGTGTAGTAAAGCTGTGGCTTGGTGACAGTGGAAGGATCTTTCCAAGGGACCTAGCTCACCATGGGGATTGGTACCATGCAGGAAGCCTGTGAAGGGCCACTGAAGGAAAATGCATGCCCCAGAAAACAAGTATACCAGGGAAAGGAAGAATTCTACCTTTTACAGTTTTTTACCAGCTCATTTTTTGTTTATGCTGTCTTATGTAGCATATTTATGGCATTTTCTATTGAAATAGAAGAACACATGGAGCCCCTTTGGAAGTCCTGCACAGCTTATTTTAGGGAAAAGTTTTATATGGGCAAGTCTCTGCTTCAAATGTTTCTGTTGGTTTAGTGGTCTACATAGGACCAAGTTCCAGTTTCCTTGGAAATTTCATCTTTGCTTGGCTCAGAGAGTTGAAAAAGGATGTGTGGTGGTGAGTATTTACACCAAGCCTATAGTCCACTTTGGACATTTCAAGGCTGGTGCCTCATTTTGTTTTTAGTGAGGTGTAAATGCCCAAGGTCCCTGGTACCTCTGTTTCTCTCAGGACAATTTCCAAGGCATGGCAATGTTATTTCAGTTGCAGGGCCCAAACATGCTTCTGCCCTTGCAGGATCAGACTGCTGTTTCGAATCACAGGCCCCATGCATGGCTGCAGGCTATTCATTCCTCTCCCTGTTTGAGCAGTGGGCTCTAATTGTCTAATTTTTAAAATTTGTTTTAGAACAAAAGAAAACAAAACAAAAAAGTGGTTCATTTCCGATTTTACAGAGAACAGTAGTTAAGTGGCTCAAATCATAATTTATTCCTCTGCCCAGAGGTATATGAAGTCTCATCTTCCAGTGGAATGACTTATTTAAAAGGAGATAAAATGATTCCTTGTGGAGTTTTTCAAGCATGTCTTTTGTAGTTGTTTGACTTCTCTTGTAGTAATTAAATATTCATTGCACCAAAAGGCTTGCCATCCTTGCTTTCTTCTTGGTTAAAGAGTTCACCAGCAATTCTAGCTCTCTTTTGTGAAAAAGGAGAGGACTTACAGATGTGATCCAGACAAAAAGAAATTTCCTTGTCATCTGTCATTAGGGACTCAGGTTATTAGGAGAATGCAGATGTAATCTTTCTCTCACCTAAAATTTAATTTTAGTTATTTTAGTTTGACTACTTTTTTCCTGGTTTATGCTGCATTTTTTTTTTTTCTTTTTGCATATGGAGACAGTACAAGTACATTACTTGGGGACTATATATTTCTCCAGGCATTGAAACATCTTAAACTTGCACACTGCATTTCTGGGTGCTTTAATACCCACATTCTTCTGTTATGTTGCTAACTATTATTTCTATACTGTAGCAATGGGTAAACAGAATAATGGTTAACCCTTACCTAAGGTAATGCCTTGGGGCATAGTGTTTTATTTTTTGTGTATTATTTTATTTTATTTATTCACATTTATCATACTTAGGCTGTATAACTGTGCCAAAACTACATTCTGAAATTCCATCAATGATAGCTAGAGTCTCTTCCCCAGATCAAGAATACCTAGTCTTCAGTATCCACGTAGTTATTGAGGAATAGAGCATTCTTGTGTATGAATAACAGCCTTAAAAAAGTCAAAAGGTTGAAGACATGATACCTCACCTGCTCTTTTTGTGTAAATGGCAGAGTGCTCAGTGCCTAATCTTATCTAGTCTTTTTGTTTAGGTTTCTTGCTGAGCTTTCAGACAATACAACTTCAGCCTCTCTGTTGAGCAGACTCTTTCATGAGCTAATATCTCAATGTCAAGATAATTTTCTTGAGATTGTCCATTTTAATTGTTTTTCATTATTCCTTGTTTCATCTTCCCACAGTAGCCTCTAAAGCAAGTGGTTATTGCTTTTATCTGTAGTTTATTATGTCTCCTTAACAATTACTCTAATAAGCTCTGCATATCATAAATCTGTTTCTCCAGCACTTTTCAGTGGTGGAGGAACCCTGTGACCTGCTGCTGCTGTGACAGATATTCCATCTGCTTCAGCACACTGTGGTTGTGACACTACCCCCATAAACACTGTTAACAAAGGCTCTTGAAAATACATTTGGAGGGTAATTGTGCTGGGGTTTTCTTTCTTTGGTGTTTTAAGTGCAGTTTGCTGCACTTTATTACTGTGACAGCAGACTTTACCACGGGCAACACCTGTTGTCACACCCATAGTTTGGGTTGCTCAGCACTTTCCATTATGCTCTGATGTTTCCATCATTCATGAGTTGCCCATGCCAGTTATTTGGATTGCCAGTTTCCATGGTGGGCAGGTGGAGCGTATCTCACACAGACTTCTGTCAATGCCTCAATAGTTTTGAACATCCTGTCATAATTGTGCTAGCTTTTAAAGTCAGCTAGAGAAAAGTAATTTGGGGAAATTCTCCAAAAAACTTTGCCATCTTCAAGGTGCAGAAAGCAGCAGAGCAGTTACATAAATTTAGTTCTGCTTGGGGAAAATCCTTAAGGTTTGATCAGGTTATTATCACCTGGGTATTGCAATTCACACATTTATCAAACTATTACAGAAGTCCGTCAATGATATTCACTGGAGCTATTTTCACAGATGAATTTCTCCATCTCTCTGTACTTCTTCAGAGTTGAGTAGGCCAAGTGTGAAGCACAACTGACTTTTATATATCTGCTAATTAACTATAATGTGAGATAAATAGAATAATTATCACGAGAAGATAACTATTAAACTCTGTAAAATTTCAGTTTCTGTGTTTCACTTTGAAGGTTCTATGTACCTGTAGTAAGGAATAAGATTTGTAGTATGGGGGTAGAGACTCTGCCCCCTGAAACAGTCATCTTTCTTTTGTTGGCAGCTGTAGCCTTCAAAAGCAACCCTGGATGGCAGTGATTTTTCAGAGGCAAATTTGTCAAAGCTATACTTTGTACTGGCATTTCCAGTGCATTAGTTCTGAAAGGACAATGAAAGGCTGCATCAGCCTAACGTTCTTTAAAATCTTACCATGCAAGGGTCAAGGATTGGTATTTCTGACTGAAGATAGGTTTCACACACTTGAGAGGCTTGAGAACTAATCTTTTTGTGATGTTATGTCTAAGTAAATAAATAGTGCCATCTGCTAAAAGCTGTACAAATAGTGACTTCTCTGACATGAAAAAAAAACCCAAAACCATCAACTTCTGGAAATTTTTGAATTTTTTTTTACAATATATGCCTAAGATACTACTGGGTCACAAGGTTGTCTTGCTAAGTAATGTTATCATAGCTATTCTACTGTAACTAACCTTTTGCTCTTTGAACTTCTTTATTCTTATTTTGGTGTCTTTGTGAGCCATCAGTTAAACAGTCTGTACATACACAAGAAAACTCTATCAGCACAGTGCTCAAAAGGGTACTGAATAAACTAACAGAAGAAAACAATATACTTTATTTCATTCCTAGAACTCCTGCAAGGTTATTTGATTAAGTATCTCAACCACTTTTGCATTCCTTTATTTTGCCCTAGCTGCAGATTTTGCATCCTCAGAAGTACCCTCACACTCAGTAGGAACCCGTTTTCCTAGTAATAAACACAATAACATTAAATAGTAAAATAATTATTCCTATATACTGATACTATACAAGTTAATAACAAGTATGTGGTGGTCTAAATCATTACCAGGTGCTCATGTGTCCAGAAGTGCTTGCCAACAAATGGAATTGAAATTGCTGTTCGGAAATAATCATTCCAAAGTATTTATTTTTGGATATTCAGGTGGATTTCCTGATTTCAAAATATTCAGGCTTTATTCCAGTTTAAATATGAGAAATCTGCTGCTCTATTATAATGTCAGAACCACATGAGGAGTGATCTGAATTAGTGATTCCAGAATAATACTCCAGAATCAGAATCCTCATAAATTTCCCAGACTGGGATAAAACATACTCCTCTCTGCAAGTCTAGATTATAAGCACATATTAAAAATGGCAGTTCTTTTCTCGGGTATTAGATACACTGAAAAATTGTCTTCAGTCAGTGTCAACTTATGAATACTTTTAAAGTCAGCAGAACTATGAAATAAGCACATGTGTAAGTTTGTTGCACTCAAAAGAAGTAGAATATTAGTCCCATACTGCAGAGGGAATAGCTTGAACCTTTCTGCCTCTGTGAAGATGAAAGCTTTTGCAGAAAGTGTCTGTCTGTCCTGCAAAATGCATCAGAGACAAACTGTTCATTTACATTTTGCTGCCCCTGAAATACTTAGTGGCAACTCTTCAAAGTGTGATTTATGTATGGATACCTGATTAGAACTTTCATATTCATATAGGAATGTTTTCTCCCCCTCAAAGGAAATTTAAAAATCTCTTTGTAATTAATGATATCATGTTACAGCTTTTAAACTTAAGGGATTTTTTGTACTTTGGAACACACAAATTCTTTTTCTTTTTAGTCTAAAACTCTATGGGATCTTTAACATATTTTACTCTGAATTGTGTTCAATTCTGCCTTATTTTCTAACTCAATAAATCATCTCAAATATAACTGAAGTAGGACAATTTTGCTGGCCTAATTAGTGATAATTATAAAATACCTGATGAAATAACCTGCTCTTACCTGATTTGCTTTAGAGTGAGGTGGCTCACAGTTCTGTTAGTAGTCAGTCAAAACCCATTGCTAAAGAGTAGCACCTCTGTCAGCAGGCACACTGAGCATCATTGCCAAATGGGTGCCTTGCAGGAGACACTCTGCTGCCTATCATTTACATTTGGGAAAACAATGTGAAGTGACAACACAGAGCAAAATTAGAATCAGTCAGGAGAAGCCAAAAGCTGTAGCACGTCTTTGCAGAGAGTGCTGACTCAACAGGGTAAAGTGGCATCAAGGGTCTTCGAATGAACCAGTTTAATTTTATTCCTGAATTTCCTTCCTGCACAAAATTGCCAGTTTTAGCAGTGCTGGGACAAATAATGTGAAGTCTTAGAGATGTGAGCTGATGCCTACTGGGATTAACAGATAAAACATTCATTCTCTGCTGAAATTGAGATGTAAGGTATTCTTCTAGAGACAAGATGACAAAATATATTATCCAGCTCTGCTATTTGCAGTGTGACAGTATAAAAGGGCCCTGTCAAATGAAAGACCTAATACCTACTTTAAAATTTATCTAATTTTTCAACAGTAGCATCTAAAATTGCTTTAATTTAGACAGAGATTTGGGAGGAAAAGGAGATGCAGATGGGTAGTGGTATCTGATTTTTGACTCTCCTTAGTTATATAAAACTGACATAAATTGGACAGTCATGTTATATAGTTTCTTTTGTTATTTTGTGTGCACATTTAACCTGGTCCTCTTACTGCTGTCTCTTGGGAGAGAGATTCATTAAAAAAGAGTTAAAACAGTATGAAATTCTCCTAAGGACACATAATTGCAAGTCAAGAATAGTCCCTTTAAATTTCCCATTTCGGATAGAAGTTCTGATTTCTTAATACTTACAAGCTTTATTCTATCTGATTTTTTTATCTGTTAACTTCTTTTGTTATGTGTTTCTTTGTTTTATCTAGGCCTAGTAGATAAAAATAATTAGCTGGCGTTACTAGCACATTAAATCAAAAGTATCATCCCGCAAAGGAAAGAAAATGGTTTTAAAAGGTGACATAATCAGGCAACAAGGATAAAAACTTACCCTCATATTACATCCCTTTTTAATTTTTAAGAAACTATATATACTTTTCAGGCATACAGGTGATCTGAAAAAAATAAATAAGAAAACCATGTGAAGCAGGGTGGAGAGCAGAAAAGAATTGTGCCAATACCTGAGAACAGGGAAACCATTTAAATCAAGTCCTGCCACAATTCATGAATATGTCTGACACAGTAACCTGAAGGAGGTTGGTAATACTGAACTACAGTTTTGTAGGATTTTTTTTTTGTCTGGATGTAAGAATTAAAAAACTTTTTACAGTATGAGACTTAGATAGAATGACTGGGACAATGAATTAGCACATTAGTGAAAGAATCCCAGCAAAACTAGAGTTTCTCATGTGAGGAATATTTCTCTGAAAAAAACTCTTGTTCCTTTATTTTGAGTAGTTCATATGTTTAGAGGATTAATTTCTGTACTGTAGTGTAAAGAAAAACATTCTGAGGAATGGCAATACCTCTAATTTGTGGAGGAAGTTATCCTCCTGTCGTCTGCATGAGATTAGCTGAGTTATTGACTTGTAAAATGATAACTTTCGTATGGATCTTCTCAGTGGATCTTTCTAACTGAAGATTCACCTTATTTTACCTTGCTGCAGAGCACTCCAAACTTGGTCAGCTACTGAAAAAACCCTGTTCAGTGTTCACAGAGTGATCAAACATTCTTTGTCGTAGCAGTACAAAAACTTTTTTTCTTCCATGGAACTAGGATCTGTTCTGACACCAGAAAATTGTAAGGAAAGTCAAAATATGTTTCTAGCACCTCGCTTAAAACTTCTGAGAGACTTGTAATGAAGGGTGCAAGTAGTTTTGATTTGCTTGAATCAAAGGTAAGGTGAAAACAAAAGCAAAAGAGGAAATGGGATCTAAGACCAGAGTGGGAGAAGGATCAGCTTACTCCCACTAAAGAGGGAGTATGGTTCTAGGTGAGATAATATTTCAAAACACTTTGAAATATTTTTGTTTTTAATAAAAAGTTTCTAAAGCATAATAATGAACACTTTGAAGTTATTGCTAACATTGTCAGTTGTGCATTAAGTCAGCCTTTAATTATTTTTTTGTATTCTTTTCTCATAAAACACATGCTTTATCAGAGGTACTCAGAAGGACAACACTAAACATCATGTCTTGCAAACACTAGAAGACCAAGACACTTAAAACTTTCTGTAATTTGCATTCATGTTCCTTCTCACTTTCTAGATAGTTTAATAGAAATGTGTAGCCTGAGTTACAAAAATTCTAAGTGTTCACAGCTTCAGGAGCCAACAGTGGGAACTCTCTTCTGAACAGCAGATTCCTTAAAGCAAAGGCTTTATCTTCTGTAATCCTGATTAGGGGTACACATGGAGTTTTGACTGTTATGCCTCTTACATTGTGCCCTTTTTGCAGATGAGAACTATGCTCTCACATGGTACATTCCACATTGCCAAGTGGAATGTGGAAGTGAATTCTTTGAAATTTATAATTATGGTATTTTGGAATAACACTCCAGAGAATTAGTAAGTCTGCATTTGGTCAGGTGCTAACATGGACGTACACGAGGAATGTCAGAGATAAATAGAAATATCAATAAAACACATAAATTAATTCTTAGGACAGAATCACAGAACACTTGAGGTTACAGGGCTCTCTGATGGTCATCTGATCCAATGCTTGCTGGGCCTCTCAGAATCAGTTGTCCAGGGCCATGTCTGGGTGGCTTTTGAATATCTCCAAGGAAGGAGATTCCAGAAGCTGGGCTATCTGTGCCAGTGCTCAGTCACCATTTCTCCAAAAATGTCTCCTAATGTCAAAGCGTCATGTGTTTCAGTTTGTGCCCATTGTCTCTGGTCCTGTCACTGGGTACCACTGAAGACCCTGGATCCTCTTCTTTGCATGCTCCCTTCAGGGTTTTGTGCATATTGATGAGATCCTCTCTCATCAATCCTCTTCTCTAGGCTAAGATCCTCTTCTCTAGGCTATACAGCTCTCCCAGCTGTCAGCCCCTCCTCACTGGAGAGATGCTCCGGTTGCTTGACCATCTCTGTGGCCCTTCAGTCAACAGATGTGATGGGAACAGAAAATTAAAGAGAGAAGGATAATGCCCATGGATTTGAGTTGAACAAAAATGATCGGTCTAACATTTTTTACAGTCTAGACAAAATGTTTTAATGCATTATTTTATGTGTTATTTATAGGTATTCTTACAAGTGTTAAACCAGTTATATTGTGCTTCCCCATAATGGGAGTTCCACCTCCTTTCTTATGGATCTTTAGCTATGAAGCTGCAGACTTACTGCCTGGACTGTTGGTATTAGACCTGAGCAAGAGAAACCTGCTATTTATTAGAGAAATGAACTTCCACTTTTGTACAGTGGATCTTTCAGAGTCTGTATGAAACTGGACTACCATCCTTCTCTGTAAACCTTTTCTTTCCCTCTTCATGTGCCACTAAGAGGGAGTGTTGATGGCAGCATGTGAAATGTAAGAGGTGTGATGGCAGCCACTAGTGCCCCTTTGAACTAACTTCCAGAGATTTTATACAATTGCAGAAAATAGATCAGAAAGTTTTCTAATTAATTTTCAAAGAGCAGACATTGTCCTCTGATTTCTGAAAAAGATGACAGCTACAATTCCAAAACTGACAGAACAAGACTAGGAACTGTAACTGCTGAAATTTTTACTTGGAGCAGATAATACATCCTCTTTATGAATTTCTGTAATTCTCTAGTAATTAAGTACAACAATCAGCCTAGACAACATACCATGCATGCAGACAGAAATTCAGCTATGCACTTGAGAGAAATCCTAGCTTTGTGTAGGCATTCAAATTAATTTTTCCTCTGGTTTTGTTTATTTTGTCTGTGCCATACCACAGTAGAGATGAATGTCACTATCTGCCTGTGAAATACCAAGAGATGCCACATAGTTGTTTAGAAATCTTTGGTCACTACAGATGAAGATAAATGTCCTGGTTATCTCTGATTGGTTTTCATCCACAGTGCATGCATTGGATCCCAAGACCCTTATTGTGGCTGGGACATGGTGTTGAAGAAATGCACAACGCTGGAAGAAAGTCTGAGCATGAGTCAATGGGAGCAAAGCATTACCGTGTGTCCAGTAAGTCCAGATGCATTCATTTGTCTCTTAAAGCCTTTGATTCCATGTGAATTACATGAAAGTTTGAAAGTTGACACAGATTTTTCAAGATCAGATAATTGCATTTAATGCCATTTTCCTTAGGTTTTAGCAGAATACCTAGTTTCTTTTCTATTTCTTATCAAACTACTTATATGATAAAATTATTTAGAGTAATTTCAAAGGATGGTTGTTTTTTATCTGTAATGTCTATGTTCCCACCTTGAAAACAAACGTTTTCTAAGACTAGTGATATTGACATATTTTTTCTCCATTATGTGCTTTGAAAAAAATTAATCACTAAAGTTTAATCACTAATGGTATAATTTTTCTTTTAGGATTATTATTGCTAATATAAAAAGCCAAATAACATCTTCTAGAGTCCATGAATTTGAAGGCTGACTTCCATGAGTTAAGTCTCACTCATATTAACGACAGAGGTGATAATTACTATAAATGCAGGGTTTATATTTACAGTGGCTTAACACTGCTCTTAAAAAAATTATTTTGAATTAATTCAATATAATATAAAAAAGCACCAACAAAATTTACTGTGTCTCTCATTTTTAATTTTATTCTGGAGTTTTAATATTCATTCTTTTCCCTCACTCCAAAGCACATCAAAAGAGGGTTAGGAAGTATCTTTCTTGTGCTATTGAGCTTTTTTTTTTTTTTTTTTGAGATTCTTGCTGCTTTGTCCTTCTGCCCATGAAGAGGGAGCCTTTCCAACTCAATTCTGCTTTCATTCCTAGTAAGCACTTTTTGATCTTGTCCCTACTCACCAGTGGGGCACATGCATCTATAAACTTATGCTCACATGGCATTCATGTTCTAATCTCCATGTGTTTACAAGTTCCCTTTAACATCTTGATGACACTTTTCTCTCCTAAGATGGGCTTTGTTTAGTGAACTAGAGGTGTGCAAAATCAGTAGAAAGTTCTTCCAGCTCTGACTTGTGCTCTCTGCCTGTGTTGCAGTAGCCTCATAGATACAAAGACTACACTGATTCTGAGGGCCTTGAGAACCTGTTCCTGTGTTCTGTGTTTGACATTAAATAGCAATTTTTTAAAAATTTTTTCAAATTTTTAAGACTTTCAAAAATGTTTATGTCTTGTCCTGTACTTTGCATCCACCTTCTCACATAGAGGACTGTTGGATTCATCTGCATTAGCATTTGAGCTGAAATCAGGGGCAACTTTGAGGAAAATACTGTGATTACTGAAATGCTTCGTTTTGTTGATATTTGCATAGGCAGTCAGCCTGCTGTGCTCAATTTTTGAATTGTGGCACTAGGCCTTATTTTCTTTTGTAGATGTAGAACATGAGGCCAAGATGGGGTGGAGGGAGGAATGATTTAGAAAGCATAATTCCATTCTGTTCTGTTCAACTGGAAAAACAATTATTTAGTATCTATTATATTACATGTGCATAGGATATGGCAGTCTAGTTAAAGCAGGGAAGCACCTAAGTCTTGCTTAGAAATTTATCCATACCTGTGAGACTTATCCTGCTGACCTGAAATTCAAAGACCTAGTGAACCTCCAAAGAAATTTTGTCCTTGAGCAGATTGAGCTTGCATAATATAGGAAACATTTTAGAATTATCTATCTAAATTGTTTTAAAGCCTTATACACTGTTTTAAAGCCTTATACACTAAGTAACACATTATCAAAAAGATTGGAAAACTTTACAGAAACTTTCCTCTAAAGGAAACACAGTATTCTGACAAACTGCAATCAATTGCAATTTTGCTTAGCGAGGCTTTCAAATATTTGTTTTTATAGAATTTTTATGTGCTGTGCTCACAGGATATATAAGCCAAGATGTAATTAATTTAATTTTGTAGGCAACTGAGCTATGTGCATCCTTAACATGTGCTAGATACATTCAAGACACTGCTGCAGACAGAACATAACAGAATATTCAAAATCTATTCTCCCTCTTTTGGTCCCAGTTGCTTCCAATATCTTAATTGTTAGCAAAATTACTCGGATCTTTTTAACATTGTAAAAACTTTTTGAGATTAATGAATAACCAGTTTCTTCTGAAATTGGGTCAGAGAAGGGTCTGTTTTTACAATAGTTTAGTCCAGGATAAAAAGTGTGACCAGTTTCCTTTGAGAAATTATTTCCTGCAAAATTACTCATATGGCTGAGTATTTATAAGCATGTCGTGATAGAGGACAGAGGTGAATAGGAGAGATAGGTGAGCATCTGGGCTACCATCTCTGGACTTTGAAGATCAGTTTTGAAAAGTGTGGTTATTTTGGTTATCTTGCTCTGATTTAATTCTCAGTTTGATTTTTAAGTTATTGTTTCAGTTGATATGAGTACAGAAATTGTGCATAAATATGAATATTAATTATTACTATGGCACATTTGACCTTTTTCCAGTTGGTCATGTATCCCTATTATTCATCCAATAATTTTTATGGCAATTAAAGTTCATTTATTTTTTTGAAATATTTTCTAGTGGCACAACTTGCAATCCATCACTTAAAAATGCGCTGACATTATCTAGGAGCTTTTATAAGAAAAGTAAAAATAATTTTAGAAAGTGTTTTTCAGGATTTCAGTTTTGATTCTGTTTTCGGGTTTGTTTGTTTCTTTGTTTAACAGAAGTATGCAATGTGAAATGGCTTTATTTTTTACAGTTATTCTCAGAGAAAGTGTAGTATGGGGTCTGAATTCGTTAGCTTCATGAAATTCTACAGACTCATTAAATTCTACAAAAAGGAATCTCAACCCAAAGGTCTCTTGACAGAGTTAAAAACTGTGGCTTTTACTCAGAGTGCAGAGGCACAAAGCAGGTAGATGAGGTGGGTGCAGAGAGACTTGAGACAAAAATGGATATTTGGAGGACATTAAGAAAGAAGAAAGGTCTAAAGGTATCTGCAGAAGGGAAGGGGTACAAAACCAGGGTGCTAGAGAGGGAAAGCAGTGTGTAGTCATGCCAAGATAGTCTGATTGACTGTGATTTTGCCCTTGAGGTGTCAGATTGTGAAAGGTTAATGGGCATGGATTCTGGTGAGGGCTGCAAAGGCCCCTCCTCAATACACCTTGCTTTCCTGCAGTTGTATGATGAAATTGTTTGATATCACTTCTGAAAGGGAGATACTCACAGAGAGACAGAGCAGGTGAGTCATGGGAACAGCAGAGGCCCCAGTGGGACGATCTTTGCTGGAGCAAGGAAAAATAATGAAGAAAGAGAATATGCCATCGATTTATCTTTCTGAGTTCAAGCTTTCAGCTATGTTTTATGTATACTTTCTCTGCCACTTAATATGTATTATGGTAACCATGGACAACTGTTAGCTTGTCTAACCATAGACAAGCTTTAGTTTATAATTGTAGCTGCAACAAATAAAGATGTTTTGATGCAGCACAGAAACAGAAAGCAGTAAAGGCATTATGATGTCTCTGACATAATTAGATTGGGGACATAGAAATGTTAGTTTATGGACTATAAATACTTGTAAGACCAGCAGTATAAGAGAGAATGAGCCTGCTTGTCACTTAAAAAGAAGTATTTCTTGTTGTCTTACAAAACCCAATAATATAAACTCTGTGTGAGCAAAGATTGGTGAGTTTTTTTTCAATGAATCGCTGTCAACAGATTTTGAAATGATGAATTATGCTTATGTTGGTTGTAGATGACAGAATATACACATAGCTGTTCTTGCACAAGTGATACTTGTGAAAAATAAACTGTGGGAATTGTAATTAGTAGTGAAATTATGGTATCTTTGCCACAGGGGAAAGAATCAGCCAACATCCAGAGTGTCAGTGGAAACATGCCTTAGGTTGTAATTGAATCTCTTGTATCTTCAAAGTATTTCTGAAATGTGCACTTCTCTCACCTCTGCTAAAATACTAAAAATAGTAAAAGAAGATACCATTTCAGGTCGGTTGTGACAATCTACAGCTGTAATTCCTATTTCAATATATAAGCAAATATTAAAGTGTTATGTTCTCACATACTGGGTGAAAAACACATGACTACAAGTGATGTTATTAATACATCACTTTAATATTAATACTACATATTAATTCTTACTAAGAGTGAATTTAAATGCTACTTAGCCTGCACTAGTTGGTGCTGTTGTCTTGACTGTAAGTTAACATGTGGCAAACAAAAGGCAAATTCCTTAATACTTAATTGAAAAAGTGGCCATCGTTTCCATTTAGGATCACAGATTTGTCAAGATTAACAATTTACTAAAAGAATATTATGAAAATCTGTCTTTTTTTGGGAGCTGAATTCCCCATGTCCTGCCTCATTTTCTAGCTCATTTTGTTTCAGTTAGGCAATGATTATTTCATATTAAATGTGTTACAGCTGCTTGGTGGAAACATTCCAGTCAAGATGAGAATTGTCTGGACCTTCCAGGCAAAGGTGTTAAGAATTGAATTCTGTGAGAGAAAACTCTTTCATCATGTAGGGTTAGGTGGTGCTTTGTTGAGATATTTCTAGGATTTATACATATAATTTCATATAACACTTAGAGACTGTCATATTTAAAACCACATTTTGTCCTTATGAAATGGTACTGTATGACATACACTTCAAAAGCTGTTTTCAAAAAAAGACACTCATCATGGAGATTTGAGTTTGATCAATCCAGTTTTCTTACCCCGGACTATTTCAGCATCTGTGTTTAGAATCACAGAATTGTTTCACTGGAAGGAAATTGAAAGATCATTTATCTTGAATTGCCCCTGCCAAGGGCAAGGACATTTTCCACTAGACCATGTTGGTCGAAACTCCATCCAACCTGGCCTTGAACACTTCCACAGATTGGACATCCACAGTTTCTTGTGGGAAACTGTTCCAGTGTCTCATCATCCTCACAGAGAATTTCTTCTTCATTTCTTCCTTATCCTCTGCTGGCTCTTCCTTTTTATCTTGGGTTTTACAGTCAGTCTCCAGGTTCCATTTTCACCAGAAAGTTTTAGAAAGTAGGGAACGCAGAATTGAGAGGTAGGCAAGCATAGTTGTGAAAGGTAACAGTAAGTTGCGATTTCTGTTATTGCTATGGTGGTGGCATCCAGTGGCTCGGATTGGTCAGAAGTTGTGGAAATTATGCAGCTACAGGAATTATAAAGGGAGATTGCTGTCTGGAAGATGTATCTCACCAGTGGAGGCTGCTATTGGTGATGGCTGAAGGCTAAACCTTCATATACAGCAGAATAAAGAGGTTGTGTGAAAGATCTGTTGAGCCTCAGATAAGCTTTTCTGTTGTGTTTGTTTCTAGATGAGGAATCTGACAGTGGATGGACATTTTGGAACATGGTCACAGTGGAAACCTTGTACCCACACTGACGGTGCCAGTGTTGGCTCCTGTCTCTGCAGGACACGCGTGTGTGACAGTCCTGCTCCTCAGTGTGGAGGATGGCTGTGTGAAGGACCAACCATGGAGATTGCCAACTGTTCCAGGTATGCAAGACAATTTCAGGTTCTATCATTTGTGGTTTAATTTTTTTTTACTTAATCAGAAGCCTGCCCTTTGAAATCTCCCCTGAAATCTACTGATCCTGTTACACGCATGAAAGGGCAAACGGGACATTAGAAAGTTTCTCTCAGACTTTGTAGAAGAGAAAATGAGTCAGAGAGCAAAGAGTAATTTCAAATGCTGTGTACCAAATAACGTTGTCCTCAGGTAATTTTAACAAAAAACACTGAAATAAAAAAAAATCAGTGTTAAATAATATCCAAGGTATGATACTTTTTCTCAGTTCTGTAATTCATACAACTTTCTTTGCTGGAAGTTAGAATGGCTTACTTTTTTGTAGATCTCATGTTACCATTGTGGTCTCTGAGTCTGCGCTGGAAAAATGTTTTCATTGTATCTTTCAGCTGTATCACGATAGCAGATTCTATTATCAGTCTGTACAGAACTCTTTAGCCACTCTTTTGTCTTCTTCAGGAATTTAATCACTCCCAGAGAAAATCAGTGAGAGCAAATAATTTCAAATAGACTCAGAACATTATGTATTTGGAACTGCATCAGAAGTTCATGTTTAAAACATTATACACATATACTATACATACTTTAATTGCAAGATGAAACATATACTGTGCATTCGGCTTCTTTTCAGTGATTCTTTCTGGTTGAAAAACCTTTTTTTTAACATCACAATCACATCATGATAGTGAATAAAACTGATTACATTTCTGCGCAAGGTAACTGCAAGCTCTGTAAGTGAAAATAGTCGATTTTAGGAAAATTATTAAAAATCTAACAATATATAATATCAGGTCTGGAGAATGATAGAAAAGACAAACATGCTGTGAGATACTGAACAATCAAACAACAACTGTCAGGTTTAGAAGGGAATTTGGAATGTGATTTGGGACTGGATTCTCATTCTACCTTTGGCATTATTACACTACTGTTTCAACATCTTACTTCTGTTAATACTGCTATATTAGTAAGGCACTGTTTTAACTTTTGCTCTTATGAAAAATCAAAACCTCAATATAGTTTAGTTTTAGTTTTCTTTATTTCTGTTTGTGTTCTGCCAGTACAAAAACTGCAAGGTAGCCATTAAAACTTTGGATAACAGCTGAAGTACTTTTTTTTATTTTTGCCTAGGACAGGATATGAAAATCCTTTTCAGATGTTTGGTCTATATATAATATTTTAATTATATCTATACAATTATATGTAGATAGATAATAGATAATATATAGATAGATAATAGGTCTATCTATAATATTTTTCTAGGGTGTATTGGAGGGGGTGGGAGTCCTTTCTGAAAGTTCACAAATGCAAGGTACAGTGTGTGAACTCTCTTAGCTTTTTTGTTACATTACAGGCAAGGTATTGACATCTTATCAGAATAACCTGTTGAAATTGAGAACTAATGCATTTTAACACTTACTTTAGTGTCATAGATTCATTTAGGCTGGAAAAGACACTTAAGATCAAGTACAGCTATTAATAAGCACTGTCTAGTCCACCACTAAACTATGTCCCCAAGTACAACATTTGTGAGTCTTTTAACACCTCCAGGGATGGTGACTCCACCTCTTCCCTGGACAGCCTGCTCCCATTATTGATAACCCTTTCGGTGAAGGAATTTTTCCTAATATCCAATCTAAATCTCTCCTGATACAACATGATGACATTTCCTCTCATTCTGTCCCTTGTTAAAATCAAGAGATCAAGGCGTAGAAGGAGAAACGAACCCCCACCTCATTACAGTCTCTTTGCAGGTAGTGGTAGAGAGCAATATGGTGTCCTCTGAGCCTCCTTTTCCTCCAGGCTTTAATCACTTTCCTTTAAGACAAGGTGGCAAAATTTGACATTTTAATCTCCCTGAAAATGGTATGTAATTTAAAGTTAGCTTCAGAACACTGATACAGGAGTTTGCATGTGTAGTTTACCCAGAGCAAAGGGACCAAAAGTAACTACATATCTTTGTATCTTTGTAACTCTTGTGTAAGGAGGTAATTTTAGCAGTTGCTGATTACAAAGCATGGAATATGGAATATCAGAGCACCTTTATTTTGGTTCAGTATTTTTGAAGAAATGGAACACGATGCAGTATTAATTACTTCTACAGAAATATTAATAGGCCAGATTCCGCTGTCAGTCACACCTAATCAGCCATTCGCTATGTATAACAGATGTCAGAGCCTGAGCTTTTTATTCTACCAGAAATGGAGGCTGGACACCATGGACTTCTTGGTCACCTTGTAGCACCACTTGTGGCATAGGCTTTCAAGTTCGTCAGCGTTCCTGCAGCAATCCAACCCCTCGACATGGAGGACGAGTCTGTGTGGGACAGAATCGTGAGGAGAGGTGAGTTGTCTTTCTTCTACTGTCTGTTTTAATTTCTTCTGTGCAGTTGTATTCCACAGGACGTTATCTCCTTTATCTGCTTGGTTTTGTCTTCCCTTTCCTTTCACTTTTTCTTTAACTTCAGTGCTGTACAGTGCAGTATTCCCATTAACAAGGCTGTGGGTCTGCAGTAGATCTTTCATCTTTCACTTTCCTTCATCCCTCCTGAGCCACCTGAGAGCTCCTGGTAGTGCCAGAGAATTGTGCTGAAGCAATGTGCTGCTGTCCCTTGAGACCCTGAAAATTGATTCTCCTTGAAAATTGATTGCACTGTGTTTGAATTGTAACTCATCCAGCCTCAAGACCTGGAATTCAGAACAAAATATAATAAGGTCACAGCACTATGTTACTGATGCTGTGAGTTCATTTTTTTCTGTTGTAAATAAGTTAAGCATTTCTATAACATGGAAGGAAGTTTCAAGGGCTTTGTTTTCCATTCAATAAATATAATACACCTTAAACTCAAATATCTTTAATAAGGTTTCAAGCTTGGTGGGTTTTTTAAAATTGTTTGTGTATATTTTTTTAACTCCCAAGCAGGTCAAGTTAGCTCAGATTTTGATTTTGCCATGTACTGTTTTGACACCAGACTAAGTATTTTGTCACTAGCTCAAAATGTCAAGTTCAGGCCTTTCATTCTATTTTACCTGTACCCTAATTACATCTCTAATTTATGTGGACCCTACATGCATGTCTAATTTTTGTGTTCGTGGTTTTAGCAGGAATTAAATATTTCTTTAAATCAAGCTAGAATATATTCTGATAAACTGCAACTCTTGCATGCGTTATGTTGTTTCCAGAGGCATACCAGAAAGCTAGATAGCAGAAGACTAACATTGGTGTGAAAATTTGGAGTCCTGTAGCCATCCATTCCAAGAGATGTATGCAGATATGTTTCCTCCCAATATGCACTTGCAACTTACTTCAGTGTGTCTGTATGGATGTTGCAGTATCCTATATTGCTGTTGGATGTAAACTAAAATCAGTAACCTTTATGAAGAGTTTCAGTGAGGCATTTAATTAAACACCAACTCCAGCATTTCTTCAGATTAAGAGGTTCATTGAAGCAAGGTTGCATTACACATTCATGTATTAACGGATCACCAGGGACCTGGTCTTTCTAACTCCTAAATGTAAAGGATCAGTATCACAGAAAATGTGAACATTTCTCACTGTTTCAAGGCCATGAATATTTACCATTTCATTCCAGAGGAGAGGATTTTGTTCTTTTGTAAATTGCTTTCTGAAAATAGGTTGCCCAACCAGAAAGCCATCACCATCAAACATAGATTGTATCTGCTGTTGTTTAGCTCTGTCCCAGCATGAATAACAGTTATCGATTTTCCTGAACTGAGAGGTCAGTCCAGGGCAGGAGACAACAAGACTACACATAGAAAAAAGATAATTCAGTTTGGAGAGACTTTAGAGTGATGGTAAATACTAAAGATGGTAATAATAATTGTTCATTTTAGTTTAATATGGAATAGAAGTTTGATAAGAAGGTTCACAGAAATAAAGAAAACCATGAGAAATACTTTCTTAATTATGTGAGTATTAAGATAATGGGTGTTCTGTAAAAGCAGTTACAAACTGGAAAGTGACTTATGATGAGATGAAATAATAGCAGTCCAGAAGGATCGAATATTGGTATGCAACAGTTCTGAAGGAACAATTAGCTTATGTTGCTTCGTTTTTGTAGCCTGCAGCTGATTTGTCCTTTCTATCTCCATCCAGTTCAGCAGCAATCTGGGATGAATGTGCCTGTGAGTTTACTGCAGGATGCTTTTTTCTCTCATTCTTCTGTCACCGATTCCTGTCTCTTTGAAAGACCCTTCACTCCTAAAAGCCCTGCACCTTTCACACTCACAGCTTGCTCACAGCTGACCTTTCTGCCTCTACCTTGGTTTTGTTTGTTATCCGTGTTATGTCCTGATACTTTTAATTATTTTTTTAAGTGCCTTTAATTTTTTTTCCAGAGGGTGCGGTAAGTTAGGAAATTTTGTCAAATAATTTGTAAAGCAGCTAGAGGAATGAGGCATCAGTTATTTGCCAGGATTTTTGTCAGTGTTAAGCCAAGTACTTGGATAAATCTTTTCAGAGCTGTAAAAAGCAGAAAGTCCTGGGATATTTGCCAGCCAGGGCCCATCCCATCACCCACAGCAGGGGAGTAGGGCAAGCCTGGAGATTGTGACCAGATCCAACCAAGAGTCTAGATCCTAGTGACATCATGACAATGAGAGAAGCCTGAAGTCCAGGTAGGAAGCTAAACCACAGGCCAGGATTAGGATCAGGTTAAGAAGAGCTCCTTAGCCCATTGGTGTGGGTGGAGGACCCAGGGGAAGCTGGTTGGGGCCATTAGAGTTTTGTGAACGTCCTCATCGTTCTGCCAGCTTGCAGGGAGTTTTGAACTGTGAGGACAATGGAGTACCAGCATTTACAGTAGTATCATTTCACTGTTTCACTCTCATTGAGTTACATCAGCACCAAATGGAAACAGTTCCTTTGAGCCCATAACATTTAGGCAGTCTGAACAAGTATTACTTGTTCATTACTATTATGTGCAGTAACTCCTGAGAAACATTTACTGGTTTTGTATCCAAAGAGCCAAGAAACTACTCAGATTTTCTTATTCAAATTAACCAATGTTTATAAATAGCCTAACAGTTTCCTTTTTTGATGACCCAGCTCATATGTAAAATTAATATATATTTAGTATTAGTAAAAATTTGAATTATTTGCTTTACACATTGAGTGCATTTGTCTTTGTAAACATGTGTACTCTAATCACATTCACATGTTCAGGGGTATAAAAATAGGATTCAGTTTCCACAGCCATCTACATGCCAAACTTTGAAACAGCTTTTCAACAAGCAGTGATTTCAGTAGAAATCCAGTACATAACTCCATTGAAAGTAAACACAAAAAGGGCAGCATATATCTGAGGTAAATTTACCTCCAGATATAGATGCATATTCAGCTTGGGAGTATTTGTTCATGTGTTAAGAGCTAAATGTTTGTCTAGGATATATTTGTTTTACCTCATGAAAGCCATGATCCTATCATGGCTAATGTATCAAGCAGCTCTGTGCTTGCCGGCCATTCCCTTGAAATCAATGGCAATATTTGCCAATTTAAACGTTGAAGATAGGTTAAACTGCTTCATGCTCTGCTGCTAAAGGGGCGTGTGGGAAGGGAGGGAAAGCAGTTGAGAGATAACGGCAAATACTCGTATTACAAAGCAAATTCCCCTTGTAGAAGTAGGTCAAAAGTGCAGCTGATGTGCATTTAGACAGAATACAGAGAATGAGTAAATATAACATTGTAACAATATTTGGTAATCAGATAATAATTTTGTCATTAAGACTCCAGATGGAAGACATCTTGATGAATTCCTTAGGGGCTTAATTTTTCTGTTTTTTTCTTTATAAGAAATATTCACTGAAGCTGCTGGAAATTCTCTAGATCTTAGTATAGAGTCTGTAGTATCCTGTCTTGACATTATCATGGAGTGAGAATGTTTGTCCTTTCTGTGGAAGATGTTGTAGATATGGTCTCATTAAGTCCACTGGCCCCCCTCCTATCTGTGCAGAGATGAGGGACATTAAAATGAGAATCACTTGCTTTCAGTGGATGCACTTATCTTTTATTACACAGGAAAGAATTGAAAAAAACTCCAACATGGCAATTAGAAAAGTAAATTGGCTGCAGACAAGGAGTAAACGTTTGAAAGCCCTGGATATTTTGGGATGTATAAAACAATTAGGAGCAGGACATATTGTTGCATTATTTTGTACGTTTCTCAGCAAACATTCAGCTTTTGGGCTTGTTTCCATAGGAAGGAGGAACTGCTGAAAGTCAAGTGCCTGCTCTGTGTAGCACTGCTTGTTTCTGAGCAGTATGAACAAGCCCAGTCCACTTCAGCAGAGCAGCTTAAACATCACAAGGCTTTAGGCTTGCTTGCACTCCCATGGATGTTGTCTACTGGGAAGCATCTGTTGCCACTCTGCTTGCTTTCCCTGCTCCCACCTCTTCCACAGAAGCCCCTGGGACCACATGCCACCTTCCACAGTCTCTTGGATGGGTATTTCTGTCAGTGTAACAATCTCAGTCCAGTAGGCCGTGTGTGTGTCATGTGCCTGCCTTCAGTTCAAGGAATCTGGCATTCCCATCAGCCTCGGTATAGTCTGTGCATCCCAGAAAATCACCAGCTACCAGCTAATCACAACTACCCACCACAGAACAGTACATTGCACAGGAAGGGGCAGACAGGGATGAGACTTTGTTTTTCTTAAACACAGAGTGGTATAACATAGTTCAAAATTACAAACTATTTGTTTAAATAACATCTCTCTGTGGAATAAAAAGGGCATATTTGTAATTGTCATGCAATTAGGCTGTAGTACTCAGTGCTGGGTAGCAGCACTGAAATAAATTGAATAAATTGATGCCTTATTAAAGGTTGAGATCTTTATAGAAACAAGAACAGTAATGCCAGTTGCACAGAAATTGTATTTGTAAAACTTGCTGTAGGCACTAATAGCTGTGGATACAACTGGACAGAGGATGTTCACCCTTCCCCTAGTATGACAATCCCTTTATTCGGGCATTTGAACTCGGTTTCACTTCAAGGGAAATGTGAAGGGTCACTGTACAAACCCCACATTTCTCTAGGCTGTTCTTCATTCTGACCTCACTGCAGTTAGGTTAGGGGAGAGGGCAGTGGTTTCACAGATTCAAGTTTCTTGCATTGCATGTTTTGTTGAATTGCTGTAAAACGTTAGCCCTGTGGGTCCTGAGAACAAAATTAAGAGGGGAAGAAAGAGCAAAAGGGAAAAAGGGTTGCTGAGTGACTTGAAATGCAGCCAAGAACAGATATAATGAAACTTGGCTCAAAGCCTTATGCTGTAGCACAGTTCTCAAAGATCAATTGCAGGGATGTCTCTGGCTGTGAAAACATACCTGATGTTTTCAGAGCCTGCCTGGCTGAAATGAAAATAAGATTCTACTTGTATGCTGTGTTAGTTTTTGGTTTGTTTTCTTTTTTGTTGTTGTTTTCCTGGAAAAAAAGGGAAAAATTGATCGTGTAACTTTTTTAAAAGAATAGCAACTGTTTCCTAAATTGAAGTAGTTTGCATAGAGATTTTAGGCCTTTTTTTCAGCTGCATTTTTAATTAGAGTTGGATAACAGAATTGCCAGCCCTTTGAAGTGCTCACTGTGAAGGGTCACTGTTATTAGGTTTCTTTTCTGTTTCCTGATCAAGTGAGAGAGTGGGAGGTCAGGCACAGAGACGCTAAAAGGGCCACTGCATAGTAGTGGCATGACTGTCCTGAAAGTGAGATCTGTCATACCTTACTTCAGGTATTCATGAGTGTGAATGTTCATGTGTGAGTCAGGTGTCCGAACTTCCATTGTGGTCTGCAGAAATTTAGTCAATACAGGCTGTGGAGAACAGTAATTTGTGTCCTTCTGCTGTATATTCCTTAACTTCTTCAAATCAATCATTCTAGTCTCCTGAGTTTGTATTGACAAGATTTCCATTGCCTTTAATGGCTGCTTAGATGTCTGTCTCTCATGTAGCATTTATAGTTGAAGAAAATCAATCTGTACATTGAGGGGTCTATTTATATGACCTTTGCTTTAGGGGGACATAAATCATATTTTTAACTAGGCTGTTTCCTTCCATGACCTGTTGCTCAAGTTAGATGACTACTTCATTTTTAGATAGCTACACTTGTACTTGCGTTTATTTTAAGGCAAGACATGTTCCTTAATTTTACTTTTGCATGGCTGAATATCAATAATTCTCAACTTCATGGCAGATTTGCTTTAACCTCAGTGTGTCTCCCAAATTAACTTAACACATCTTCATTAGGAACTGAAATTATGCAAAGTTTGAACTAATTTGACTAAATGAATGCTGATGTTACATCTATATTTGATAAACTACACATTCTCAACAAATAATCTAGAAGAAACTATCACACGCATTCACATAATTGGCTGCATGTGACAACGAATGTGTGCAGTTGGAGTTCTAGGGGAAGAATATCCAGGCAAAGAACATTCCTATGTATCTTTAATGATGGCATAATGTGAACTGTAATGTGTGTACCCAAATCATACACTGAGGAATTCTGACACCAGATTCATAAATATTGAGGGTTTGGGCTTTTTTTCCTCTTTTCAGAGGAAAGGTCAGTAGAAGCTGTGAATAATTTTCTTGACTCTACAGAAGCAGAAAACTAAATGTCACTCCCCTATTAACCCCACTCCCAGTCTTTAGATTTTAATGGAATTGCCCAGACCTAGGCACAAAGTTTGAATTTTAGGCTCCAGCATAGGTGATAAATCTACTTTCGTATGTTGCTTACACCACCAACATTATTTTTTTTCCCTCCACAGAATTCCAAATGTTCAAATTGCTTATAATGAAGGATAATAAAGAATTAGAGCTTGCAGATATTGGGGATTTCTGAAAACAAGCAAAAAATCTGTTGAGGTTATTCTTGTTGAAAATTACAATTGTTCACACTGTCATTTCTCTTTTTGTAGTAAATGAACAACTGGAGTATTAGAGTCAGTATTCACTGTAGAAGATTTCCAAGAGATGAAAACTTGTTAAAAGAACAAGAAGACATTGGATTTTGGATGAATGGTGTAAAAACTGAGGAAATACTTCCAATACAATCACCAGATTGATTTGTTCGTTCAGGACAGTCTTGTAACAAGAGCTACCCAGATGCATTCATAAAATATCAGAGAATGTCTTCAGGATTATCTGCAGGGGAGAAATGGGCCACTGAATAACCAAATCAATATGATTCCAACAGAAGCCATTTATTGTTTACATTACATGCCAGATATAGATTCTAGGTCTACTGTCCACATGGGCACACATCTCTGGGTTGGCTAAGCTGCTGCTTCATGGGGCAGGCACACATCCTTCAGGACATCCAATTGGTCAAGCGTCTATCCTCACGTTGTGCTTCCCCTGTCAAGGGTTTACATTTTTTGCAGACATTTTCTCAGGCTGTCTTCTTATTTTTGATCCTGTTGTTTTCTCAGTAACCTTAATAAATTCCTGAGAGCTCTAAGAACAAAACTGCAGGTGGTTTGATAATATTACTCACATCCAGTTTGGCCAGTGCATCGGAATGGCCTGTTATACAGATACATTACTACAGTTATCTGTTTCCTGACTATGCTGTGTGTTTGCTTTATCTAAGTAATAGCTTGGTGTCTTAGAGAGCCCTAGTCACACTTGCTGTTGACCCAAATCCTTTGGACCTGTGTAGATGTTCCTTAAAAAGCAGCATGTGCTATGTCTAGAATTATTGGATGGCACACTCAAAAAATCAGGAATCTAAGGTTTCTCCAAAAATTGAAAAAACTCAGCTGAAGCTGGGACCTTCCCACTTGTCTGGATGTGTTGTTACAATAATGACAATTCAATAGTGCTTCCCTCAAGAACCTATTAGGCCTCTGAATCAGTTTGCAGCCTACAGGAAAATCCTTCAAAGATTATAATAGCTAAAAACACTCTTTAAAAGATAATGTAATAACATTATAAACAAGTGCAGTTCTTTAGGCCTAGAATCAATATTTTAGCTTTTATATCGCCCATAGAAGCAGAGACACTATGAAAAGCAAAAAGCAAGTGTAGCTGTCTGAAGATGAGAGAGATGGATCCTAATCAATTCTTAGCTGGAGACTGATAAAAGACTTCCTGCATGAATGTTTGCCTTCTGTTTGGTTGACTTCCACAGAGGGATAGCCACAAGTGGTTTTAATAAAGTAGTTTTCAATCTTGCTTACGTGACCGCAGTACAATTGCATGGCTGCATTGCATGGAATGTATAAAGTCACTGAATAAAGCAAACAAATGCTCCACCCACACAACTGCAACCTAAAAAAACACACTCAAATGTTTAGACACTCTGTGTGACACTGTGACAACTGTTAGTGTAGTGCTTAATGAGAAGGGAGAGGCCCTTTGTATAAAATATTTCCCTGTACAAATATCTATCTGAATTATGCAAATGAGGGAGGTTTTAGGGAAGGTCTTGTCTTGATAATAAATAGATTCTTTGTCTCCTTATTTGTCTTCTCACAGGTACTGCAATGAGCATTTGTTGTGCCCCCCTCATGTGTTTTGGACAGGCTGGGGGCCGTGGGAGCGGTGCACAGCTCAGTGCGGAGGAGGGATCCAGGCACGGCGCAGGACATGTGAAAATGGTCCTGACTGTCCTGGCTGCAGTGTGGTGAGCAATTTTCAGCTTTCTCTTCTCAGATATCTATGGCCATATGCCACGGATGTCTCTATGTTATAGAATCACAAAATCATTTAAGTTTTAAAGGACCTCTAAGGTTATCAAGTCCGACCATTAACCCAGCTCTGCCAACTCCTCCATTGAACCATATTCCCAGGTGCCTCATCTATGTGTGTTTTAAATACCTTCAGGGATGGTAATTTCTCTGGGCAGTCTGTTCCAGTGCCTGACAACTCTTTCAGTGCAGAAGTTTTTCCTAATAACTAATCTAAACCCCCTCTGTTAAAACTTGAAGCCATTTCCACCTGTGCTAACACTAATGCTCTATGCCCATAAAGCATCTACGTAAGTTCTACCACTAACATGAGTAGTCACCAGACTGTTTTTGTCTTTGTGTTGCTGAAATCCACACAATTTATCAATCATAAATAGACACAATTTGGCTTTTTTATGGTATCATCTAGAATGTAAGCTTCTTGAAGCAAAATTTGTGCAGATGTAGATATGTCGTTGCAGGTTTATAGTGGGTTTTGTTTTTATCATCAGAGTGCATAGGAGCCCTAGTTATGAGCCCAGGACTCTGTTGTGCCATGTTCTGTACAGCAGAGACAAAGCTATATTTCACATCAAAATACATAAGGAGCCAATCAGTGAATGCATGGAAGCACCAGGAAAGTGCTGAGGTGAGACTGGATAACAGTGATGATCTTGGCACAGCAGCAGCCTCGCAGCTGTCAGGCTTTGAATCTACAGTGGGATGATTTGAATGAGTAGAAGTGCTTTATTGATACCCACTTTATTAAGAGAAACGTATGGGAAAACATGTGGGGGATTTTTCTTATATGTGAACAAATAGACATGCTGTAGGTAGAGGTGGAAGAATTTTTTTTTTTTTCAGAATTAAACTAATTTTTACATGTCTTAATTTCGGAGAGGCCTAATTCTGAGGTTTGTCATAATCTGTGGTCTCTTTGTTAGACTGGCAGTAATTCAATACTAAAGAAAGGATAATTTATTACCTTTTTCTAACTTGAAGATTTTGTGCATTTTCTCAGGATTTGTTCTCTTTTTAAAATTTATTCTGATGATAGAATTGCATTTTCAGTAGATTAAAAACATCCAAGAGTCTTGTTTTTTTATTTCTGTTGAACTTTAACAATTAACCAAATAACTTAGAATTCTATCAAGTTTTCCAAAATATTTGTCTCTTCTGATGGTACAACAAAAAAGTAGACATATGGTCTAGATCTATTGTTAAACCATCCTGACTGGCACTGAAAAAAGCACAACATGAAGGTTTTCTCCCTCATTTGTTCCTATTTATCCTATAATAATATTTGTGAAATATAGTGGCATTTTATTTTGCAGAGAATCTTCCCATGGTCTTAAATCAAAAATATGTGGCTCTAATTTTCTTGGAAAGCTCTATGAGGAATGTAGGAAAACCTTTAATGTAAAAATTTCTTATTATAACTACTTTGAGATTAATGGTACTGGGGTTTGTAATTTATTAACAGTCTTAGCACATACTCTGCTGCACCACAGAATAGTTACCAGTTCAGAAATGTTCTGGAGATTTTTTTATTAATTAGAAAATTATTGTGTTGATGGTTTCAAGCTTTGGAGTACATTCATCGTCTTGCTAAAACATAGGCACCAATGGAAACCCATCCAGTGCAGAAATCCTCTATAAAGCCTGGTGTTCTTGCAAGACAAAGGACTGTGGTATAAAGTGTGTGTTCTGTTTAAGTTTCACTGAATTTGAAACTTTGACTTACTTGTCTTGACTCAGAGGCTTTGCAGCCATAGCAGGGCCTGGTCACTAAGTGTAGCTGGAGAAAAAGTACTTTATTTCTTCTCAGAGTTTGTTTCATTAATCTAAGAAAGTTCACTGAGAAATAATTTTACGCCTTCTTGTAATTGTTGAATGGATTAAATATTTATATTAATAAAATCTTATGGAGGAGGAGCACAATTATGAAACTTGTTGGATGTTCTTCTCTTTCAACCAAATTTTTGGTTTTATTGTAGTAGGTATGTATTTTTCCAAGCAGTTAGAATTATTAATTTTTACCATACTGAATAAAAGAGAGGTTAATGTATCTTCTTACTACTATTTTCCGTTCTTTACTTGTTATAGTGATACTCACCTTAGGTTGTGCAAGGTATTTAGTGAATTTAGCTTATTTCAAAAGACTTTTATCCTGAATATTGCTGAGTACTTGAGAAGCTAAAAAAATCTCAGGAACTGTTGCAGTGAAAGTGGTAGTAATCTATACTCTCTACTGTTTGTTTTGTCTGGAGTAAAAGATGTTATGAGCCAAACATTTATCACTTGAATTAAAGGCATAGTTTGGAGTAGACTCAGGGACTTAAAGTGCCTGATTCCCTCAACCATTAAATGATAGCTTTAAACTGTAAAGAGACTCTCCAGGTTTCTGGTTTACTTTCTTCAGTGAGAATGATCTCTGAAACCTTCACAACATTTGAGCAGCATGAGTTGCAGCTGAGTAGTTTAGTGTCTGTGTCCTGTGCAGAGGAGAAGAAAAAAGGGTAGAGAACTGGAGAACTTATTATTTTAGAAAATAGTAACTATGTTAGGCTTCATTTCATCTTGAAATTAAAAGAAGTTTTTGATCCATCAGAGGTGTAGGATGGATGAAATATTGTCTTGGGACCCCTTTCAACTGTGCCAATTCTTTGTTTTTAGAACTTTGTAGGGAATCATGGGAAAACAACAATGACAACTGTTTTTACAAACTTAAGAAAGGAAGTCTTAGAGTATGCTTGCCAGTGGTACCAGGGGACCAGATTTAATTTCTTAGGAGAACCTGCCTGTTCTGTTTTCCAGTCTGCAACCTGGCTGTAAGACTGCAGTATAGCCAATCCTAATCTATTTTTCTGTCCTTATTTTGAAGCTTTTACCGTGTTAATGGTTATTTTCTGTGTCCACCTAATGATTTATACCACATAATTTCTAATGAACAGTGTTTCTTCCTTTTAGTTTCATTTTATTGCTCCTAAGCTGCACTATCACAGCAGGCAGCTACTGCCTGTGCTTGTCTTTTTGCATATTTCTCATCAGTTGGTTCCCTGACTTTATCTGTCTTATGGTAGATATCAGCCAAGCCAGTCAAATATCTTTTATCAGGACTCAGTAGAGTTCCCTACCTTTATTCCCAAATTATTTTATAAAATAATAATGATAAATGTTTTGATGCATATAAATATTCGACAGAGAGAAAACCATGATGGTATCTTAAAGATGCATCTGTTGCTTAAGTGCACTCAATACATGAGAACGGATGGCCAGAGACTTAGGACTGAAGGCATTTTCACTGAATATAGAAAACCATAAATCAATATGATACAGGAGAATTAGACCATAGAGACTCATAAAGGTCAAAAAGATGAAGTTCGAAATCAAAATCTGGAGTCATAAGGACCTGTCAAAGTCTTTAAGTTAATCAAAGCTACTGAAGAGTGCTGAAAATTGTCTAATAAGAAATAGAACCATCGCAACCAAATTTAAAAGCAGCTAAAATCTGGTAATAGAAAGCTTAAGCAGATCACAAAACGGGTATTGATCTTATGTATGCAGGTGATACAGGCACTAGAGGAGGAACTGTGGAATTCTCTGGGCTGTGCTAATGTGACTCAGAGGACAAACATCTTCAGATTTTATAACATACTCAGATAAGCTGTATGTTTCCTTCAGAAAATGCTTCTTTTCCCATGAGAAGCATAATCTCACTTGAATTTGCCTCAGGCCAGTAATAAAAGAATAACTTTTTTAAAGCATTATTAATAGAATGAGGAATTTAGTTTGAGGCTCAAGTTGGGTGACATGCTTTATGTGTATATTTGTCTGTGTTCTCATTTCAGTCATACTAACATATACATCAATCTCAGTTTTTGTACTGGGAGACCGGTAAAGGGTATATACTTTCCACATACCAGAACAAAACATGCTGTGTTTTGCTGTGGAATTAAAAAAAAAAAGGAGGATTTTTTTTGTTTCTTAGAAAATATTAGCTATTTCTTTTTAATTATTAGTGTTATTGTTTCAATGTTCTGGAATTGTTTTGAACACAAAACTTTTTTCAGAAAGTGTATTTGTATTCTAGAGTTTTTGTAATGAATCAGGATGAAAAAAAAAAGAAAAAAAATCAGAATATTTTTCTTTCATCAATTTTTTAAAGAGAATTTGAAGGTGGAAGGTTTTCAGAAGTACTTTGTCCATCAGAGAGAACAGTCTGGCTTTTTTTACCTCCCATCTCACAAAATAAGTTTGAAATTTCTAGTTCAGAAAAGTGACCAGAAAATAAAATTGTTACTATGCTATTTTTTATTATTCTTTTTAAAGTTTCCATTTGACTTAAGAAAAATAATCTATTGCTAAACCAGAAAACAATCTCACCAGCATGATGTATAAGAAATTTTACTATTTATATGATGTTTGCCTACTTTACGCTCATTTCCTTTTTCAATCCTTTTTTCTTCTGCAATGCAAACTCCATTGGGTATTAACTGGGGGTTTTTATGTTTTAAAAGTTTAAAAAAGTAGAACCTCTCTTCTTTTGATGCTGCACATGCTACTGCAATTGTAAGGAATAACAAGTTACTTAAAGAGGGTAAAACCAAATCACCACAAAATCATAAGAAATAGTTTCAGAAAATGCTAAAATATATTGATCAATGGTACATGTCTGCTTATCTTGGTCAGTAAAGTGAGTTACCAGCTTGGTGTTCATGGTGAAGGTAAATGTGGAATATAAACTGGTTGAACTGATGTGAATATATATCCAAATGTGAGCTGTTTAAGGTGGTATTTGGGCACACATCCAGCAATCGTTTTGCTGTTTCATTTATTTAATTTTGAAAAAGAGGCTAAACTGTGTTTGCTTTCTTGCTTAGAATAGCGTGAGACATCCCTTTTCTGACAAATGTAATTTTTAAAGTAACTTAAAGCTGTGAAATATATTTTTAGCAGCTAGGAAACTATCTCTACTTCAAACTAATTAGTTCAACCTGTGACAGCTGAGACCGACTGCAGTCCTGTTCTGAGAATCCTGCAGCAAGCTCTTTCAGGGACTTCCAGGTCATGTAAAATAACTTATTTCATGGACTAATGCCATCTGATTTGTAATCTCTCTCAAATCTAATTAAAAGGGTTTGCCAAAGTGAACACATTCAAGAACTTTGTATTGGGTGTATGTGTATCTGTCATAAAGATGATGAATGTTTCATTCAGAAGTCTAAATCTTATCTTGTGCTGTAGATGTAGTTTTCATTATTGTTATCTAGATGTAGTACTGTACCCCAGCTCTGTGAGGCCCTGTGTTTGAGTTGTGGTCACTGCTGCCTCTGATAACCACAGAAAAAGTACCTGAAACTCCTTCAGTCTGTGCTCAGCAGGTACAATGCTGAGATCAAGGACTCACCGTTAAGAGATGTGAACTTCTACTTTCTTTTGATTGGATAAGTTTTGAATGTGAATGAAAAAGGACAAAAATTGTAAGAAAGAAGCCTGGGTGCTGGAGTTTTGTGCTGCACTAATTTTAAATTGAATTGATGAGTGAAACTGAAACTGGAGGATATTTCCAAAGGACTTGTGCTTCATGGAGGCTGAGTTCTTTTCATTGCAGTGGACCTAGGAGGTTCAGTTATCTCTGGAAAGTAATCTGTAACTGTCACTGAAGACTAAAAACCAGAACAAAAAAGTAGATGGCATTGTTTTAGCTTAGTTTTATCAAGTAATAGGGCTTACAGGATCATCTTGTTGTCTGTCAGGTGCTCTTACTCTTCTGCAAATAAGTAAGGCAGCCACTCCCCCATTACAAATACGTTTGATTGGAGAGTGGTCTAAGGTGACATCATGGCACTGGGACAAGTTGCATGAAGAACAGTGGCCCAGTAGAGGGAAAAAAACTAAATTAGTTTCTGCACTGCGAGACAGATTTGGATCTGAGTACATTGCTTGGTCCCAGTGGTGTCAGGTGCTGGTCAATGAATGTACATATCAGCACATATGTTGTTTGGGACTAGACACTGCATCTCTTAATTTTTAGCAGTTGGACTGCTAAATCCTACAGGCAGGAGTATGGCAAAGGGGAATGTGAGAGGATTAAATGGATCAACTTAAAAGACTTGAAATATAAACTTACAGGAAATCAGGCTTCATTATTTCCAGTGCTTGTGGATCTAGGTTTTTTGTATGAGTTTGTGTAGCTTTATTTGGTACATAAGTAGTATTTCCATGAAATCAGAATTGACACAAAAAGGGAGAGGTAAAAAAAAAAAAAAAAAAAAAAAAAAAAAAAGTCTGTCCTGGAGTATTATGTAGCTTTTGGAACAACTAAAACTGTTTTTAATATAGGGTATTTTTTCTTATGTTTTGTTTTTAAAAAGAAAAAAAAGATAGTAAACCTCTAATCCAAATTTAAGGAAAATAAAAAATCGATGAAGGTAAAGACAGGCTGCTTCACCTGACCTCTGATTTTCAAATTGCTGAACAACTTCAGAGTAAAACATAATTCTGATGTAAATGGAAAGTGTGGTGCAGTCCCTTAGGATATTACTAATATAGACCACTTCATATCTTTCTGACATTGTTCTTCAAGAAGATAAAAGGGGCTTCTGGCAATCAAAATGGAGCTACTTAAAAGTAAATGATATTAAATTTATGACAGAGGGGTTACATGGAGTTTATATATTAGTTTATATATTAGTTTATATATCTCTGTTACATTGATGTTAGCTTTATCTACTAGACATACTAGTGGTTTGTCCTAGAACAAGAAACATCAGATTTTTGGGAGGTTACTTTAGATCTCCTAAAGGAATGCATTTAGACAGATTTTACTTATAAGTGCTGTTAGTCATTTTGGAGAAAATATTTGGATTATATTTTCTGGTGACCTGAACTTTTGGAGCATCATCGGTACAAAAGTTTATTTGCATGTTGTATGGGAGGCACTAGATGTCTTTGAGGACTGAAGTAATAGAAATGAAGAGTTCATAATTGCAGTCATGAACTTAACAGAAGCTCTTGTTTTCACCTTGAAGCACAGTGAGGAAGGAACAAGACAGGAGAATGATGCTGGTGTGTCAATTGTTTATGATTCTTGCTGTAAGACAGAATGTTTGTGCAGTGGTGAAAAAAAATTGGATTCAGTTATAGCATTTAGGAAGTTCCAGCAAGATATTCCCAAGGGAGACAAAAAAGGTAGTCTAGGGATTCACATATAAACTAATCTCAAAAGAGATGATTGTAGCAGTCTGGACTGAAGCAGGATAAAAATCACAGGTTTTGTTTCATGTATTGCAATAATGTGATTTCTCCAACACTGCTGTTATCTTCAAAGCTGAGCTTATTTTGAAGGTGAATTTATCTGACAGCTTTGTGTCAATGACTGAAGTCATGAAAGCCCATTATGATTTCATCTACAGATTTCAAAGTCTCTTCCATTACAAAGATATGTCTTTGTTAAGTATGGACAAATCTTAATTTTACTGTAGTCAGTGCAGTAGCAACCTTCATTGTACAGTTGCAATCAAAATGGGAAAAAAGGGTGCATGAAGCATAACATTGAAAATTACCTCAGAAACCTGATAAAGCAGTAACATAAAATTGTTCTGTAGCCATGCTTACTGTTCTTTAAGGATACGGCCCATGGTGGAAGTGGGCTGAGCTCAGGAAAGTGTTCCAAAGAAAGGGAAAAGACTGGGATTCTCGTAAATTAGAGTACACAGTGTTCTAGTGTATGAAGGACTAATATATAAATTAATGACAGGTTTAGAGAGGGAACATTGGGGCTTCAGTGTGCTCTATACTGTAGTATCCTGAGTTTTAAGGAAATATGAAGCTAGTGAAGGGAATTAATTTCTATCCAGGGCATTGTTAAATGATGTAACTTGTTGCAAGACATTGTTGAGGCTTAAATCTTAAAAACCAATAAAACTCCACACAACTAAAATTGTGCAGGATATCAGGATGAAGTAGAATTAGAATAGACAAAAAAAAAATTAGATTTTTGTTAGCATGGTAAATCAAATTTTAAAGTTTTAAATCTTTTTCCTGAATATTAACAATCAGATTTAGAGCTGTGCTTTTTGCATTCTGCTTATTTCTGTGCTGCCAATTGACAATAACCAGGGAAGGCATGTCTGATCTAGAATGGCATTTCCAATGTTCCTCTTTGTAAGGGAGTGTTGAATCAGTTTGCAACAAATTGTCCCTCTGATTTATTTTGTTCCTTTCAGGTTTGGTCACCTTTACTTAAAATGGCACAGTGCAAACACAGTAATTGTGTTTACACATTTTATACCGAAAAGTCTGCTCACATGTGGACCTTAACACAAAGCGGAGTTTTGTTTCAGTATTCTTCAATTTGACCTCAGTCAATTGAGGCATGGATGAAGCCTGAATAAGTAATATGCACTGTTGCCATTTATAGCTTCACTAATGCAGCAACTCTTGAAGAGTGCGAGACTGATTTGTTAGCTGAGGTGACTGACAGCAGTCCTTAGCCATCTGAGTGCAATTAAATGGAACTCCATCTAAATTAATTATATTTATGTGCCAGCTTTTATTTTTACTTAGTCTCAGGGCATCATAGAAATTTTTAATTTATTTGGCTGTGGTAGGATTTTAATTTTCATTGAAAACAGTGTCAGATGGCCCTGTTCTTACACAAGTTATGTGAGGTTGAGAAATAATTTTAAAAACTTCTGAATGTTTATTGATGGAGTTAACAAAACTTCCTTTTTTTTTTTCTCCTTGGTTCATTCTACTATCCCTTTCACATTAAGTTGTTGACTCAGAATACTTCTGCACTAATACTGCAGGCCCCAAATAAAAGGTATTTATTTATTCATGGCCTCTGACATTCATCTTGAACAAATATGTTCACAAGCCTTAAAAAAGGCAAACATACATTATTATTGTGTTTATTTATAACTTATTTTGTACCTTCAGGATGATGTGACTCAGCCTATTGCAGCATTCTGAAATAATAATATTTACTTCTGAATACTCCAGTAGATGGGATTGTATTCTTCTTGTCTGAAAATATAAACTTATGCAAACACTGATCTCATTTACCAGAATACACAGTGATTTGTCCTTGCAGGTTGAAGGGCAGGATGATGTGTCACAGTCACCCTATCAAGACCCCTTTTGTTACTTGAAAGCGGCATCATGTTGCATCATATTTCTTTCAGCTAGAGAAATGCAGTCAAAAATAAAAGTATTAATCCTTCCAGAAGAGTTTTTCTAATTGAACAATACTTGCTATTTCATCTGAAGCATCAGAAATCTGAAGTCATAAAAACAGGCCTTTCAGTTTATGTTGTGAAAATCTCCAACCTTGTTACTTATGACAATTTCTAGCATAAGAGATCAGTGAAACAAGTTATTACCTTGTAAAGATACAGGTATTCATTTATCTATCATTTGAAATTTGTGATGCCCCTACATAGACTGGGACTAGTCCAGTAATAGGTCAGCCCTAAAATGCAGTTTTTGCTTTGTCAGAGAGGCTCCAGATGGAGAAAAGCAGCTGTATACCTGTATTTTTTCAGCTGTCTGATTCAGAGGAAGGACAGATTCCCTTTGATGTCTTTGTAATGTAAATCGACCTCCAGAAGGAAAAGTGGGAAAACCCCCCAGCCTCAATAGTAGAGCTGACCTGTGGTACTGCAGATACTTTGCCTGTTACACAGGCTGGATTGCCAGGCACCAGGTCAGATACCAGACTGTTCCTCAGCCCACATCTGTGCAGTGCCCAGCCCAACACTCTTCTGTGTTGTTGCTGTGTTGCTCAAAAGCAGCCCCCTCTTTAGTTCATGAAGATTATTTATGAAGGTAGTGGCAGATTCCAGGATTCTTTATGAAAGGCTGTTTATGTGTTGGTCATTGTGGGGACAACGTATGTGGCTTTGTCAATTTACTGTTCTGGTAATATCATACTACTGTTACCACTTATTAGCAAAAAATTCATTTTTCACAGCTGAGTTTATTCTGCCCCCATCGTCTCAGTATAAACTCTATGAAAAACATGAGGGTTTGTCAATTGATCCACATCTCTTGGCATTACCTGACTTAGCTAAGTGTTTTCACAGCCTGGGATGACATTAGCAAGCAGAAATCCAGAGATTATATCTGGCTGTTACTCTGCCTAGAAAACCTCTAATTCTGCTTTAAGCTGAAATGAAATATGCTCACTATATTTAAAGCAGGAGAAGAGATTCATTCAGAAGTTTCTGAAATTTTCAGAAGTATACTCTATGTTTTCACATAGGAACACATAAACCTCTTTGCAAAGGCACTAAAGCTCTCTATTAAAAATAGCTAATTTATGTTTCCTATCCCTTACTAGAAAGCTGATCCAGAGTCCCAATGCACATATTGAAGCATTTGTGTGAGATAGCTTAGCAGAATGAATATTTTGTTAAAGAATTTTAAAGTACTTAGAAAAAGAAGTAATAGTAGTGAGTATTATCTTCTTCTGAAATGTAGGGCTAAAAGGAAGATTAGACATATAGTGAAATCTATCATCAGCAATTTTGTATGAAGTATAAAAATGATCCATTACACAGAATGCAAGCAAAAAAGCAGCTGGTGGATTAGAGGAATTAATCCATCAAAAATCTTGCTGGGAGTCATGTGAATGTAATTTTGGAAAAGAAAAGTAAAAAATGCAGTGTTGTTTGGTATCTCTAGTTAGGGAAATGTTTTCACTTCTTTCCTTTGTTTTCAGAATGACTGGTGTTTTATTTGCTGGTTAGTTTTCTGAGTAAAACTGAAGAAGTATAATAATATGGTATGCCCTATCTCTAAAGTGAAATCTGTCTTTCCATTATAGTCCCAAAGAATACTAATTAATGTTGCTGTAAACTTCATAGGAAGAAAAATACATATGAGCAGAATTTCCTGTGTTGTGAGAGGCAGGTAGTGTGAAATGTGAAGAAAGGAAAATCTAAATAACAAGAGTTCAAGATTTTACAAAAGTATTTGTCCTTTCTAAAGCTACAGAAGAGCTTTGCCTAATAGAGTCAGACAAATAGAGATGAAAATGAACTATTAATCTTTTGCCTTTTGTGAGGTAGGTACCTTTGATTATTTGGGGGAAATTTATGGATGAGTTTAGTTCTTAGAACTGCATTCTCCTTGCAGCCTGATAAAGAGCATGTGCTTTTTTAACTTTATAGTCACCCT
The DNA here is from genome assembly GCA_024734555.1 of Trochalopteron elliotii. Classification (NCBI taxonomy): domain Eukaryota; kingdom Metazoa; phylum Chordata; class Aves; order Passeriformes; family Leiothrichidae; genus Trochalopteron; species Trochalopteron elliotii. Next base: position 3,703,193 of record JANPWX010000072.1, read on the forward strand.
TTCCTTTTTTCTCTCTGCAGCATGCCCTCCAGAGTGGTTTTGTTTTTTTAAATGTAAGTGCCATCTTAGGTACAGTACTTTCCCTGCTGTTGAATCACTTTAGCCACACAGGTTTACAGCACAGACCATGCTGAACACTGTTCATTGGGAAAAACTGACCATTTATTCTTCTCTTCCATTTACCATCTTTTAAGCAGTTAATTATCTGTGAAAGCATAATAGATTTTCATTTAGCTTGTGGCTGCAGGTCTCCTAAGAGGGAATAATTCCTTTGAGATACATTGTGAAATGTCTTTCTGAATTCAAAGTAAACTGCATCAGCTTACCACCTGTATCCATAAATTTGTTGACTCCTTCAGAAATTCTGACAGGTTCCTAGCCTTCCTTTTAAAGAAAAGAGGAGCATATAATTTTGTTCTCCAGCAGATCATATTTGTTCATGTTCCACTAATTTAATGCTTTATTATGATTTCTCTGATTTGCCCAATCCAGATGTCATGCTCATTTTTTAGTTCCCCTGAACTTTCTGAAGTATCTTTTAAAAGTGATGTCACATTTAGCATCTTCCACACTTCAGATAGGAAGGTAAATTTAAGCAAGAAGCTGTGTGTCACTTGTATTAGTTTTCTTATTTCTGCTTCTGTAGTTGTATTCTTTGGTGACATTTTTTTTCTCTTTTTATCTATTTGTAACATCATGTCTTCAACTAACACAGCCTGCTGTGGTCTTGCCATTTCTAAATACCCCTTGTATGCCTTCACAGTATACTGGGCCTACAGACTCTGTAGCAATCTTTCTGTCCCTAATGTCCTTGAAGTAGGACTCCATCTTAGCCTTTAGACCCCACAATATACCTCCTTGAATTATTTTCTAGCCTCTCTCGTTATGTTTTTTGCATTTATTATGCTAGATTCATTATTATTTCCCTTCATTCTTTGTTTGTACCCAAAACAAAGGGTGGTGTCATCTCCCCACTGTTTAGTTCTGATGATTTCTTTTTGTCCTTCCTCAGATTTCTTGACTGGCAAGCGTTTGCTCTCTGCCCCTAAAACATTGCCCCTGGTGAGCTTCCCTGCTGTAGTGCTCTGCTGGGTCACATCCCTCTGCAAGTCCCTCATTAATGGTTCTACTGAACCCAGCTATCTTCTTTGTTCACTTGCACTGTAGAGGAGGGGTCAGGGACTAGCCCCATAATACTTTTCTTTTGAGTGGGGTCACCTCTCAATGCAGCAGAATTCAGCAAAGAAAATCCTTTTTAAGCTTTTCTGGAAAAAAACCCAAAACTGTTGGCCAAAATATACGTGTTTTTGTCATTTTATTCATATTTCTTAACCTTGGACAGTTAAACCAGTAGCCTAATTTTCTTTGTCAAGGGTAAAAGCTGACTTCCTGCAGGGGACTTTTTGCAGCTACTGAACAGTTATATTACATTTAAAACCCCCAAAACACCTCTTCTCCCCCACTTGCACCCTGATAGCGTCACACTTCCACCCTAAAGGATGGTCGAGCAGGAGGACTCAGAATCCATGATCTTTGAAATTTATGAAAAAAATACAGCATTTGGTTTCTGTAACTGTTCAAAATCATATTATATTTTGTATGCAGTCACAAACTGACAGACAAAGTGGTTTTAGTGCTTGATTGTCATTGCTAAAACAGGGTCTTATCCAAAAGGCAGTGAAGTCAATTTAGTCTTCCTCTGATTTCATGGATAACTGAGTCAGCTTCAGAATTTTGGTCATTCTGACTGCTTTTTAAAACAGATAAGTACTTGCTCATAAATGGATTCCCAACAGTTACAGAATTGTTTAATGTTGCCATAAGAGATATTTATTATGAATTGGATGCAAGGGGCTTTTGTTTGTTGGCTGGATAGCTGTAATTTTAGGCATCTTTTTCTCCCTACACAGTTCAATGAGTATATATATTTCTTCTTTTTAATATCACTTATTTTTTAAAATTGTCACTTACCAAACCAGTAAAAAAAGAAGTCCTTTGAAGCTTCAAATTTGACATGTTCTCATGGGGAAATGACTTTAAAGGCTGTGGGAGTATGAGCAGTCCCTGATGAATTAACTTTCCAGCTCTGTAAATGCACAGAACCAAGTACTTAGTTATTGGAATAAGGAACGTGATTAAGAAAGCAAAAAGCTCTAAACCCCGCAGCTGGAGCACAGATGCCAACAAACATAACTTTGATGCTTCACAGATGATTTTGAACACAAAGCTGTTCCAATTGATTCCTTCCCTGAATTTTCCTTGGAAAAACATTAAGTGCTCTGTGGTTTGTTTGTTGGTGTTCTTAAGTGGTGGAGGGATTATACAAGTTCATAAAGAAAGGGGTTTTTCTAAATGGATGCGTGCTTGTTGAATTCTATTAATTAGAGTTAACAAACCATATGTCTGTAGATTTTTAAGTGTACAGTACAGACAATTTTCAGTGCTTTTCTGGATGGGAATTTTTAGAGGTAAATGAGGACGTGATACACTTATTCTGTGATAGGAAACTTGAAGGTTTAATGCTAGAGAGTTTGTACCATTCCAGAAGATCTTTTTTGAACTTCAGAAAAGCAGAAAAGCCCTTAAAGGCCATCTCTAACATTTGCCAATTAAAATCTTGCAGTAGAGTCTAACTTCCTGTTAGTGTTGAAGCTACAGTAGGTATCCATATACATATAGGTATATCTGTGGCATGTTCTGGGGTGTGAATAGGTAGGTTTGTAGGTGTGTAGGCACTGATGTACATGGTGGTTGAGCATATTGTAAAGTTTTAGTAAAAATCAATAGCACAGCTGTGCTGGGACTGCAAAACAGACACCAGACCCCTGTGTGCTGGGGAGCAGCTTCATCCAGGTTTGTCTGAGTGACTGCCTAAGGTAAAGGATATAGAAGGCAAAGGAAACTGATTAAAAAATATCTAAAAGGATTTTTTGAGCTCTGACTTGACTGGATCACTGTTGGTCCTGCTGGGATCAGGCTCATCTTTGGAGAACTCATGCTCATCTAGATTTCCTGAAAGCCATTTTGTTGTGAAATGGTCATTTAGGTAAAGAATGACTTTACCCGTTTCATTTAGTGGTTTAATTCAAGTGTTGTTCTCATTTCTCATACTTTGAATAGTACCAATCATTGCATGAGCCTGGGTTTGTTTCATTCATCAAAAGCAGAAAAGCATAAATGGCTTCTCTGAATTACCACCAGTAAAATTTGGATCTCTATGGGTGGTTTCTCCTGGGGAGCAGCTTACTGGCTGTGCAGCAAACCCCAGACCAACCGAGACAGTTTGTGCGGGTTCCTCAGATCAGCTGGCTGAGTGTGGATAAGGCTTGGAAATGAAGAGCGGGCTTCTGCCGTGGGTTTGGAAGGTGTTTATTGGTGCAGCTCCACGTGCAAAAAGCATGGCCTGGCCTGTCCTTCTCCTATTTGTACCCCAGGACACAGCCTGGGGCAGCTGGAGAATTTGGGCCAATGGATGGAAAGGGGTTGGGTATCCCAGAGAGGGACGCTTAACAGAACAATTGAAGAGGGCTGGTGTCTGAGCACCTGGTCGAATGGGAGATGATTTCCCCTCAAGTTACCAGAGTGATTGACAAGGGCCTCCCCTCTGGGAGATACCATGGGGGTTTGGGAATGGGTGAAGGAATTTGGGAAGGAACATACCAACACAAAATAAATAAAATACATATAAAACTTTGAAAGGCTTAACCATGCATTGCAACAGATCTCTGTCACCCTAAGTCCTGCACAGTCCCAACTGTAATGAAAAACATTGCAGAACAGGACTTCTGAATCATATTGGCAGTATGCCAGGTTACACAGACAGTTTAGACAGAAAAAACCAAAACAAAACATTAGAAAACATAAAGATTTATCTTAAGGAACTTGTTTAATAACAATGCTCTTATTTTCAAATTAGGAACCAAAGAGCAGTAACTGTAATGGCTGTTGGATGGAAGAGCTTCTTCCTGACCTTCTAAATTGTTATGTCTCCATTTTCTTATACTTACATTGTGTCTAGGACTGATAGTGCCCATGAAAGGATTTAATGTACTATAATTAATGCAAAAATATTGCAAATTTTGAGGAAAGAATTCTCAACACATTTTTTTTTTTAATTCAGCTCATCTTTAAAATGGTTTCAAAATTACAAACAAACCTTGAAAATATGTACTGGTGAGGGACAAATAAGTGAAAAAAAAGATAGTGTATGATGAATGCAGTTTTACCCATATTAACCCGTCCTACAGATTCACAGGTCATCACTTCCTTATGTCACAGTAAAGTCCTGAACTAAGGAGATCAGAGCTGATTTTGCCAGGACCTTTATTACTGTTCTCTTCCCACTACCTAAGATTCTTAATTTTGGGCAGTTTTTTTGGTTGGTAAATATTATTACATGGTAGATCTTCACAACATAGCAAATGAAGTAAATAATTTCACTCCTTTCAGAAAAGTGGAAAAATAAAAAAGAAAAGAGGAAACCAGTTTTTACTCACCATTGCCTAAACTTTTGATGGGATTTGAAAGGTTGGAGAACTTCCCCTCCCACCTCTGCTAATCTAAGGGCTAATGACTGGCTGCAGATGAGAGAGTAGCTCTACCTGATTAAGGCTTCATGCTCAGAACTTAGTTTTTGATTTACAGTATTCTCCATTACTTGATGCTGATGAGGATTCCTTTCTGTCACCTTTTTTTCTCACTCCAACATTGAAGTAGCATGCTATGAATGAGAAGTCTGAGTTTTTATTCTTTTCTGAAAAGGATATGAAAATGGAAGTTTGAAGTTCTGTGGAAAAAAGTTACAACAAATTTTTTTTAAAAAAGGATGTTAGTCTCTGCCTCAAACAATTCCTAGACTGTTAGGAAAGTATCCACATACTGAGAAACAAATTTTAAACCTTTTCAGTAGTTCTCATTATTTTCCTGGGGTTCTAGTCTAAACAGATTTCCATTTTACAGTCCTATTTGCACCCTCTATATCAGATAAGTATAATTATTGTATAATCAAAATCAGGCCTTGACATTCATAGGTCTTTGTTGATATCACATGATAACAAAGAGAGGTTAGATATAGAGCATCTGGATTTTTGTTTCACATTTTCTCATCTCCTGGTTCTGAATTCAAAGATACCGGTGGTAAATAAGTTTCATATATGTTGGTTGATATTGGTGAAGACTTCATCACAATTACATCTAAGAAACATAATTTATTTATTTGTATAGATTTAAGGAAATTATGAAGTTGCAAACTCAATCATTCCATTACAGGATCTAGTCACAATAGCAGAGTTGAAGTTGCACATGAATATTTGAAAATATTCTTAACTGTGAAGTATTTTATGAGAAATTTGTAGTTAAGTTAGAGAACAAATTGCTTGGATTCCCACCTGTTTACTAACACTTGTAATCCTGTTACAGGCAAAAGAGAAAAGACCATTTGTGTGAAGCCAAGAACTTAATCTTAGTCTGATTGCAGTCGTAGTGTTTCTTACATTTATACCAGCCTTATCAAATAATTTAAATTACATGCTCTTAAACTCTTTAGTCTCTGCCTTTCTTTCGTGTTTGACTGCTCCTCAATGTGGGGGTTGACGGTGTCAGTCTGGGAGTGGGTTTACAGGAACTGGTCAGTATCCTGAGCCCTTGGACAGAAGTATGACATTGATATTTATGATTTGTTTTTTCTCAGTTTAGGACGTGGTTGTGAACTTTTTTTTATGTTCGTTAAGAGGCTTCTCGGCTTGCTTATTGTTTGTTGATTTGCAAGTCCATATTGCAGCTGAATTTACTGTGTGTTTTACATATGTTGGGTGCTTGCTCTTTGTTCTCTCTGCTACCCCAAGGCTCTTTACAAGAATGGCTTGACTGGCATTGCTCCTGAGGTTGCATTCATTTGATGACCAGTAATTGGCCATCAGAGATGTTTATAGACCTTGGGCCTCAGGTATTGCTCTCTGTCAGTTCTTTCAAAGCTTCCTTTGTGCTGTGTTTTATTAAGGTGGTCTGATAGGTCATTCTGCACTCAGTAACTATGTGATACAAATGCCCATTAGTTAACAAATACATATTGGTGTAGACATTACATCACACAATTATAACAGACCAGATAAAAAGTGAAAACAAAGGTAATAGAGATCTGGTAATTAGATAATTGCTATTGCTTGCAAAAACAAATCTTCAGGCAGACCAACACAAGCTCAGGCACAGCCCAGAAGATTCTTTAGCCTGTTCGTTAGCTTAATGCAAAACCTGTGACCTGGTGCAAACAGGACTTACTCCCTATTTACTGAACTACGAAGCTAGGAAGCATGATAGTGGTTTAGTTATGCTTAGGTTTCAGGTGGACTGTACAGTTGCCATAAGAGATATTTATTATGAATTGGATGCAAGGGGCTTTTGTTTGTTGGCTGGATAATTATACTTTTTAGGCATCTTTTTCTCCCTACACTGGTCAACAAGTATATATATATTTTCTTTTTAATCTCGCTTATTTTCTAAAATTGTCACTTACCAAACCAGTAAAAAAAGGAAGTTCTTTGAAGCTTCAAATTTGATATGTTCTCTTGGGGAAATGACTTTAAAGGCTGTGGGAGTATGAGCAGTCCCTGATGAATTAACTTTCCAGCTCTGTAAATGCACAGAACCAAGCATTTAGTCATTGGAATAAGGAACGTGATTAAGAAAGCAAAAAGCTCTGTAATGCAAGAGGGGCTCCTCAGACAATTTAATGGCACTTGCCATACCCGTGAAGAGAAAACAAAACACGCTGGATTTTCAAACATGAATCTCTTAATATGGACATCAATGTTTCAGAAATCCCATTTCAGCTAAGGGTTGGGGTAGGTTTCTCTGGATTTTATGCAGTAAGCTTCACATCCACTGGAATAAATCACTTATGTCATGAGTTTATGATTCTTAGTGCTAGGCTAGTAGCCTTATCCTATGGGCAAATAAAGATACATCTGGGTTTTGTGGTCCTGCTAGGGAATTTTGGACATTCTCATTTAACTGCTGATTAGTAGGAGACTCCCTTGATCAAATGCAACTGTTGTATATTCATATCTCACTGGCTGTGATGCCAGGCAGGCCCACATTTGTTTTCACTTTGCCAAAAAGATGATACACTGTACTGATAAAACTACACAATCTTAACATTACGTGTTGCTGTTCTGATGAAAAGCTCCTCTGAGACAGATACTTCTGTTTGTTATCAACTAAAGTAGATATAAAATACACAGCTCTCCTTCTCATCACTTTTCTTAAGCTCCTGTGCCTAAAACAATATATATTTTTTTAAATTAATAATCTTCAGTGTATGAAAGGGGCTCATGGGATCTCATTAAACGAGTCTCAAGGAAATGTGAAGTTACCATAATGTGAATCCATGTGACCCTCTAGCAAGGAATTGCTTTGTTTGTTAGAAATGCAAGCAATCTCTGCACCCACTTATCTATCCTTCCTGCTAGAAGAAAGGATCTCTTCAGATAAAACACAACTTTAGGGTGTAATAATCACATTTAGTACTATTCTAGCAGAAGATGTTGTTCCTGTATCTCACTCAGTTTCCTCTTGTGCTGAGGATTGTTCTCTGAGGCTAAATTGATGGAAGGAGTGATGGGCATCTAAAGTATTTGAGGACGTTATTCTCATTTGACTTGAAATACTGAATGATTTAAATCTTGAGTTCTAATGTCACTGAATCCTACAAATAGTAATTTGCATTTTCTGTAATGTTTTGTGTCTTTGAGACGTGTGAGCAGCCATATGATTACAGATCCTGTGTTCAAGTGTTAGCTAAATGCTCTTTGGAATATTCACACATACGAAATGAAATGTCTTTTTGCCTCTGAGCGGGAGAAGGCCCTGACACTTTGGACTGATTCTTTCTGGAATCCTTGTTTAAAAATAAAAAATTACCCTGTTGCATCTGCCACAGATTCTTTCAAAGGAAACAGATAGTGAACTTCCCATTTTTTAAAATCAGATGCTTTCTTTGTCATCCTGCAGAGTGATCACATTAACTTTTTTCCTTTGTCATAAGATTTTAAAAAACACTTCCATAATTTAAGAAGTGCTTTGGCTATAACAGCTAGAGTTCAAGGAACAAACAGCTTCAAAGTCGTGACTTCTCACAGACTTGTCCAAACATGAAGAGACAGAGAGGCAATCTTAGGTGGCAAAACAGCTACAAAAATATTCTTTTGCTTGTATGAAATGTAAAAGAAAGAAGGCAAAGTAAAATAAAAAACTCTATTTCAAAATAGCATCTGTTGAAGCAATTTGTAATTGCTTCAAGTAATTCAATAAGTAATACTTGATGTTAAGAGTAAGAAAGCTGGGTAATGATGCATAATTTTGTATACCTTAAACAAATCCTTAGTAAACTTACATGTGCTGTTCCTGCCTCCTGAAATTGTTTTAGGCATCTCTCTCATGCCTCTCTCTGGTACAAAATGGGTTGAATGGCTTAGGTTTTGTACAGTATTGGGATACATTAAGATAGAGAGTTCATATAATATTCAATGTCTGCAGAGTGATTGCTTTTATAAACCAAGCCTTAACTGAACATCATGTTCTGTACCTCATCATCACTGATACTAAAATATTTACTAAAACACCTACACCTTGATGAGAAGCCACTATGGTAAGACGTACTAGGAGATGTGACCAAAACTTAATCCTGCATAAACACATTTATGAATTACAGAACTAAAAGTTAAAAGATACACCATTTCTTGTGCTCTTTTAAAACTGGAACAGTGTAAGTAAGTGAATTAGTGTTTAGGAAGCCACATTTGAGCCTTCCCTTTAGGATTTGTGAGAATTTTATCTGCATGAAGATTATTGAAAATTCCATTCTATCATCTTCTTAATTCCCTCTCCCTTGGGATCCCAGGGACTTCTTGCACCCTCACACTTTCATGCCCAAATTCCTACCAAATGCCTGTGTTTTCTTATCAATGCAATTTATTTAGCTGTAACTGCTTTTATTTTAGGTAGTCACATTCAGAACTTCTTGTGGGTATGCGAACACATCAGTATCATTATCCTTTATTTATTATCTTTACTGCTTTTCTTTTTTTCTTTTCTTTTTTTTCCCCCCCTTTAAGAATCTTTTACTAAGCTTCTTAAGGAAAAGTAAGGAATAAAGCAGACTGCCTGTCCTACCTATTTTGGCCCTTTTTCTGCCTTTACTGGTCTTACTGGTGTTGACTTGTCTTTGAAAGTCTTCTTTTCCTGAGAACTTCAGTATTTTGGTGATGAATTCCTGAGTATCAGGGAAGGCTGGCAGAAAGAAGGAGGTTTTACCGACTTATCCAATTGGGAAAGAAGCCCCCAAAACACAAAAATCTTTAGCTATAATTTTCTCTTTGTGTATGTACAACTTCAGGCTACATTTGCACCCCTGCCATGTCATGCATTGAGGCTTGCTGTATGCCAAGGCTGCTCTGTTGCTCCCCTCCTCATCCTGGCAGGCAAGAGAAAATATAATAAGGGCTCTTGGGCTGAGATAGGAACAGGGAGAGATCTCTTTCTAGGTTGCCCATCATCTAGGTTGCAAAACAGACTTGACTGGGGAAATTTTATTTTATATTATATTTTATATTTTATTTTATTTTATTTTATTTTATTTTATTTTATTTTATTTTATTTTATTTTATTTTATTTTATTTTATTTTATTTTATTTTATTTTATTTTATTTTATTTTATTTTATTTTATTTTATTTTATTTTATTTATTTCCAGTCAAATCAGAGTAAGGTAATGAGATTTAAAACCAACTCATAAAAACACCTTTCCCCCACTTCTCCCTTCTTTCCAGTTATGCCCCTTCATGGGCATGGGGGCTGAGGTCAGTTCGTCACACATCATCTCTGCTGCTCCTTCCTCCTCAGGAGTAGAGCTCCTCAGTCCTCCACTGCTCCTGCCTGGGGTCCCTCCCACATGAGACAGTTAACAGTTAACTGTTAACTTATTCAACTTGGGTCCTTCCTACAAGCTGCAGTTCTTCAAGAACTGCTCCAGCATGTGTCCCTTCCACAGTGCAGTCCTTNGAGCTGGCATGCAGAAATTTGATTTGCAACAAGAATGAAATGAGCATAGCTGTGTATAAATAGAAGATAAAGATCCTGTGTGTACATTAAGTAGTAAAGTCCTTCTTTAAGAGCTCTCATGAGTATTGTGTTAAGAAAATATATTGTTATACGTCTAACTTCTTGAAACTCATAAAATGCTCCATTTGAACTGTACTTTGATTTAGTTTTATCAGGAAACTAGACTCTGCTCCTGGTCAGTTTATTTTCATTACCACAGTATTCTCTTTCCTATGATTTTTTTAATAGTCTATAATCTCCTTCTCCTTTTGTTTTCTTCAGTAACCATCTGGGTTCAATGTCTTTAGCAGTGCCACCTTGCTCCTACACAGTGCTAAGCCTTTCTGCTGAGGCGTCAAACAAGGCATAAAATGAAAGAGCTTTAATCCTAAGGAATTTCCCCAGAGCAGCAGAGCATAGTGTTCAGAAATCCTGAGCTGAAACACACAGGCTATTGTCAATTAAAACCTGATCTGTTTTACGCCAGAGTCATGCCACCTACAGAACAGCTCCTATTTGAGGAGGTGCAAAGGAAACCCTCGGTGATTTTTGCTGTATTTCCTCATACTGGAAATAGAGCATAATATGAAGTCAGCATACAAGTAGTGCTTTTTTTCTTCCCCAGAAACATCTGTCTTACCGAGAATTGGCTGAGGACCAAAAAGTGTTTTCTTTGCAGACACAGAGTTTCAAAAATAAAACATAGACAAATTAAACCCTTTGTAAATAAACTTTATATAAACCCAAGAGCATTAAAATGTCTAAAAATAAAAAACGTTGTATGAGAGACATTGATTTATAAGGAGGTTTTTGGATTGGCACAAATTAAATTGAAAATGTGAAACAGGAGGTTCAGTTCTGATGTGATTCTGAAAAATGACAGACACAGTTGGTAGATACAAAGGCAGGATGCAGATTTGCCTAAACAGAGACATGTGTTGCTGTTGGGAAGCTAGAGGGGGTGTGAACTTCTGGGTGAAAGTTATAGTGAAGGTAAGTCAGAGGCCATGTGAGAGAACCACATGCTTTTAGAACAGTTTGGAAGCTGGGTGAGATAACCCACAGCATTTAATGGCAACATTTGGGAAATTCCAGCCTGTGTTAAATGTATGTGATTTGAGAAACTAATACCCATTAATGAGAAAATGACACACAGTTCTATATTTATAATTGTCTGTGCAATTTCTCTTAGTGAGCATGTTAAGCACAGAAGTGAAAATTTGTAAGTAATTTGAATTTACATTTATTAGCACAACTGGAGGCATAGTTTTCAAATATCTGTTTCTATGTTTCTGCTGTTCCATCAGCAACTTGTAAAATTTTATGCAATTATTTTGATTGTCCTTTTACTTTTTGTGGTATTTTTTTTTCCTATGTAGCCAGAGACTCTAATGAGTTAAATTGATGCTTGCTGCAGCAATTTAACTAGCTCAGGTGTCCCCCTTTACTAAAGGTCATGTTTTCCCATAGCAGAGTTGGCAGAAACAAATATGTTGGCTTTTTGGTTGCAGTGCTTCCTTGTCCAAGTGATTACAAGCTATAACGGAAGATGATTTTGTGTTTATCTACTTGACTGTAGCAGCAGTGATGGAAGTGTGGGCATACAGTCACATCTGTCAGCTCAGCTGTAACTTCTGGCCTGAGGAAAGGTGGATGTTTGTGATACGATAAAGTATTAAATTGTGCTTAAGTGCATTTTTGGTTCAGTTTGCTTCCATGGGCCTTGGTCAACGCCTAAAAAAGATGTTTATAGCACAATGGAATTTTTTTAACCTATCTTTTATACCTATTTGCCATAGGTGATGTCCAGTGTCTCAACATTGCTTTAAAATAATTTGGGGAATGGGAGTTGTATTTGTTTCTCTCCTTTCACTCATATACAGAAGACTGGCCTTTGAGCTATGAAGATATGGATTTTCATATGCACATTAACTTTTCATCTTTGAATTTCCTCTGAGTAGATGATTGGAACTTTCTGGCATTTGGCAGTTTTGAAGATGAGATAAAATCCGTCTGGTGCTGGATAGATCAGGCAACTGTATTTTGCCATCTTCACTGGACTTCCAAATCCACACTCAGATCCCTTGCTAAGTGACTTCATTTTCAGAAGTGATCATAGGCTTTCTACCACCTCATCAGAAAGTGCAATGATCAAAATCTCTGAACCTGTCATGTCTGTGTGACTAAATCAATTTCCAATGGGTTTAAATACTTCTATAGTTTAGCACATTTCAGCAAGCAGTTCTGCTTTTTACTGCAGCTTCCAGGTTTGGACTGGCAACTCTGAATTAAAGTTCACAGCTCCTCATCTATTCAGTTTTAACATTTCCATCACTTATATATTTGTTACTTAGTAACTGTTCTAACATTTTAAGTGTTATCTCAGGAGTGGTGACATTATTGGATTTTTCCCACCAGTGATTGGTCTATCACTTAAGTCATGCTTTAAGTGAAAAAACATAAGAATATTATGATAATCAGCTTTGCAGAGCAAAACCACCCTTCAACTCCTACCAAAATTAGTTTTCACAAATTTTGCTTCCATTTTTTTATAAAACACAGTTTATTGATCTTCATAATTAATGTGGGAAATCCCCCCAAAACACAAGTAAATTACCTGCAATTAGATGCTTGTTGTCTAAATGATTGCATAAGCAGCTAATACTTTCACACTATCAGGTCAGTTTTGATGTACTAGTGATTAGTAGCTGCATTTTTTCCCTCAGATTTTGATCCTAAAATGTGATAGTTCAGCTGAACCTAAAAGATTGTCTTGTAGAAAATAAGATCAATGATGAACTGTAGGCTGGTAAAAGCATTAGTTGTAATATAAGGCTGCACTGATTATATAATGAATGATTGAGGATAAATTAATAAGTGTCTGAAAGAGTGATCTCTGGATGGATATAAAATAATAATTACTGTTTTACTTTTCTGCATTACTTGGCAGCAGGCTTTTCACACAGTTGATTTTTCAGGTTTAAATATTATGAGAGTAAATGTGTCCTCAGTATGTTGATTTCAACTACTTTACGGTTGTGCCTAATTTGAAACTGCCTTGTTAAAGAAAGGAGCCATTTTGCCATATTAATAAATATTGTAGATAGCATTGGGTGAATCTAAGCATCAGGTAGCTAAGAAACAAGCTTTTTCCAGGTCACAAAGTAGCCAAATAACTTTGGTGTTGCCTGTGGAAACTGAAATTTCAGATTTTCTTCCACTTCTGATATTTAAAAATTTGTTGTTAGGGATCTTTTACAACAAGAACATAGCTCTCTTTGTCTTTCTAGAAACCTGCATGAAAGCAAACATGAGATGAAGGTAATTTATGAGTGATAACAGATTTGCAGTGATTATGAAGCAGCACTCTCTAAAATTGATGAGTTGATAGCCTTTTTATGCCTTTTTGACTATTGGATTATCTCCCAAAATTCTTACTCTCAGTTAATAAATACTTGGATAGCCATGATTTCCAGCAGTTTAAAAAACATATTTTAAGTTAATAATAACTGTTTCAGCAATTTAGAAGATTTTTGTCAGGAATTATAGGGCCTACATTAAAAATGTTAAGCTTCTCAGTAAGAGTATTTGAAACTAATTGCAAACAATTGAGTTATTACAGCAAAATAAATCACCCATTTTCCATCTGACTTAATCCTCCTTCCTTTGCATTTGCATTTGTAATGAATGAAGCCACATGCACAGATCATTAACATGGCCCAGCTGGGTGGTAACTCCTTGAGCTGCAGGAGCTCACTTTTTTCCCACTCGTTTATCATACCTCCCAAAATGAAATTTTGAACAACCTCCTTTTCCCCACTTCTGAAGTACCGAGTGATCAGAGCAGCTACATCTCTTTTCCTGGTCTTCTCAAATGGCACATTCCTAGTTTAAAAGGTAAAATTGAATTCCCTCTCTTCGTAATTAAATTTATAAATGTATATTTCGAGGCTGCTATTTACATGCTGATTTTAAAAGCGGAAAAGATTAATTTTGATTCATTTACAAGTAACACATCATTTACCTTTAATGATATTTATATTTCACCATCTACTTGTCATGATGTTACTTGTATTCTGGTCCTGGCTTTCCTGCTGCAGTTGAGGCCTTCACAGTGTGGCAATATAGAAGTCAGTTTTGGTAAATCCATGCAGTCATTTGTAGGCAGACAATCCCTTCAGCCTTACAGCCTTGATTATTTATGGTCCTGTGTGTTCTGTTTTCATCAGGTCAGTAATATCTTATACTTCCCTTCTTTGCAGCAGTCTACATGACAACACTTAGGACAAAAATAATTGAATTTTTAGTCCTCTGACAGGCCCTTCTGGTTTTCTCAAATTTTACTGGGTTCAAGTGGTGACATACCCAGCTTCTCATCCCCCACTTTTTGTGGTTCCCACCTCACAGTGGAGCTGCTAGAACAAGAGGCATGTTTATTGTGTGCCAGATTGTAAAACTGCATACAAAACCACAGAAAAGGTGGAATTTATGATAAGATTCCTGACTATGAACTGGAGAAAATCACCCCTGGACACCAATCTCCTAAGCAGCAACTTTCCTGCAAAACAGTAATTTTTGGTAGTAGCATTTTCCTTCAGAAAAGTTTGATGAGTTTTACATAAAATGTAGCTTTTGAGCTGGCAGTTACACAAATGGCTGGCAGAAAAAGGAAAATGGTGGCTTTGTTCACTGCAAAAGCTAATGGTTTATGAAGAGGTGATGAAAGTAGGAACTTTCCTTATCGAAGTAAAATTAGTGATATTGAATATAGGAGGGATTTGAATCCTGAACTGTCCTAATCCACTGACCTACACACAGGGCCTTGAACTCCTTCAGGGAAAAGGAATCCAAATCCAGCCTTTAATTCCTTTTAAATTGCCCTTTACACCAATGCGAATTTTTCCAATTCTTTTCTTTAAAATTCACAAAATTGTAACAAAAATTCATGTGCAGTCAGCATTTACAATCAGAGCTCTCATCTTTTTGGTTCAGAAGAAACTTATTTTCCTCCCTCTATCCATCAAAATATTTTTAAAAACCCATTCTGCACACAACTTCTTACCCTGATTTACATTGCTGCAGGATTGCATCTGCAGTGAGCAATAGTCTCTGCAGTCCTGGTTCCATTGGAATCAGTAGAACTCCTCCTATGGTTCTCAGCTGAAGCTAAAACACTGCCTACAAACTAGGATGTCTAAGTGTGGTTAAAATACAATGGGGATCTCAGAAATTCTTTTAGGGTTTATTTTCCAAGTATAGCTGTGAAATTTACAGGGTAGAAGATGTTTTGTTTAGAGGGTTGAAATTAATGGGGTCTGAGCGTTCTTTCATGTCATGCTTTTGGAATACTGTTGTAGCAGCAAAATTACATTCAGCTAAGGTATATCTAATGGTATTTGGTTGAAGAACCTGGCTTTTTAAACTGTGGAATAAACAGAAATATGATCAGGGACCTGCCTTTTGTTTGTTCTAGTTTGAAAATGCGTCTTTAAATAGACAAAACTTTACATTTCTGTAGTAAAAATAAATGAACCATTTCTTTTTTAAAGTTCAGTTAGTGATTTTTCTATGTGTTTTTCAACCACAGGAAGATAAATTTTATCTATCTTTTGGTTCTTGGAGAGAGAGAGTGTGTATTAGTCCTTCAGGAAACTTACATTTTGACATGTAAACAAGAAGCCCTCTACGTGGGAACTGTTTTTCTTTGGAGTATTATAGCCCTGTTGCATTTGGTTTGGCCTTTATTGTGCTTGCATGAGAGAGCTATCCTTTCTTTTAACTATGTAATGTTGTGGCAAACTCAAAGACTGAGAGATGGCTTAGAGATTGAAGTTCTCATATCTTACAGCCCTGTCCTGTCTCAGGTGACAGACATTCTACACCATCCCATTTATGAATCAGTGACATTCTTTTCTGCTGGTGTCTTAATACCTGAAGAATTATTTTGGGGCAGTCAAATTGAAGTTTAGTGCAATGTAACACAAAGCAAAAATTTCTAAGTATTTTTTAATCAATGGATTGTTTGGTGATTCAAAAAATATTTGAGAACTAATACAATATATTGAAAGACAATCATAAAAGATAACTCATGGACTAAAAATATTTTAATGCACTGTCAGTGTTGGTTTAGCTGCTTTGTCTGTCACACTAACAGGTGAGAAAGAAAAACACAGATGAGAACTAAAGAAGTGCATTCCCCATAGACATATTATATGCATCAAAGAAATAAGAGCTTGTTAGAAGAAATCCCTCTATAATATAAACATATAAAGGGGAGTAGAACTCTCTATCTGAATTCTAGTTTTAATGAAAAAAATTGTACTTCAAATGTAGATAATATTTTGGTCCAGTTTTTTAAGGAGATATCAGAGTATCATGCTTTTTGATTAGTTAAAATCAAACTTAAGCTAGGAGTAAAAGTCTCAGAGATTCTTAAAATTTTTAGGAATTTGACTAAAGTAGTTATGCAGAGGCCAAAAAAAAAATAAAAAAATTAGTCAGTTCCATGTCCTCCAGGAAAAAACAGTGAGTTTTGTTGTTTTGTTCAGTGTTATTTAACAATAGTCCCCTCTAGTTTGAAATTACATTTTACTTTTCTAAAATAATATAGCCAAATAATTCTAAATAAGTCCTGGTAGGAAATATGACATTAATATCCTTTTTCCATTGTGCAAAAATACAAGAGAATACTATTTAAGGAGACAAACAAGGTAGCTGTTTAATAGCTTAATCATAATCTATGATTCCAAATATATTATGGTTCCAAATTATCATTTTAATTTATGATGCATTTTCTTGTATTACTACCAGTATTCTTCATAATATTTTTTTATTTAAATTTATCATTTTCACAGGCATGTATTTTGTGAGGTATGCATTTATTTGTGTGTTTTGTGTAAAAAATGCAATGTTGAGTTGGCCCCTAAAATTTAGTCTTTACAAGTCTTACTGCATATTTACCAGGTATAGTCAGGTCTAAATTCAACCATCTCCACTGGCTAAATCCAGTCTAATCTAAAAGCTACAACATGGTGAATTAGACCACAAGTTTTAGAGCAACTTGCAAAGAGAACTTTGAGAATGTAGGTAAGCTTGAACTATTGCAATTATATTTTTGGAGTCTGTAAATGTAATTATTAATGTAAATGTAATTATTGTTCTGCGTCCACAAGCATACCCTAAGGACTAATGTGCATAACACATCACTTGAGCCCCTGAAGTATTTCTCTGAGTATCTAGAGAATCCCCCAGGAGAGCTTGACCCCATCTCTCCCTTCAGTCCATGTGAAATGTCAGAGGTGGAGTTTAGCAGCAGCTGTCTCAGTTCCTCTCAGCAGCACTATTGAAGCAGAGTGCTTCACTGCTTTTCTAGCTCTGTCTTACCACTGAGATGATACCTCAGTGTTTCATCTGAGACTTTTATTCATCTGAGGCTTACATGGGGCTACTTGATTTTTGTGTCCATGATTCTAGGTGGTGCAATTGCTTTGGAGGGGGTCGTATTCTTGAAATCCCTCTTGGATAAATCATTCAAGCATTGGGCAAGGTGATAAGAGGAGGATAAACCAAGCAGAGGTGTAAGTTTCCATATCCCCTCTCTCTTCCCTCTCAAATCTTTCCCATTAGACCATGTCTTCATGCTAACAGCACTTAAAATATCCATGTGTAATCTGAACTATGCCTTTTCTCTCCCTCTTTCCTCACATCCACATCTGAGGCCATTCAGAGCAAGTTCATTGTTCTGCTTTTCCCAGGATTTTCAGCATCAGATCACATCGATGCTCTCAACACCCTGCGGTTTTTGATTCCTCCATGGCAGACACGGTAGTCAGTAGAGCAGTGCAGCACTTGCTGTTTGTGAGAGCAGCCAGTGGGCTCTGCCAGGTCATTATTAGTGCCAGAACTCCAAGGAGTCATCCATTCTAGCAATAGTCCTCTGAATTTCCTCTTGGAGAGGTTATTTACTGCTGTAAATATTCTCTGGTTTAACTATATGTACTTTTGTTTCCCCAACTTTCTGAGCCTTTCATAGTTATTATCCAGTGGTTGAATAGACAAGCATGACAGCCATCAAACTTTCATATAAGCTATGCAGCAAGCAAGAAGAAAGGAAAAACTAACAAATGGTCTTCACAGACATTTTTCAGGAACATCTTTCTTTCTATGCTGGTAACAGCATAGGAGAATGCTCTCTGTCAGGGTGTATGAAGGGATTACACATCCTGAAGCATACTGAACACTGGCAGTCTGTCTTTCTAGAAGCAAGGGAGCTGACGTGTTTATCTCAGAAGTGTGTTAGCAAAGCAACATTCAGTACATTGCCACTAAATTAACTTCTTCCTCTACTAGCTATATTTATTTGACAAAGGGTTCATTGCATACCTCACATATTCTGCTTTACATGGCCCTGACCTTTCTATGCCATGTCTAATAAAGAAAGCCCTAATATTTCTAGCAGCTTTTGATTTTGACTGAAAAATATCAGTACAAAAATCAATAGCAAATGAAGAACTGAAACTTTTAGACTACTGCGATTATATTGAAATAAACATTGTAGTAGCTACTGTACTGGTTGATTTTTTTTTCCCTGCTTACTTACTAATAAAAAAAGAGTTTGGGTTTCAAAATGTTTGAAAGTAATACAACACATCTTCTCTTCCAAGACATTTACCTTTGCAACAGAAAATAATTTGATTCAGAAAACTGAAATATGTGACAAATGTTAAATGGATTCAAAGCTGGTTTATTGACAAATTGAAAAATGTGGTGTCAATGGGCAGATATAAATTACTGGGATGTGTCTAGCAGAGTCTGCCTGAAATCAGTTCTTGGGTCAATAGCACTTAATATTTTTATCAACAGTCTAGACAGTGATATAAGACATTTTCAGTAAAGGTTGAGCAGGACAGAGATTGGTGAGGTAGTAAATAATATGTTAGATAATTGCAGAAGCTAATAAAACACATTTAAATATTGCCAAATACTACCAGCCTCTTGTGTGGGATAAAAACTATAGGTAGTTGTTAAGCTGTGATTTAGAAAAGGACAGGTTGTCAAAGGTAATTTGGTCTACTTAGATTCTTTGTAAAATGTTGTGGAAGAAAAAAGTACTAATGCAATAATGTGCATATTAAAGTCAGACTGCCAGGCAAATGGTGTGATGATTGCCTTTGCATGCTGTATTGATAAGACTGCTTCTAGAATGCCAAGTCAAATTTTGGTGTCTAGTCTTAAGAAAAATGAGGAAATAGGAGAAATGGAAGAGATTGGGGTGCACAGGACTTGGAGATCAGATCTTAAATCCTGTGTAGGTTTAACAAGTTGAGCTTAGCTTATCATTATGTATGGGGACTTGGGCGTGAAAATTTTTTTTGTAGGTTTGGGACAAGAAACACTCTCAGCATCATTGATAAATGCACAGCAAAATTCACTGACTGGAAAATTAAATTAAGGGGAAAATGCAGCCTCATATTAGTCTGCAATTTGTTAGCTTTAGGGATTGCTAAATAGCAGAACAGCTGATCTGGGGATGTGATAGGCTCATCAGTGCTAGACGTCTTTAAAAAAAAAAAAAAAGGAGAGGGAAAGGCAGATTTAATGATTTCTTTTTTTACAGTTCATGTGCTGCCAGGAGAACAGTCATTCTGTCCTAAGTCTAAAATATACCTGATATAAAGAGTTGACTTCTGAGGAGTCGTGGAAATTACTTCCTCTGGTGTACCTAGGGCCAGATAGTTTGTTTTTTCTTTGCTGTCTTCTGAACCAAAAACCAGACCAGGCTGTCACTGAGATCCCAGAAAGGTTGATCATCTTTCCTAAATGCTGCCTGAGTATGACTTCTGGTCACCATAGAAGCAATCAGCAGGTTTTAAGGTAGGAAAGGACTTTGCACAGCCCTCAGGAGGGAACAAGAGTAGTCCAGCTGAAGCCTTTGGGCTAAGAGCTCTTTATTTCTGATGTAACACAAAACTGTGAAAGCACAATGCTATCACAAGTCCCTGTGGCCTCAGAACTTGAGAATCCTGAACATAATGGTGGGTTGTCCAGTGTATAGCTGAGTTAGTGGAACAGGGATTTCTGGGGAATTTTTTTTCCAACTCTAACAGATGGAATAATTAGAGAGGCTTTCAGACAATAAGCTTCTTTTAGGTTTGAAATAGTGACACAGGCTTTAAATTAACATATGGGTTGAAAGTGATTGCTCTAAACCTAATTGAGTATGTACATAAGTTTGACTATCTATGAGAAGAGGTAGTGGACTGAGGAAAATATCAGTTAAAAAGGATATAATCACCATGGAAGAGAAGAACAGGTAATCTATTTCTTTTGGAACATGGTGTCAGCTGAGGTAGAGGTGATTGAAAGAGGTTGTGCTATATGATAAGACCATTATTTCTTTCCTTATTTTTTTAGTATTTAGTGGAATTACAAACTTTAGTAGTCTCCTTTTCAGAAGGAGCTCATTTTTCCTCTCTTAACAGGCAGGAGGAAGAGAGAAAATTTTAAAGTTTTCCAACTGATGCCTGTTTCTTTTCATCTTTAATCATTTGTCAGTGTGAATTTATTCTGATATTCAATGGATGTTTAATTTCATCCATATTTTACAAAGAATTTGCATCAGATGGAGTATATTTTGTTCTGGAAAATGAAGAGACAAGACCTACAGACCTTGATGATACTCATCAGAAGACATAGATTGAGGGGCTTGAGAATACTGACAAGTCTGTGTTTGTGAGAATACTGGCAATTCTGCATTTGTTTTTTTAATGTCATCTGTTCCATTTAGTGCATATCACTCCACAGGGAATTTGCTTCTGAAGATAGGTTTAGCAGTTCTGGAGCTATGAGTAGCATGCACCTCAGGGAGGCAGAAACTGTAATATAAAACATATTTTATCTGTTGTCCCTTTTGAAGTATGTAAGAAATATACAAAATAGATAGTGGTTTGCTTATTCATATGCCACTAGATATTATGAAGGAATTATTTGTCAGTTTATCAGAATTCTTCTTAGTTAAAAGCTTTATCATATTTAGCTTCACCTTACTTGGGGCTATTAATTTATGAAGGATATGCTTGATTATGGTACTTAGAGTGTTTGATTTACTGTTTTATGGATGTGATAGATCCAATTTGTACCGGTATATTATTACTTTTCGCAGTGTGGTACTGTACTTGCATAGAAGCTGAAAAAACACTTTCAGCTTGAGACTGGTATTAAAAATTCATTGATGAACTGGAAATAATACTTGAAAAAAATATCAGAAGATGTTTTTTAAAAGGGTTGTCTTTTTGCCTGTTTTGAGTGTTTCTGGGGTGTTTTTATGGTCCCATTTGATGATTATGTTTCTGATGACCCTTTTCTTTCAGGAATATCAACCTTGTAACACCAACCCCTGCCCAGAGTTAAAAAAGACAACTCCCTGGACCCCGTGGACGCCGGTGAACATCTCGGACAACGGTGGTCACTACGAGCAACGTTTCCGCTACACCTGCAAGGCGCGCCTGCCCGACCCCAACCTGCTGGAGGTGGGCCGGCAGCGCATCGAGATGCGCTACTGCTCCAGCGACGGCACCAGCGGCTGCTCCACCGACGGTGAGCAAAGCCAGGCGGGATCACTGTGCCCCCTGCTAGGGATAGGCCTGCAGTGTAACAGTGTAGCAGAACTGATAATGAAAAGGAGGGCATAGTGATCCCACAGTAGGGAAACTAGCCTGTGTTGCTTCTGGATGTAGCATTGTCATTCAGACTAAGCATCTTTCACTACCAGTTATGAGATTTGCCAAGTTATTTAAAATCTCTTCCCAATAATCCTGTTCTTGTAAGATTCTGTTACTTGTTATACTCCCCCGAGCTTTTACTAGGGGTGAATTTGTGCAACAAATTATACTCCCCCAGGCTTTTACTAGGGGTGAATTTGTGCAACAAATTATACTCCCCCAGGCTTTTACTAGGGGTGAATTTGTGCAACATTTAACATATTTCCTGGATATTTTGCTAGAATATGGAATATTCTAAGAAGAACTTTTGCTCAGTAGTTTGAAAGTAACAACGGTAAGATTCATACAGATGTTTAAATAAATAAAGAGTTTATGAACTGGATAATTTCTACTATAAAAGTTTATGTGTAGCTTTTGCTAGTAATTTAAAGTTCTGTTTATTTCTGAGATTGAAAGTCAAACTCCTTCAAAATCTTTTCAAATTTAGATTACTTTAAATTGGAATTACTTTGTTTCAGAATTTTCTTCTTTCGCTATCAGTAATACATAGTTTTGTATAGGTATAAAAAAATTAAAACAAGGAGAAATTGTGACAGTCATTCAATTTTATTTATGCATTTCATTGATTATCTAGTTATAATTTATCTTTTAAAGTATTATATTTCAGTAATATAATCTAAAATATTGATTTTTATTATTATATTTTGATTTATTTTAATTATATTATATTATATTATATTATTATATATTATATTATATATTTTAATATTTCTAGGCCTGTTTTCCACGTACATAGTCTTTTTTATCTTCACAAGACCCAGATTAGATGAAAGAAAACAAGTATAACTGAGGGTAGTTGGCTTATCTAAGACTACAAAGAGACAACAGTTTCTGAGTCCCTGGACTTTCTAATTCTCAGTATTTTTCAGACAGACGAACTATTGTGAAAGTCAGTTTTAAGCTCCTGCCTGTGCTAGGTTTACATGTCAAAGTTTTAGTAGTGGAGGAGGTTGCAGAGTTGGCTTCTGTGATAAAATTCTCCCCCCCACCACCCCACTCTTCATCCTGTACAAAACCTTCATTGTTTCACTTGGCATTTGTGTCTCTTTGGAGGGGGGCAGGATGTTAGTAATTTTTTTAAGAAATATATAGTAACGAAGTGTGTGAAATCATAAAACAAAAACCATGGTACTCCAGGTAAGACTTGGTTTTGTGCTCTGTGTCATTCCCATTTCGCATAATCTACAGTGTCAAATGTTGCAGTTTCATTTAGGTCTGGATAGCAAGGCAGATGTTGTCATGGAGCAAGTCTTGACACAAGTGTTTATTCTATTCTGTTTTCATCCAAACTAAATTTCAGACTTGTATTGAACAAAGATTTTGTTCTGCTAGGATTGGTGTATGACCTGTATCTTGTCTTCAATAAGACTTCAGGGTGGTGCTGCTGCTTTTTGCTGTCTTCCAGCACTTAGACATGGATGATGCATTTTTAAAATTTCTTGAGATTAAATGAGAAAGAGAATATTTTTTTCACCAGGTAGTGCAGACTTAGGAAAGTTATCACAGGTAGAAGTAGAGCTACAGGAGAATCTAGGTATAATCTGGTCTGACAGCTGAAATGGCAGCACATAAGAAAGAAGTATACAAAAGCCAACGTATGACAAGAGAGGAGGTCAGTAGGGCAAACCAGAGAGTTTGTTATAGATCACATTGCTGCAAGAAATTTAAATTTGGCATGGAGACACCACTCTCAGCTCTGAAGTCATGCTCATAAGACCTCTCCTGGAGCTGGATGCATAAACTGACTCCTCCAGAATACAGGCAGAAGTAACAAACCCTACAATTTGTTAAATAAAGCATTTTTTTCAGTGTGCAAGTGATGGGGGCAGGGATGGTGGTTCAGGCACATTCTTTGCCTGATTAGTTTGAAGATTTTTTTTTATTTTGCTTCTGAGCATAATACTCCTGAATTTCCTGGCATTGTACCTTTTTTTGTTGCATCTTGCTGAAGCGGCTGCTTTGATTCATTTGGAAATAATTCATCACTGGAGCAATGTGTGTGCATGACCCCAACCCTGTTGCATAGTAATAGAAATGTTCATCTGGGTGAAGGATTTTTGCTTACTAATCACAAAACTACTGAATATTTAACTACTTTTTATTGAGTTCTTGACAGGACAGAAACTATTATACATCTGTCTGTTCTTCCTCGTGAGTGCCCTTATGTCTTTGTCATTAATTTGTGCTCATTCTTTGATTCTTTTTGGCTAGTGAGTCTTTAATTATTCTGTAATGAAAGGTGAATCTCAGTCGGTGTTCCAAGTGGCTGCATTAACCAATACACTTCTGGTGAAAATAGCACATTTTATTTTGAGACTGTTTGCTTAGTCATTTTCTGATTATGGGTGTCAGAGCAGTATGGAGTGGAACATTTGTTGAAGGGAGGGGTGAGGGGGCACCATTTTGATTTGCTGATGAGATGAAACTTGCTGACTGCATCTAGTCTGCAGGATTCAGGAGCACTTCCCTGCTCCCAGGTTTAGATGTGGGCCAACACACAACCACTCTACTGCTCCTTGATTTCACTGGAAAAAAATACATGAATAAGAGTCATGTAGAGTAGCTGTAGCTTTTGGAACAGGGGAAGTAATGAGAATGGGAAACCATGAATTGTGGCAGACACCTTCACCATTTCTGGCTAGATAGCAAGAAAACATCATGATTTACTTCCACCTGACCAGAGCCTGGATATTGTGAAACATTGTTTTCATTATCTCCATGTTGAATTGTAGCAATTTTCTGGCTTTTACAGAAAGATTAATTCTGGTACAGAATGCTTGGCATACCTCATTACCAAATATGTGTTCTGCAGAGATCAGTTCTCTGTTCCTTTCAGATAGGAGCCATTTGTTAGAAATTTTCTCATTGCTTATAATCTCCCACTCTGCAACTATAGTCATGCTGCGTTAAACAGAATCATGTTTCACTGTCAGATGCTAGCAAAGCAAACTTTCTCTGCAGTCTGAGCTTAGAGGTAGAACTTCTTTCCAGAAACCCACTAGACTCCTCCTGAGTGTGGTAAGATTTCTATCTCAATCAAGTAAGCAGTAGCATTTGCAGACTGTATTCATGCTTTTCTGATTTGAAGTTTGATTAAGAGGGAAAAAAATAAATCTTGTTCCCTGCCTCTGGGTTTTCATATAGTGCTCAGATAGGAAAGAGACAGCTATTTCAAACAAACTGAAAGAGATTGTGTACATGGTTGTATGTCTTAATGCCCTATCTGTACAATCCAGCATTCGGAGTATAGAAATTACATTACCCTAGGCTTTAATATGTGCTTATGAACATATTAAATATCTACATTAAACATGCTGGTTCTCTGTAAGATTATCTGATGCATAAACAGTTATAATTTTATTGAAAACATATTTTTTTTTTAACCAAGGCATGAATATTTCACATGGTATAAGGTTGCATGATATTTCTAGGTCAAATTAATCTTACCGAAGTCTAGACTCTATAGTAGTCTACATAGAGAACTTGAGGAACTTCAGCACCTTGAGGAATGAGGAATCCATTGAAGATAATCATCTGATAAAATGTGTGCAGTTTACTCTCTGGAGATAGATACTGCCTTCTCTCCATGGTTTACAATGCAGACAGCAATTTCGGGCTTAGATAAGACACTTGACTTTGACATGGCCAGAGTTAGACCACATTAACTTCCAGAATACCTTCTGAAGGCAATTAACAAAGGAAATACTTCTAATTTCAGTCTTAAAGAGTCTTCTGTTTGCCTTTTTTTTTTTTCCCAGGCACCTGGAAATCTGCACCTAGACTGTTAGTTGTTGCTGCTTCCTCTGTCTCAAACCTCATAACAATAGTTACTTTTGAAGGCAGGATGTGATTTTGTCTGAATTACTCTTCTAGTGGCTAGGATCTCTTGTGAAAAAAATGATTAAATCTTTCCTTGTGTTACCCACAGGAAATCTATAGTGCATTCAGAATTTTTTACAGAATAGAACATGTGCTGATAATCAGGAATGTCCTGTAGTCAGGAGGAGTACATTTTGAGATGTTATCCCTTATACTGTTGTACTGAAGCTAAGCTATTGTATTCTGAGTAAGAACAAAGTGGATTCTGGAAGTTAGAACTGAATTTGATGACAAATTCAAGTTTCATTGACTAAGTACAACTAATTGGAACTTTGGGGTTAAATACTTAAACACAGAAAAGCAATTTACAAGAAATGAAGTTATCATGCTAACGTGACATCCTCCATCTGCATACTCTGGGTTTTTTAAATATGCCATCTTTGCATTGCACTAGTGTTTGCCATTACATTTGACTATTTCAATTTTACTATGTTTTGAGAGTTTATAAAGTTTTTACAAGTTATAGGTATTTAGGCCTGAAGTTATATAAGTTTTATGCTTCAATAATATTGTCAAATAACTTGCAGACTATCTTCAGAAAGTAACAACACTGAAACAATCTTTGCGTATCCTTGTTACATCTGCACTTCTAGCAGTGTTTTATGCTGTCATGTAGAAATGATTCAGGATACCTGAATTTTGGCTTCAGATCATCTTTTCCTAAAGTCATGAACCTAGACTGCTTGGGTAATTGAATTTTCTTTGTTAGGTTGGAACTGGAGGACATAAGTCATAAATCAGTCAAGTAATATAATTTATCAGGTGTCACAGCTACTTCTCTCTTACTTAAGGCTGTATTACTTAGCTACAGGCTAGACTAGGGAATTATTATTAAGCTATGTGCTTTAATAGAGCCTCACTTTTAAGGCAAATTAATTGAACTTGGCTGGAAGTGTTGCAGTTTTCAAGCAGAATCAGGCTAACCAAAATCTCATTACAGGCTTTTGCAAAGGCAGATTTTTTTTCTCCTGTGCTGGTCAGGGCAGGAGAACATGTCTTCAAACAGGATTAATTTACTGTGGATTTATGAAGATATTTCAATTCAACCAAAAAATTTTAAAAATTTACTTATAAATCATCAAATCATTTTGGTTCATATCAGAATTATGTAAATTAATTGGGCAATTGTTTTCAGGTATATTTGCATTATGGAATAAGTAAATCATCATCAGAGAAGTACTAATTTCTCTAATTTTACTGATACTGAACAAAGCAGAAGTGCTTGAAGTGAGAGAAAAGTCTTTTGTTTAGATGCCAGTTCATAACTTCTGTCTTCCACAATCTTAGAAGTTGATGGTTATTTTGTCCACAAAATCACTGTGATTGCTTTTACTGACATTTTCGCAGTACTTGCTTTTACTTATGGAACTTTTCACCTTCAAGAAGCAGAGCTGCCTTTTTAAAATTATACTGGGATCAAGTAGTTAAATCCCCTTTTCTAGCCAGAGTGTGCAGCAGTTTATTACTTGAGTATGACTTGCTCTAAGTCAGCCATAGACTTTCTGAGAACAATTTAGTTTAAAATGTTTGAATGATGAACCTGTCATACAGGTCAGATCAGAATTTGACTTACAGATGTTCTGTCTGTCTTGGGAAAACTATTCATTAGTTTATTGATGATAAATAACTGCTATGACTGATCATTCTCTTTTCAGATTTACAACTATTTCTATACTTGGGCTTTAAATAAGGAGGACTAAGATTATGTTCTGGCAACTTTTGCTGCTGCCATGCCAAGGGCATTGGCCTAGTAGCATCCTGGTTTGTATATTTATATATATTTATCTTGGGAGCAGTAAGATGAGAAAAGCAGCTTAATCTTGGATTTTGTTGAGTGGCACAATCTGGTTTCTGTCCCTGGAGTTAGATGTAGAGCAATCTGAAAGTGGCCCAAACTGCAAACAAATGCAGCAAGCAAGAAAACCACAGTTCAATGAGACAAGTTAGAGTTTTCAGTTTTGTGCCACTTGCTCTGAAAGATTATAGTGCTTTTCTATTTATGCCTTCTCCTGTTGAATTTGGTGTAAACTGTGATGAGACTAGGACTTAGTTCTGTGTATATACACTAGCTTTCTGAAGAATTTTTTCTTGAACAAATTCTACAATGTAATTTTTTGATTAGTTTTATATTTCCTCCCATGCCCTCTACCACCTCAGTTAATAAACAGGACTTCTCAGCTGAAGGACTCAGGAACTGGGTCCAGATCCCCAGTTCTCTACCACTTTTGAGTGGAGGGGAAGGATCCTTCCTTGACCTACTGGAAAAACTCTTCCCAATGTAACCCAAGCACCTTCTTTTCCACATGGGCACATCACTGGCTCACATTCAGCTTTCTGTCCTCCAGAACCCCAAGATCCTTCTCTGCAGAGCTGCTTTCTAGGTTGTTGGCCTCAAAGTAGGGTTGCATGGGGTTGTTCCTGTGCAGATTCAAGACTTTGCATTTTCCCCAGTTGAACTCCATGATGTTTCTCTCTGTCTTGTCAAAGTGTGACATGACCCTTTGGTTTACCAGTGTCTTCATAGTCAGGGCAAACTTCTCCAGGTTATTAATGATGGTGTTAAGCAGGATTGACCCTCATGACTTTTCTGCAGCTGACGTCCTAATGGTCATCACCGAGCCAATTAAGGTCCTCTGGGCCTGGTTGCTCAGCCAGTTTTCAACACATTGCACTGTCCACTTACCTAGCTCAGACTTTGTTGGCTTGTCTAGCAGGAAGTTATGGAAGTCAGCGTTAAAACCCATACTAAGTTGATATAAACGTTATCCATTGTTCTCCCCTCATCTGTGCACCTTGTTCCCTCATTGTAAAAGGCTGTAACATTGTTCAAGGAATATATAGAACAGTGTTTTCAGAATGCAAACTGATCTTGTCACTATTTGTGCTGTTAATGGCATAATGTTAATTTCTTATTATGTAGTTTCTGTCGGAACAGAAAATTCTAAAAGCCCCTTTATGAACACTGTATTAACTACTGTAAAACTGTGAAAAGACTGGTCCTTATAATAAATTTTTTTAATGCTTTGGAAAGAAGAAAACTCAGGGGAACACTTGCTGCAGAGCAAACTCCACACTGAAAAGATTCTTTGGAATATTTTTCTGTTTCAGAATTAAACTACTTTAGAGCTTTCCCTTAGAAGGTTCCACCCCCAGTCTCCAATTT
The DNA here is from genome assembly GCA_024734555.1 of Trochalopteron elliotii. Classification (NCBI taxonomy): domain Eukaryota; kingdom Metazoa; phylum Chordata; class Aves; order Passeriformes; family Leiothrichidae; genus Trochalopteron; species Trochalopteron elliotii. The sequence goes on from JANPWX010000072.1 coordinate 3,732,109, forward strand.
AAATCACAAGAAAGCTAATACCATAACGTCAGATAAAGTCACACGTTTTCCTTAGGACTTAAAAAGCTACACGTGTTCTGCTAAAATATCTTCAAAATATCCTAGTATTCTTATGAAATGATACACCCTGCAGTGATTTATGAATGGCATGACTGGCAGTCTGGTCTGATTAATACTTTTTTCATTGTTTGCATTGCTCTTAATTTAATAACTTAAAAACCCCTTGATTAAAAATTCTGCTATAAAGCACACCATTATTTTGTTCTCACAGCTCACTGTGTACATAAGCTGAGAATTTCCATTACCAGAGTGATACCAAATAGCAAAAAAAGGGTCTTATAGAGCAGGAAAATGGACCTGGATTCATTATTCACATTTGGTTTCTCTGTACTTGCTCCCTTTTTTGCATGTGAATGTATGTCATGTTTTTTGAAATGCTGCTTTTAATATCTGTGTAATAGAATCTGGCTCAGCAGGAGAGAAATAGTTGTCCTCTACAATTCCTGAAAGGTTTTATCCATTTTCAGTCATTTTTAAATTGCAATTCAGCTGTTTTCTTATTAATTTTACCAGTTTCTTATTTCCAGTATTTCTGTGTCAATGCATCATCATTCCAATACTGCACATTATCAAGTGTTGAATAAAAATATACAAACCCTCATCTGCTTTGGGATGATTGTGAATGTATTTCTTGGGGAAGAAGTTAAGCAGTATTACTAATGCTATAACCACTGGTACAAATAGGGTGGACAGTGCAAATAAGAGGCTCCTCCATCATGGTTATGCAGAATGTTGATCCTGTTCAGTGCAGGACTGCTGTTGGGCAGACTCTTCACAGTAGTATTTCTATCTGTTTTCATGTCATCGTTCAGTAAATCTTACAATTCTTTATCTTCATTTCATACTTCCACCATACCTATCTATGCCCGTGGGTATGGCACAAGACAATTTCTTAAGAACAGACATTTGTGCTGCAGTTACAGCTGCAAACAGTCCCCTGCATTTCTCCATTGTTGATGTTACAATTCATCTCTACTTATGTTGGCAATACTGAAGCTCTAGCATAGAGAGCCAGCCACATCCTCTGCTGGCTGAAGGACCAGTCAAAGGACCTTCTCTCATCTCAGCTACTTAAATAAGTACTTGTAATAAAAGCACTTGTATTGGACTTGCATTGGTCCATCAATCAAAGAGTTTCCACTGGGAAAGGTGGAACAACAGTAGAAAATCCCAGTAGTGTTGGTGGAGGTGCTTAGTAATGATGCTTAGAGGTAAGGCTACAGCTCAAGAGTAATTTCAGTGTTGTGCTTAGTACAGCTGAGGGATTTTTTTCCCATGCAGGACCAAGCCCAAAAGTGACAGAGGTACTAAAATGAACTGGAGATTATTAGAATTTCACTCAGGACTATATCCAGGTCTATTGGTGGAATGCTGTGAACAAGATCTATGTCTCCTCTCTCACTGATAAATAGCAGACTTCAACCATTGCTGTTTAATCTAATGCCTTTTCTCTGTACTAAACTTACTTAGACAATATGTTTTCCACTTGCCAGATGATTATTTTAGAAAGGAATTTTCTATGGGGTATGTGTGTGTGTCTCCAAAAGGCTGATTTCCATAGCTTATATGTGGCTTAGAACACTGCAAGTCAGTGGAAAATAAACTGTTTTTTATAGTGGCAAAATAATTGCTTTTCACAACAGGGTAGTTTTGCTAGACTTTGTGGAATTATTAGTGGACACTATCTAAAGTCTGAATATGGCTAGGATAAGTACAGTGCCCATGAGCCTCCATGCACAGCCAGCAGCAGTAAGGCTGGGTGGATTGAGTGGGCAGAGCCCTGCAGGAGGACCAGGGAAGCTGGCTCAATGAGTCGTCACAGAAAGCTCAGTCCTGTCTCCTTTGTCACCTTCTTCCTCTGAAACAGAGGCAATTATTTCTATGCAATATATTTGGAGATTCTCTGATGGTAATTCCTGTGCAAGAGAGAGATAATTTTTATCATTTTTGGTGGAGTAAATTGTGTAGTTCAGTCAATGTGGCCATAAAGTTTTAACTAGAGTGTTGGATCCATCTCTTCACTGGAGTTCTACGTAAGTGATGATGAAATTTCTATTATAGAAAAGATTCTTGAGATGAAACTAGGGTTTGGATTGTGAGGCTAAAGGACAGGACCCTTCTGTTCGTATTATTTACTATTAGAAAGTAAATAGGAGTAAATTTGAAGAGGAAAAGATTGTTCTGGGAGATATACTCTTTTAATTCAGTATTAATATTTTGATCTTTATTTTATTAGGATTGTCAGGGGACTTCTTGCGTTCTGGAAGATACTCTGCTCACACCATCAATGGTGCCTGGTCACCCTGGTCTCCATGGTCTCAGTGCAGTCGTGACTGCAGCAGAGGTATCCGGAACCGCAAACGGGTCTGCAGCAATCCTGAGCCCAAGTATGGGGGACTTCCTTGCCTTGGCCCATCTCTAGAGTACCAGGAATGCAACATTTTGCCTTGCCCAGGTAAGTTTCAAATTAAATGAAAAAAGTTAAAATGAAATAGCTCATCCTCAAATTTATATCTTACAATATTTGGTTTGGGGTTTTGTTTTCTTTTTTTTCTATTTTAGTTGGTGAGTTTTGGGTTTGTTGTGGTTCTTGAATCAATTACAGCTCAAATTTACCTTTATAATGTGAGTGAATTTGGGTAATATTCCCATATGATGTCAATAAATTTATCATCAAGAGTATTAGTAACTATATCTTTTTTCACTTGGGAGACTGGCTGTAAAAATATAAATTTAGTATGTAAACTTATAGGAAAAAAAAGAGACATAAGAATTCTGGCAAGACAGGAGAAATCTGGCCTTATCTTTATTTAAACTCAAAACATTATTTTCATCACAGTGGTTGCTGGCATTAAATCTGTGTTAGCTTTTAAGTGTAGCGTTGCCAGCAAATAAGGTTCACAACTGATCACCAAATTAGATGATTGTTCAAGTAGTCCATAAAGATTGTTCTTGGCATCTTGAATTTCTCCTTAATTTAAAGTTGTTTTATGATTCTATGAAAGGGATTACAAGTAGAATATATGATTACAAGAAACTGCTTTGGATTAAAAATCATTTTTGTAGTATTACATAGTAGACATAGTGGAAAAAAAAATCTTGGTTTCAGTCACATCTCACCCTTCATAAAACAGACATTGAAACTGAAAGGCTTTTGAGCTTTGCAGAGGCTTTGTGGGAAAAGAAAGGGGAATGGTATAGGAGAACACATGAAGAGAAGAAGGTGCTATTGGTTTAGGAAGAGAGAATTCAAGGCAAAAAACAATAGAGAGGAAGAAGGAAAGAAGACTGAAAGACTCAGTTTGTTTCAGCAGCAACAAGTAAGTTTAGAAATAAGCTTTCATACATCTGTAATTGTATTAATTATGTATAGCAGTGCTTCATATTTTCTTGTTGAAGACTTGGAGCCTTTGTCATTTATTCAAGTGTCCACCTGAAGAATTACTATGGTGTAGAGGTTTTGGTTTGAAACCAGGCAGAAATACATTGAAATATATATATTGTATATATGGCAATATACCTACTATATATGTGCACCACTCTTTTAAAGCATACATGTGTATTAACATATAGATGTATGGTTTCAAATTAAAACTGTATTCCCTAAATCATGGATACACAGTTTTTTTAATATATGAGTATTTTTTCCAATCTTTTTGCAGTGCTTTCCCTAAGCTTTTAAAGCCCTCTAACACTCACTGTCCATTCCTTGCATCAGAACTGAAGCAGAAGATCTGTGCAGAAAACAACACTTCCCTCTTGGGAAGACACAGTTTCTTGAAAAACATGTTTCCATCTTGAATTGAACCTAAGCAATATGTTTTAGCACACAGTCTGTGAATCCAGAACTCTGTGAACATTCTGGCTGTTCACTGAGAGCAAATTTCTCTGCAGTTTTATTGCTAACAGGAACGGTAGAATTGTTTGAAAACTTGAATCCCCTGAGGCACTCGAGCCCCCAGCTCTCCTGCTGGTGGGGCAGATCCATAGGGAATTTCTGTTGAGGATCCCTGTTTTGATCTGGGGATGGCCATTGAGCCACTGAAATTCTAAAAGAGGCACTTGGGCAGAACCAGCCAGTGCTTTCTGGTGAATTTTTCTTGCTGTATCCAAGAACGAACATAGCTTCAATTGCTCATTTTGTAGCTTCTCTATCTGGGAGTGTGAACATCTGAGATCAAGGGAAGAGATGATGCTTCTTTCTGAGCATGGATGCATGACAAATGAAGGGTGTCCATGTTTTCTACACTAAGCACTATTGGAGAGCAGTGGAGGGGAACCAACAGAGAGCCAACATTTTTCAGAGAATTAGGAAATTGTGGTCCTGACCTTCTCCATTGTGAGCACAGCCCTAGTGCATGATCTGATTCATTAGTTCCCCGACTGGAATCACAGTGCCTTGCTTTTTCCAGGATGAAACGCTAAACAATTCTGTTTCATGTAACTGCATTGTTCAAGTAGTTTGGCAGTAATTCATTACATGAAAGATTTAGAAGACCATTGTACCAACGTGTGCAAACCTCCCCAGGGATGTATGGAGGAGGTGAAGCAACCTAGAACATAACAATTCCTCATGGGCTCCTGCTTCCCTTGCAAATGGAGTCTCTCCATAGGACACTGCCGTCAGCTTCCTTTGAAGCACGTGAGTGATGTGGTATAAGGTATCAGCTCTGCTCATGAGCTCTGAGATATCTGATTGTATCACTATACTATAGTAACTGAAATACAGTCATTAAATGGACATAGATTGTCTTTAAAACAGGGCTAGATTTGTTGTTCAGTCCTTGCTGCTGATTTTCAAGTTAAATGCTGTCTTGAATTTTTGGGGATTTTTTTTGAAGTTAAAATAAGTCAAAAGTTTCCAGAAGTGGTATTTTTATTAAGCTTTGCATCTATCTATTCACTGTTATATTTTTTGAAAGAAATTGTTTTAATCAGTAAAACACACTTATGTTTGTTGTAGAGGCCCTAGTTGTTTATGAGATAGACAATACCCCAGACTAAAAAACATGAATTTTAAGGCAGAAGTTAAAACTGTGCTTTGAATTTGAAAATATTTTAAAAAATCAATTGATATGGTGGGCCTTTCTGAAGCGAGAAGCAGTGCCCTAATCTATCTAATAATTTTATTTAGAGACAAGTTTTATTTTTCTTTTCAGTGCAAAGAAAATTTAAATAAAGATGTAGAGAATGAATGAAGTATTTTGATGTATCATAGCCTGCAACAAGGAATCACAAAGTTCCTCAGCTACAGAATTACTGTTTGCCAGTAATTAAGAAAAAAAGTAGGAGACTAAATCAGATCTCAGATAAATTTGAAGGGAAAACTTTGCAAGCAACAGATTAATTGATATTTTTTTTTTTTTTTGAGACATGGGAGAGTAAATATTATTGCAGAATAAGGCTTATCCATCAATGAGACCTGACTATAAACTTGTAGGAAGAAAATAAATTTTTACTGGAGAAGCACCCCAATAAATTTGAATTCTCTTAATTTGTTAATGAAAAAGACAGAAAGGCTAAGGAAAGTTGGGGGAAATTTATTCTGACCTTGACCTGAAAGCATCTTCCATAGTACTAGAATTAAAATTGCAACAAATAATTTGATGTTGTGTAAGATTTTTATGAGCTCCTCTAGGATAGGATAGCTTCACCTCAGCTTCCTTCTGGCACAAAACCCTTTAGTAACAGTACAGCCCAGTCATTACACTTTCAGAAATATTCTGGTTGGCAGGCAGAGGTGTGATGGAAACCATAAAGAACCCTTCCTGCCACTGCAAGCTCAGTTCTGCTTTGCTTCCTCTTCTGCCTATTACAAGCAGGATCAACCCCTCATGATGTAAACTGCTGAGCAAGGGGAGTGATAGAGAAATATTCTGAGCAGTGTTTAAGTCATGCTGAAAGTCAGTAGGACTTCATGTTTCTCAATGAATTAACCTGACCTCAGTGTCATCCTGGAAGATACTTAGTGCCCTGAAGGACTAACACAATGAAAAAGCCCATGGAGCAATCAAAGTGTGCAAGGCTGTTCTCTCTGGTTAAGTATTTTGCAGCATCTTAAATATACTTATTAATATATTAATAAATATAAATTGATGGTTAAATGCAGGATCCCAGAACTTCAAACAAGTGCTGAAGTCATCTAGACTCTGCCTTCAGTGAATTCTGTTAATCCTTTCTCAAGCCTGCAGGGGAGAGAGAAACTGAATTATTTTTCTGCAGTAGTAAATGGTCCACTGATGGGCAGATTTGTAGCAGTCACTAGGCCTTTTGCTCATAGTATTTGAAGACTGAATATATGATAGTAAATTGAACAGTGCCAGAAAATTGCCAGAAATTGTATCCAGGTCCTGGAAGATGATTTGTCCATAATATTCAAATTTAGAATGATCCCTCATACAATTTTGCCTTCAACTAACTATCACTCTCCCAAATAAGCTGCAGAAATAGTTAGTGAGCCAGTGTAGGGTAAAGGCAGGCTCTCAGTACTGTTTCCATCTGGCTAAGCTACTTTGAAGGGTAGGAGAATTTGAACTATTGTCTTGCAGTAGCAAATTATGCTTTGAACCTGTGCCTCAGCTCTTTTCTTTTTATGCCTCAGAGATGTGAATAGCATTAAGCCGGCAAGAACTGAACTGAACAGCCTGAATAACTATGGAAAGGATCTGTGAATACTCACTGACATTTCTGTTTTCTTTGAGTTACTAATCTGCAGTCAATAAAAAAAAGAATCTAAAATCAGTCATATAAGGGTTTTGTTATCCTTGGGGGTTTGCAAGATATTTACATTATGAAGACAAATAAATGATGAAGAGAAATGTTCAAATGATAAATTCTGCAAATCTAAAAAAAAATGACAGGAATTTGCTGACTATAAGATCTGTTTGCCTGACAATGATACAACCAAACCTAAAGAACACTGTCCTAGTTCACAGTATTGCACATCTCTCCAGTTATCTCTGTAGGAAAAGGCAACTTTTCTTCATTTGTGTTTTGTTTTGTTTCTTGTTGCCTTCTCTTATATTCCTTTGCAAAGGGATATGGGGACAGTTGGCTGATGTGCCTTAATTAGACATTTAAAGCAGAGCTGTGTGAGCAAGCCTGAGAAGCATAAGCTACAGGAGTTTCTCTCTTGTCCTCAGGGCATGGTGGAGGATTAGGGGGAAAGAATACTTGCCATCTCTTAGATTAGAAATTCTGATCCTTCATGACAATATTTTGGGATTTTACCAATTTCAGATTTTTATTATAGTGGTTCTAGTTTAGTTTAGTTCTGAAATTTTAGCTGAGAAGATCTGAATAAATTCATATATCACTAAACTTTCTAATAGCAATAATGAGTTTCAGATATATAAAAAATCCCTGAAAGAGTGTGTAAGTTATTTATGCGTCCCCTAAAGCCAATTGCTTTTTATTGGTTTTATTTTTTTATTATTTTTTCTCCTTTATTGTTTTCCTTTCCTCCTATTTTTTTGTTGTTGTTGTTGTTGAACTCATGCTTGGCCACAAGAAAACAAGAATGTATTTAAAAGAATAAAATTTATTCTGCAGTAACTTCATAAATCAGGTCGGAAAAGAAATTACTCCAGTAAATGGAGGCTGAACCCCATCTTGTAACATGCACTTATCTCTGTAGTTGCTTCTATAGCCAGCAAGAAGAGGCATGAACTGCTCTTTGAAGCAACTGTTGGTTTTCTGACTTAAAAGTCTCAGCTACAGACTTAAACTCAAGTGGACCCTTGGATTTTGTTATTGCTCTTTTCTTAGAAACACTTGTTTGCATTTTGTTTCTGCATTGCACTATTTTGACTCTGTTTCATCCAGCATTGCTTTTATGAATAAAAGGTATTACAGAGACAAGAGTTTGCCTTTGTAAAATAAACTATGATGTAAAAAATGCTCTTTTCCCACTGAAACATGCAGCAGTATGTTACAGGATTGGGAAAAAGCAGTAGACTAAGTGATGTGGAAGAGAATGACTCCCAAGGTGTCTGGAAGGGAGCAGGAGGCTGCCCAACATGCAGACAGTTTATAAAGGAGCCTGCAATCCTGTGTGTGTTCTCATGAAAGCAGGTGATGTCAGTGTGTCTGCCCACACTTCCTTGTAAAACCCAAAGTGCATAGCAGGGTATCCAGTTTACTTAATTGTCTCTTGGAAATTCTCCAGTTGTATGGATGTTTTGTTGTGTCCTCAGGAGATCCTATTTCTGTACGCTGTTTCTTCCTGGCACATCCTCTTCCCTATGGCGTGTGGTTTTTTCATTACAGTGAAGAAATACTTACTAACCTCAACAACAGCCAGTAGGCAAAACGTTGTTTGCTTTACTGTAAAGGAAAGAGCACTGTTTGATAGCACCCTCCTAGCTAAAAAGAGCCTTCTTCCTAAAGGGACCAACCTCAGCAATTGTCAGAAGATGTAAAGACTCTAAATCTTTCATTGTGGAACTACTTTAATGACTTTCTTTTGTCCAACATCTCTACAAAATTGTTATGTAAAGAAACTGTAGTGACTGGAACTTTGCTTGCTGCTGTGTATTTTTTCTCCTATAAGAGGCAGAAATAACATGAAGAGCTCCATGACAAAAGAAAAAAAAAAAAAAACCTCAGATGGTGCTGAGTTGCTAAGCAACTTAAAGAAAGATGAAAGAAACCATAGAGCTCTATTTAGGTCTTGTAAAAACTCAAGCAGTAAATACCCACTCCTTTGATCTTATTTAACCATGATGATGCCTTATTATCCTCTGTTGCTGAAAAGAAAAAGTACTGGTGACTTTATTGAAAGAGGTAGTTACAATAGTCCTTGAAAGGTTAGAGGCAGTCTGTCAGTAAATAGTTGCTAAAAAAAAATCAGTTGTAATTGCACTGTCCAGCTCAACTAAGATCAAATCTAACACTGTCTATTATATTTGTCCTTCCCCAGCTTCCCCAGACCCAGTTCTCCCTTTACACCTGAAGACACACAGTACAGCCCCATGATTGCTGCAGCTCTGGAACACGATGACGTTCCTGGGTGTCACATCAATCTCTGTTCTCGGCCACCTGTAGATTGATGGCAATTTCAAATGCAGTTGCATTTGTAATTCTCACTCTGCTCCATGGAAAAATAAGTAGGAAAATGTGGGGGGGGCCACTGTCTCCATTAGAGTGAACAATGCACTGGCAATGTTTGCAGACAATTTATGTTCTGTGTAGTTAATCTCAGGCAGAATCAATTCCGTTTCATGAAGATCTATATGCTGCAGCAGACATGCCTCTGATCATTCATTTGAGCTAGTCAAAGATCACTTTAAAGAAAAAAATAAAAGAAGAAAAAAGGGAGTATCTAGAAAGGCAAAGCCTTAATATTGTATGAAATAAATAGGCTGGGTAACAGCTTCTGCTTTTATTTGATGTACGTAAAGAAAAAAAAGAGAAAAGAAGCAAGTTCTGAATAAAAGATACCGTGTCTTGAAATTGTTATAAAATTGCACAGTATATTTCATCTGCACTGAAGACAAATAACCTATGGCTTTCTTTGATATGAGTTTGCATAATACTGCATTAATAGAGTTAGCTCAGGCAAAAAGACATATTTGTTTTCCAGTAAAAAGTATGAATAAGAAAAATATGAGTAAGAGAACAAGTCAGATACTCTACTGAGATACAGTATTTATTTATGATAGGTGGCGTAAAACTCTCTCATGCGTGATGATTTGTTGTATGATGTAGCAACCATTGAAATCCTTAATAATGGAAATAATTTATTTAAATTGCATACTTGGAATATAGTACCAGATTATAGAAATCCTGTCTGTCGAATCAGACTTCAGAGTTCAGATAAATTAGCTGCAAGATTTTTCACAACTACAGGTCTTAGCAAGGAAGTTCCAAGTCCATGCTTTCTTGATTTTTAGGATGTTGTTGCAAACAAACAATACAGGGAATAAAATGCAATATATTCAACAATATTCAGTTACAGGATTAGTAAATACTCTTTGTATCCAATAGTATATGCAGTCTTTGTATGCAATATATGCAATAGAATTATCTGTTTGATTAGCAGTTGAGAACCTGAAGCTATACTGTATCTGAAATGACATTAAAAATGCATGCATGTATAGCTTTTAATATAAAAAATTCTTCTAGATCATTTTCTCACTGTTGGAGACTTTGTATAGAAATCACTCAACTCACCAAGTGCATTTGTGATATGCAATCCTGCAAAGCCAAAACAAGTATTTTTTTTAATGTTCTACATCTCCATCTAAGAGAGAATCTAAATGCAAATACTACATAGATATTTTCATTGTAAGCTAATTTTTTTAAGATTTGTAACCTTTTTTTTATGGTAAGAGATAATGATGGAATAGCATTTCAGTAAACCAGTAGAAACTATCCCTTGAAAAGCTGTTTCATTAATTGAACAGGAAAGATCAAGAAGACATGGTAAATAATTTACTTCCGTAAACATTCAAATGATAACACTTTAAATAGAGGTTTGAAAAGAAATTCATTTTTTAAAGGATACAAAAATTTTGAAAGTTTAGCGTTTTGCCTCTTAAAAAAAAAAAAAAAAAGATAAAGGAAGGAAATACTGAGATTCTTTGGAGAAAGAAAATTTCCCTGGGAGTGGGACAAGTATATCTTACTTTGTCATGTGAAACTTTGTCATGTGGACAGGTACGAAGGAAGTCATTGGCAGATGGGCTGCAATGTGGCTGTAAATACCAGAAATATATCCAGGAGCAGTAGCTTTAAGGACAGGGGCTCAAAGGAGCCAGACTGGTGCAGGCAATGAGGTGAACTTTCATTTAAATCTTGTCCAGTAGCCATGTGTCATAAACCATATGACAAATGGGTCTCCCATGAAATCCAGCCTGCATTTCAGAAGAATGTTGTGAAAACTCTGACTGGAGAATAGTTTGACATACTTGAATTAGTAAACGCAAAAGGGGGTAGGGAGGGGAAGGTAAATAATAATGTTTATTCTTCAAAACCTTGTTTTAGAAACTTAAAGTGGCAACTCCTTTTTGTCAATGTGTGTTGCTTTCTTAAACTTCTGCCTTTTTTTGTACTTCTGACATCAATGGCAGAGCTGTGTTAAGATTGTAACATTATATTGGCCCATCAAATTTTACAACTGTATTAGGTCATTTGAGATGGGTTGTAGGGTTAAGGCAATCCACCTGGGTTGTGAAACAAATTCTGGATTCCTCCATCCTTCTGTTGCTATTATTTGGCTGTTTTATTTCTATCAATAAAAAACTACTCTGAGCTTACAATATTTCTGCTAAACAAGCTTTGGTGTTTTGTTTCCTCAAAACTGAGAAACGAAAAGGAAAAGAAGAAAAAAAGATTTTTGCCCTTAAAGATGTTACAACAGCCACTAAAAAGTGTCTCATATGTATGAGTAATTTTGTTAGGCTTTTCCAGCATACAGGACCTTTTAAAATTAAATTGCATTGTGATTAAATTTGTGGCGACTATGTTCTGTGACAGCTAAAATATCCAGTAATTTCAATAGGGCATGAATTAGATCCACAGAATATGAGAAAGATGAGCTGGATTGTGTCATGTTGTGTCATCAGCATGGAAAAATACAGTATTCTTTGTCTTTTCAGTGGATGGAGGCTGGTCTTGTTGGTCATCTTGGTCGAAGTGCTCAGCAACGTGTGGAGGAGGACACTACATGAGGACACGCTCCTGCACAAACCCAGCCCCAGCTTACGGAGGGGACATCTGCCTTGGGCTGCACACTGAGGAGGCACTCTGCAACACACAGCCCTGCCCAGGTACAGCCAAACAGCCCATCCTTCTTGTTCTTTATGTGCCACACAATAAGGCATCCCCAGTTAGGCAACATAATGTCCTTGATCTATTATTCAGAAGGAAATAATTTCTCTCCTTTATTAAGTGCACAATCAGCTCTTACATGCTACAATGCTACAGTAAATCAAGAACTACCAGAATATGTTCTACAGGATACTGCCTCCTTCCTGCCTCTTTAAAAATTAAAATCAAAGTTGCTGTATCTGAATCTGGATTAAGTAAAATTGTGTAATATTTGAAGTGGACCATGCAAATAGTTTATGAGACTTTTAATAAAAATATCACAAAGAAGTGCTTTCGTTACGACACCAAACATTCACAGCAGGCATATTGCTGAGATTAATATTCAACACGTGTTATCACTGAAGTCCTTCAAGTAGATAATATTTGCCCTGTTTTCATATAAAGCACAAAGAAAATTTTCATGGTCTTTGTAAAATTCCTTCTTCAACTTTGGATGTTAGGGAACAAAGACCTGATCTTTTTAAATGACTGTAGAGTGCTTAGTAGATTAAATGTCTCAGCACTCCTGCTAGTTGTATGATATTATGGGTCATGTTTATTTCTGTAACTTTGACTTGCTTTTTGACTTATATTAAAGGAAACTCCTTTTTTTAAAATGAAATTTAAGTGAGAAATTGAGATTAAAACCACATAAACTTTCAATTATTGCTCATTAGCAGATTACAAGCAACAGCAAAAGGAAAGAGGAAGCTCTGATGTCACACTGTATTACTTGCTTCACTTAGAGCTCCTAGACATCATAGCAAAAGTTTTCTGCTCATATGATGAGGCTGTGCATGGCACAAGCACAAGCACTGAAGGAAAAAGCCCCATGAGTTTGAATGGATCATATTACTTGTTATGAGTCTATCCTTTTCTAGGTACTATGTATTTTCCAGCACAATAGAAGTATCTACTTTGTCAAAATTAAAGTAGATTGGTTTAAAAAAAAACCCAGTTGGGTTATAAAAAAATAAAAGCCAATCATAGAAATCAGTTGAATATTTGATTTCTTGAGACAGATAGTGTATATTTCTATGTAGAAGTTGCATAGCTGCCTTGAAATCCTTTAAGGCATCTTTGAAAGGTCAGAGCTGAAATGTTCATTGTGCTAGTATTGTAGCTATTTCTCTTGTGGTGCATTTATTTTCTACCACCATTTTCCTATAAATGATAGTTTGCAAACATTCATAAATAATTTCTTCATCTTGTTTTGACCTGCCTGTGACCCAGATTCTGGAGCAGATGCAGAACGGAGGAGGAGGTTGGTTTCGTTCATCTTGGTTCAAGAAAGTGGAAACCCTTATAAAACAATAACATTTCAGAGGCTTAAAATGTATTTTTCACATTCTGTAATATTTTATTGATATTTCAATCTCACTGAAAATTTACCATGGGTATTTGAAACAACACAACATCCACTAGCTGTGAGAATGGCCCTTGCCTCATGTTTACAATATGGATTTCAAAACTGTTTTTTACTGCTCTTATTTCACATGGGTATGGGTCAAAAATAACCACAGTGCTTCATAGATCAAGTTTGGACAGATGCTTGAATGCCTGCAGAGCCATTTTCTTGTGGTAAGGACCAGGTGAGGAATGGGTCCTTGTGCAGATCAGAAAGCACCATTGCTGACATTCACTGCTTGAATGAAATGCTCAGTATAAGAGAATAGTAATGACACTTGGAATTTAAGAACAACCAACCAGCACAGAACTGAATATGCAAAAAATGGATATGATTAATAACATTTCTTAAGTTGTGAAAAGAGCAAAGATTTTTTGGCATTTGAAATACTCTTTTTTTTTTCTTCCCCTAAGAAAACTAGCAGAAAACTAAACTTTCTGGAATCCTGATACATAGGATTTGTTGAGGATATAGAGATTTAATGGCAAATCCAACTGAAAGTATTCAAATATGCACTTAAAAGAAAGTAAAAGGCTTGTGTCTGCAAAACACATCAGCTTTTCTCACCTTTCACTTTAAAAGCTCTGTCATTGAATTTGTAGTTTTTATTTTAATTTACCCAAATGCAATCACAGCAATATGAAAGGAAGCACTGCAGTATTCATCAGTGGTGGCTGATTATCAGTAAGTGTAACCAGTTGCAGTGGTGTCTGCAATATGTTGCATAAAACAGTATTTTATACCTTAAATATTTACAGCTTCTGTAAGAGGTGAAAATACATTCTGTCCTTGGACTGGTGACTTACATGTACAAATAATGGACAAAACAGCTGAGCATTTAGGAATGGTGGTGATATACTCCATGAAAGAAATTTAAATGTTACATTGATTAATCTGATCTTTCTGCAGTACTGCTTTCACCAAGGGATTTCTTAGGAACTCCTTTATCTTAACCTGACTTCAAAGGCCAGCCAAGACTCTGTGCAAAGAAGATATGACATGTCATGATTAAGCCTTGCCATGTTAGAGGTGAAAAGCCGGGTTAAACACCTCTCCAGTCCACCCTCTCTTCTACATTCTCATGATTTGTGCACAGAATTGAGGAGCGAGTTGAGAGGAGCTTGCCCAAGGTGCAAGAGAGCCTCAGATACTTTGAAGATACAGAAATCAAAGGAACCAGGCAAGATAGCTGACTCAGCAGAAGAGCATGCAAAAGCTATGGGATCATCTTCCCAGTGATAGCACATCTGTCAATTTGAAGTCATACGTCTGTTAGTCTTGGGTGCCTTACTTCTCTGCAGCTCTCTGAGCTCCCAACGACCTCCTCAGACCACAGGTTTAGTGTGAGGACCCACCATTGCAGGGGTAACCCTGTTTCATGCTTGCACTGATGTGCCCCTCTCCTCCTCTGTGCTTCTGTGTGCCAGATGAAGCTGATCAGCTCAGCCCCAGACCCACAGACTACCTGTCCTGTAGTGTCTGAGTGCATTGCAGGATTCACATAGTTTCCTTATGGGTCCCCTAAGGAGCTGGACAAAACAGTAACCTTGCCGAGTCACCCATATATGACTTAGCATGATCCCTGTGTACTCTGAAGTTCCTATTTCATCACGGGATGTAGCTTCTTCACAAAGGATCTGGCAGGTCCAAAGCACGTTGGACAAGATGGGGCTGCAGAGTGCAGCAGCCAACGAGATGCATTTAGGATGCCCACAAGTATTTTAGCACCTGCTGTGTATATCCCAATTATACCAGGACTGGAGAAGAATCTTGGCTCTGGCTTAAACATGCTCTCTGCCACCAGTGAGAACTGGGCCAAGATTTATAATGGGCAACATTCCTTTAAGCTTGGATGAGCAGGGCTTTATTGTTACTAAAAAGGGTAAAAATCCAAATACTTATTTTACTTAGATCCAGCAGCTAACACTGGAGGTGATAACAGCAGCTCCTGGATGTGCCACACTAAGTAAGCAGGAAGAAGCCTGTCCATTTGCTTGACTCCCACCTCAGCTCTCCTACCCCCCTGAATTAGGATTGAACTACATTTTGGCATCTGCCTCTCTGCTCCTAGTACCCACTCTGTCAATGAGCCCCTCCCAGGACCTTTCCTAGGAAACAGAAAAGCCAAAGGACAAAGCTAAGTATTTCTGCTACTCACAATAGCAAGATCTTACAAGCTCATTGTATCAAGGTATTTGTCCTGTTCTTCAAAGAAGGCCTCATCCAGTTGCTAATTGTTCATTAAATATTAATATCCTAGTTCTTACCTAACCTGCTAGGTAAATCTGTTTAATAAAAAACTTCTATTGCTTGGCATTTTTCAAGACTGCAGTCTCAAATATTCCTGCAGTCTGTTAAATTTTAGATGACTGAGAGTTTTCACTTATTTCCTGTGTGAACAAGGAGAAAGTAATGAATAAATGTGAACCTTGTATTCTGGAATTATACAAGGCATTGGAAGGGGCCCCAAAGAGTGTAAAGCTTCCTTAACTTTCCACCTGATTAACAGTGTAGAAAAGCTTCACTAATTCCCAAATTGTAATGTTCTTCAATCTAACTTGAAACAAAATTAGAAAATACACAGTTTTTCATTTGAGGCAAAATAAAATTTGTAAATTTGCTTCATATTGGCATAAAATCACTTAAAATTTTGAAGCGGGAACAAGTTTGGTTTGGAACAGTAGGACACTATTTATTCTATATCAAATCCATAAAACCTATCTCTGTGGGAAACCTGACAGGAGAAAGGAAGTTTACCTGAGCTCTGTCTTTCCTATATTTGCCAAACTCAGAAGACTCCTATGAAGGCAAGGCTTGGCCTTGAGTTGTAAGAATGCTGAGTGTAGTAAACTCACACCATCTCATGGGAATAAGATCAATTCACTTCATTTAAGGAAAGTATCTGAGATCACACAGGCATGAAATAAAAATATCTTAATCAAAGCTGCATGAGGAGAGGAAGAAAGATAGGAAAGAAATAGAAGGTGACAGGCTGAATGGGGAAGAGAAGATGAGACTCTACAGCCAATAAATAAACCTGAAATAGCAAAAGCTAAAAAAGAAAACTTTAAAGAATCTTCAAGATGCTTCTATTTTTATGCTGAAATACAAATCCTTTTTCAGATTGGAATATTTACTCTTATAGTTCTCATTGGTACTTGTCAGGTACATAAAAAAATGCAGTGCCCTTGTCTACTCTAATGACCTAGACTGGAATTAATTCCACAGCTATCACTCTTTCAGTCACCCCCACGGAATCCTCCAACTTCTCACTTGCCCACACAAAGGCCATAGCAGAAGCCAAAACCATGAGATGTCTGTGGCAAATTTACCATTACATCCACATTTCAGAGACTTCTGCCAAAGCCAAACTGCCTTTGTTTCATCGGAGTGAAGGAGCTGCCCTCTGCTAGATGGTGGTAGCTGGGGAGAGGAGGCTTTCTGTCCTAACTCAGAGACACAAGCTATTTCTCTCTCACTCAGTGCACTTGAGCTCCTCAATCGCAGTGTCTGCATGTGTGTCCCTCTCTGCCTGTTGCAGACAGCTGGTCCGAGTGGTCCGAGTGGTCTGACTGTGACTCGTCTGGCGTCCAGACCCGTGCTCGGCAGTGCGTCCTTCTGTTCCCTGTGGGCAGCCAGTGCACGGGCAACACCACCGAGAGCCGAGCCTGTGCTGCCGACTCCAACTTCATACCAGGTGAGATCAGCCAGCTCCCAGAAGGGTTAGTGAAATCTCTATTGAATCTCTAAATCTTAGCACTGCTCCAGACTGCACTGTGCAGATCCATGAGCTGAAGCAGAACTGGCCTTTAGTCAGCACAAGGATGTTGGTCTACTGTGTAAAGACAGTGTTGTTAGATCTGGTGTCTACATAAAAATCTGTCCCGTGGCATCCAGTGCTGTGGAGCTGTCCCTACTGTCACTGCCTGGGACTTTGGTTAGTCACTGTCACAGCATTCTGCAGGTCTCTCTCATTCTACTTGGTAGCAGGGGATGAGTACACACTGCAAGCAGAAATAATTTGCTTTTTATTTTAAGTGTTTTTGAGACTAGGATTATTAGAAAAACGTTGCTGTAGGTTTTGTGGTTTGCATGTACAAAATGAGTGCTGTGGTTGTTAATCTGGAAATCATTTCAGAGAGTCTCTTACATTAATAATTGCTAGAAAGGCAAATACTATTAGCTTTGCCTCCAGTCCTTATCTCCCATGACTGCTAAGTACCTGATGGATAGTCATGTTATTATTCTATAGTATTCGTTAAAACTCATGACTGTACTTTTGTTTTTAAATCACAGGAGTTATTTAAATCCCCACAACAGTGTGGGTGGTCACAATGCACTGCTGTTAGCAGTTGACTTTCTCCCTATGTACATTAAAAAAAGTTAGGGGTCTTTTCACAGACAGAAAAACGTGCATTTTAATGTATAATTTGAAATGTAGCTGTATTTATTCAGTGCAGCAACCTTTTCTTTGTGTGACTATGCAGTAAACTATAGTTCAATGTAACAAAGACATCAGCAAAGTTAAACTCTGTTTTTATGGATGGTGCATAATGCTTTAACTCCCAAATAGTATTTTCCTCTAAAACCAATGTGAAAAATGTCAGTATGAAAGCAAAACCTCCCACATTGTATTTTCCCTTTTCTAAGGCTTTTGAAGCTCTATTGATTCACATTCTGTGACTCTGCAGCTTAATCCAATATAAATTCTACATCTTGTTTTAGAAGGCAGGCATTTTCAGAATCTGAAACAAGTCACCACATCTCTTGCCCTTCTGGTTTGTTTGCTGCTCCTCCTCACATTACCAGTAACACAGCAAGATAAGGTCATGCCCATTACTCCCACTTTAGGGAATCAAGCTTGCTTTCTTTGGTTCACTTAGCTCGCTTTTACTCATCCAGGTCCTATAACTCAGGGGTTTCCTCCCTACCTCTTGACTGAAAAGACTAATACCTGCAGAAGTGGCAACCTTCCTCTGTTGTAAGAACTGGACACATAGCACTAGCCCATTTCTGTATCTTTTCCCTCACTTCATTCGTTGCTTGGAATGAAGTTATCAAAGAACTTAAAGATCTGCTTTATTGAAATTCAGGTATATTGTGTCACCTACCCCACTTGTATGCAGGTGATCCTTGACCTTTTAAGAGAGGTTTAAGAGACTGATTTGTAAGACAGAACTTCCCTTTATAGAAACTATGGTCTGGAAGTAAGGAGTGGAAAAAACTCAATTGCCAACAGATTTTGTTCTTTGTATTTTCAAAGTAAAAATGGTAAGGATACAGGCTGGAATTGCATTTTATTAGTCTACAACTGAGACCTATGAAATTGGCAGTCGTTTTTTTTGAAGATGCATAAATTCCCATTTTTCACATTAGTGCTAGATGCGATTTCTAGTAGTAATAAGCACATTTGAATACGAGATAATTAAACTGTAGTTAATTTTGCTTCATTAAATCAGCTCTTTCTCTACAAGCCTAAACTCCACAAAAAATTTCTATGTACATATCATCCTTTTCATTCCAGAGATGTTTTGAGGCACAAATTAAAAATAAGTTGCTGCTTTTGCTTGGGAAACTAAGAAACATGAAGATATCATGGGTCCTTTCTATTAATTCTACCACATAGTGAAAATATTTTTTACCTTGAATTTGAGGTGTATGTAATAGAGTGAATTTTTAAATCCTTACTGTGTTAATTTAACTAGAAGTTCTCGGCAGTAATTTTTTCTCCTTGGCTGAAGTGGTTTCTTTATTTTTCTAGAAATATCTGTGGCACGATCCAGCAGTATAGAAGAGAAACGATGTGGCGGTAAGCTTTTCACCTCGAGATGTCTATTAAATGCTGAAATATTGATTCCCCATTTCTTCACTTTTGTTTCACCTTTTGCACTCCCGTAGTATTATTCTACCTTCTAAATGCTGCATTCTCATTATTTACATTCATTCAGAACAAAAGTAGTTACTCGTACAGAAAAATGCAGTTATTACAGGATTTCTCATTAAATATCCATCTGTCATTGGTGACCTTTGAGAGTAGAACATGCATTATTGTATGTTTGTATTTTCTTCTTTGTCAGTGTGGCAGTCACCCTTGTACTCAAGAAGAAATACCTATAATAATGTAGTTATCAGAAGGTCAAAATTTGTAAATTTGTTGCTCCGCCTTTTTCCAAATAATAAGTCCACAAACCTCTTATAGACTCCAAATAAACAGCAGAAAACCAGCCTGCTAACAAATTTAATAGCCCAGACTCTATCTGGGCCTCATTTTCAGCTTCATTGCCAGAGACAAAACTAAAAAGTAAAGAAAACGTTCAATTCTGGAGAGTCGTGATGCTAGAAGAATAGATCTTGAAAGGAAAAGCTTTTAAAACTACTAAACATTAAGAAGAAGAAGAAGAAGGAAAATGAACTTTTTTGTTTTTTCTGTGCTGAGCTATCACGCTTAGTCTGTGTCGTCATGGTAATAGCTCTGGCCAGTTCTAGTATTCTTCCATGCACAGATAAGCTGCATTTTTAACCTAACAAAAGACAATGAAAACACAGAGGTTATGCAAGGGTACTTGTGCATATGGTAACTTGTTATGGGAGCCAAGATAATGTCATTTGATTTTTTTACTAATTAGCAGTGGTACTCTGAAAACATTTTGCCAAGTTCTATAACACTGGGAAACCCTAATAAAGGTATAGAAGGATATTTTAGTGGTAGACTGATATACTGACACAGTCAGCTGAGTCACCTAAATATTAGTTCATGTTTCTAAGTACTCAGTAGGCATGCAAAGGTCCTGCCCTAGATTTTACAAAAAATGAGACCCATCTACTGGCCCACTTTTTTCTATTACAGTGAAAAAGATCTAAGAGATGTTTTTAAGACTAGCACCAGTATATCAGTTTAAAATCCTTCATTTGTACATTTAGGCAACAACAAACAAATTTTCAGTCATGCTAAGATGAAATTTCCAGCATGAGCTTCTCAGTGATACTTCTTCCCTCAAATAAATCAAAAAGCACAGCTCCAGTTCAAAATAACAATGAAAAACAGTTTATTTTGAGCTAATCCTACTTGTGCCATATCTTATCTAGTATCTCTGTTCAGTAACATCAGGGGATGATTGTGCTTTAGGTTCCCTCCTACAGTTTCATGCAGCAATGGGCTTCCTCTATTTTAATCCTTGCCTGGGTGGAGAGGGTTTCCCATGGTCTGATGCCATTATACCTTTGAAGAGCAGAGCAGATAGGAGGGTGCTGGGCTCTGAGTTGTGACTTTGCACTCTCTGGCTGCCATGCTTAAAGGTGTATTGAGATTCAAGGAGTCCATCTCTCGCTACTTCCCATTTCCCCCTAGAATGCTATAATTTCTTCCTCACTCCCCCTTAAATAAATAAAAAATTCCAAGAGCTGGAGAAGGGAACAAACTGGCCAAGACCCAAAAAGAATGGCAACCAGCAAGAATCAAAACAGGGATGGAAAAGCATTTGCTGCTTCTGGGACGTGCATTCAATGAAAAGAATATGGAAAATGTTTATGGAAAGCAGGAACAGGCTTCAAAAATACCAGGATTTTGTCAGTTCTGCCACGAGTCACTATGTGTAAGAGAAAGAACTGTAATAGCAGCAGAGGAGGTGATACTGTAGTTCAGTGAAAGAAAAAAAAATTATGTATACTATATACATAATTTATGTATAACAAGGCTGTGTTATACAGTCTGGAAAAAAAAACAGATGAAGTACTCAAATACACGGAATGCAATTAATTCTTCTTTTATTTGTGTTCTGAACTTGTTTGAGCATCTTTCAACAATCTCTACTTACAGAGATGTATGGGTATCTAAGATTGTTATAATGGTCCCTTCAGGGAGGTAAAATGAATTTACTACCATAAGGTTAAACCTTTGCAATTGAGATGTTTCTGGGAAACACGTGAAAATTCCCTTATCCTTATTTGAATCAAACACTTGTCTACATTTTTTCCCCGAGCTGAAGCTTTTACTGCTACTACCTTTAAATTAAGACTGCCGCCTTCTCTCCGCTCCACAGAGTTCAACATGTTCCACATGATTGCAGTGGGATTGAGTAGCTCAATCCTTGGTTGCCTTCTCACCCTGCTCGTTTACACGTACTGCCAGCGGTACCAGCAGCAGTCCCACGACGCCACTGTCATCCACCCGGTGTCACCTGCCCCGCTCAACACCAGCATCACCAACCACATCAACAAGCTGGACAAATACGACTCTGTAGAAGCCATCAAGGTGAGCAGAGGGCTGGGTGATACTCTGTACACTCTACACAACATTACTCCAGTATCAAAAGAGTTCTTGCTACTTTTCCACAGTGGCATCTGAGCTCAAATTATGCTGATTGTTAATGACAAAAGTAGACTTCACTTGAGGTATTGTAATTGCAGATCCTTTCACTTGTCAGTCCCTGTTAGGCAGGAAGTTGGATGTTACGTGTGTGTATAATTTATACAGCAGGTTTTCCTGGGAAAAAGCAAATCACTCAAGCTGTTTTGCAGGATTTTTTTTCCTAATCGTGTTCCCTAGTGGCTAGTTCAAGAAGTAAATAGGGCCATGGTAAATTCACCATGGCATCTACTGAAGAAATCCTTTGACTCTGATGATCCCGTGTCAAGGGCACTCTTCATCTTCCTGCACTGTGTCTCTATATGGAAGATGTATCTGGTGAATATATTCTGGGTCAGACTCTCAGCTAGAGTTTACAGCCAAACTACTCTGTGTAAAAGCAGTACTGATGTACTGAGAGTCTATAATGATATCCATACTATTTCATCTTTATTCCCAAACTGGTGTTTTCTTTTTGTGACCTTTTAAAATAACTCTGCTTTTTAGATCCACTGAATTAAGGAAGGATGTGCATTCTGAAAATACCTAGTTCAGTATCTTCAGATTACAAAGTTTATTCATGAAGCTGCAAAGCTTTTTTGCAAATGAGGATTTTTCTTAAATCCTACCTGGATAATCCAGTTCTTAATTTCTGCATTTTTCTTTCTAATTAAAGACATTTTAATGAAAATCATTAAAAACAGCAAGAAAAGTCTGGATCTTCTAGTCAGCAGTGGAATAGGGACCTAATTTAAAGCTTTTTCAAGTTCCACATCATCTCTCTAGATAGCTACAGAAACAAAGAAAACTCAAAACACAATCTTTTGAAAATTCGTATTCTAACTATCCATATTACTTTTTTTAAAAACAGGATTTATGCTCTTAAGGCCTTCAGATATTTCTGCCACTTGAAAATGAGGGAATTAAGACAGGAATTAAGGAATAAGGAGAAAATAATACTTATTCAGTAAGAAGATAGTAAGTGACTCATTCTAATAGGAAGAACTATATATGATTAAAAATATTCATAGAATCTTAAAATTATTTTTTTTAATATTGGGGGGAAATGCCTGGAGTTATTAATTATAATTGCTTTCTGTAGGAATGTTATTATGTAAGAAGATACTTCTTGCAAATGCAAGTTTCTGTAAATGTACAGGTATTTCTCAATGCATTTTTGACTGGCTTACTATACACAGATATTTGCCACAAAAACTGCCTTGGTGAAAGAGCACTTAGTGGTTACTTTTCCTATGTCCTTTTCATTTTCTGATTTCTTTTTTTTTTCTTCTTCTTCCCAGGCATTTAACAAAAACAACCTGATTCTAGAGGAGAGAAACAAATACTTCAATCCACATCTTACTGCAAAGACTTATTCTAATACCTATTTTACAGATTTCAATAATTATGACGAGTACTAATGGGCTTGTGTATTTTCTGGCCTCCTGTAACTCCCCAGTCCCCAAGGCCTGTGCTACTCAAGTGCTCATGTGATTGAGGCTTCAGAGATGAAGTTGAGAGACATTTCAAGCACGATCCAAGCCATCAATGTCCCATTGATGCCAAAAGCCCAAACCGCCTGTTTGTGCCATGATGTTTTCTTTGCAGAATGCAAGGTTGGCCTTCAGTGTCAAGGGCAGCTGTAGCCCCTCAGTGTTGCTGGACCACTCATGAGGATTGCATTGCTTCGCTCAGTTTCATAAATTTCCACTCATGTTTCTCTAACAAGTGACTAAGTAATTCCAGAGTTTTTTAAAAAAATAATGTTACCCCTTAAACC
Organism: Trochalopteron elliotii; assembly: GCA_024734555.1. NCBI lineage: Eukaryota > Metazoa > Chordata > Aves > Passeriformes > Leiothrichidae > Trochalopteron > Trochalopteron elliotii. Next base: position 3,755,512 of record JANPWX010000072.1, read on the forward strand.
TGTGCCAGGAGTACAAATCTAATTTTCTTTTTAGGCGTTGTCTCTTATTTCCTTGGGGTTTAGAAAGGGGCCTTTGCTGTTAGCCCTCTCTGCAGTCTTCTGAAGCTCACACTGCCAAAAAGAACTCACAAGGTGCTGGGGGTGACAAGAAGAAATGTGGTGGTTTAGCGATCCTCTGCAGCAGCTCTGGGCTCTCTAGGATGATCTTCCTGGGCTGTAAATCACTCTGACTGCAGTTCAGCTGTTCAGAGTGCAGAGAAGTACTAAGGCTGTACCGAGGGATACAATCTTGTAATTAACCAGGACACTTCCAGGGTCAGTGGTTTCCAGTTGCAAGCCGAGCCCAGTCACATAAAGCCTTCACCTTGTTCGATTTAATTTTTGCAAGGCTGCGGAAGGGCATGTCCCACAGGGAGACCGAGGGAGGAGGGCAGAAGGGAGAAGCACACTGGGAGGTTTTTCTCTGTGTCTTTAATAAACCAGCCTTGCTGCAGCACGTGGGTTTGTTGTGGCATTCCACAGGCTTCCTCTCTCTGGTGCATGCCTGTGGGACACGCTTGTCTCTGGTGGCTGTGGCACTGGCCACCAGGCTGGCCACAGACCAGTACAACTGCACCAGGTACTGTGTGCTGTCTCTTGGGGGTATGTAGGCATAATCATAGGTCTGCCTTTTTTCCAGCTTTTACTTTATATGCATGTGTCCAATGAACAAAGCTGGCTTAGAGAATAGAGATACATTTGCAAAGGGCTGTCTCATCTTGCTACCATGTCTGACCTGCATCAGTCAGCCCCTAGAGGAACATTCTTATGGTGTTTCAAGAGATGATCTTGTTGGACTTCGTTGATGTAAATATTTAAAACACTATTTGAGTTTTAAGTTATCAGTTTTAATTCCTTTTGTAGTGGTAGATGAGGAAACACCATTTTATACCATTTTTCTTTGTCCTGTCTGTTTTCACCCACAGTCATGACATTTTTATTTTTGTATCTGAAATTCCATACGTATAACTAAAAAGAAAATTGCAGGGATTTGAGTCAGATTTTACAGAGTATATAGTGGCAAGGAAGCATTGGATATTCTCAGAAGCTTGTGAGAAGAAATTAAAAGTGAATATTAAGGATTAAAGAACTAGGCTTTCATTTTCTTGCTGAAAGCAAAGACCATTGCACTGGAATACTAGGGAGGTATGCAAGGAGAAGCAGAATGGAAATGTTTCCATTCTGTTTAGAGCCCTTGCTAATTAGGTTACGGTATGATAAAAAAAAAAACATGTTCAGATTATAATGATGCATAACTATGTATGAAAAAAATAAAAAAGTACCAATAAACACTTCCATAGCAATGGTAAATACAATATCTACTCATGGCAGTGAGCTACATTTTTGAATGGGGATAGATCTGAATGTAGCACTATGCTTCCAATCTGGTCTACAGGAAAATGAAAAAATTCAAAGTGGTCTTTAAAATGCTATGCAGTAAAATGAGCACACATTTACCATCTATGAAAGTAATTAAGATCAGCTGCCTATTTTTTTCCAGCTGAATAGTTCTCCCTGTTACTAACTCAGTCAAATGAAAGCACCTCACCTTCATACCAGCTCATCTCCAGAAATATAATAATGCTGTGTCTCTATAATTTGTGATTTTTCACTGTACATTAGATTCGATTTCCCAGGCATAAATTAGCTGATTGCCCTGGGTAAGAGAAAATTTTCTTTGCAAGAAATAGAGGAGAGAAAAAGCTCTCCAAATCATAACCAATATGGTATTTGAATTACTTTGTTCATGCCAAAAGATAAATTTTATATTTAAATAAAATAAAATAAAATCTATATTGTTGCTACTGCCAAGAAAAAGCAGCACATGTACATACACACATATGAGCAACATTGTTCCATTCTGCCCCTGTACTAAGAGCACATTAGTCCAACTTCTGGATTTTATATTTAGAGTATTAGTTTTGAGACCAATACCTTTGAAATATTTGATCTATGTACTTTTATTTTACCTTTTTTAATTAAAATTACTGAAATTATCTTTTTTTTCCTAACTCTTCAGTAGTTTGAGATGCACCTATCTTTATGGTGATCTATTTTTCATTCTTTTCATGGATAAATACATATGTTAAATACATGTTATATATGTGGTAATAGTACCCTAGGTTAAGTCTGCATGATCATAGGTAGAAGTCCATTTAGCAGATGCTCAGCCTGCTCACACTTCCCTCTCTTAAAGGACTATTTCAGGTGTTTCTGGAATACTTTGAGATCTTTGAGTAGCTCCCATGCCAACATGTCAGGAAAGTGTTTCTTTTAATTATTTTTCTTTGTCATTTAGCTTCCCAAATTTAATTGTTCTGTATCACAGGTAGAAATATATTCTATCTGAATATCTGAAACAGCTCTATCTAATAAACTCCATCTGAAGCAGCTGGGTAAACATGGAAATTTCACAGCACTTAAATGAGAAAAAACTTGATGGCAAGATCTCCTTGTCAAGTTAGGTTGTGAGACAACAGGTTGTAAAGCCTTTAGATATTTGTGTCTTAGATAATTTTAAAGGACCCCAGATGCACTGCCTGTATCAGTATTTTCACCTTCTGAATTCTATGTAGCTGCCCAGGTAGTTTAGTACAGCCTTTTCTAGTACATGGAGCAAAGCAAAGTGCAGCCTCTCTTAATTTTAAACTTACTTTATTTAGCATTTTTTTTCTAAAACACTCTACAAAGCTGAAAAAGCAGGTTTCATAGAATTGTTTAGGTTGGAAGATGTCTAAGATCAAGTCCAACAATTAACCTAGCACTGCCAAGTCCCCTATGAAACTATGTCCATTTCTTCTTGAAAACTCTTATTTTTCTTTCTGTCAAACCTTGTTCAAGCCAATAGAGCTCTCAAGTTTTCTCAAGGATAAAATTTGGTTATGAAAGCATTTTTCTATTCTTTGAAAGGGAAAATCAAGTCCCTTGCTCATCAAATGCCATGCCTAAATATCCTTCATCCTTCCTCTTGGATGAAGTGATCGGTTTTGGATAAATAATTATATTACCTCTGATGCCATTAGTTAAGATTACTAACCATGTTTACGCTGATCACATAAATTTAAAAATGCTTCTCTGTTTTGAATGCAAACAGTTTGGCAGATAAATGAAAATTCTCTAAGTAAAACTGTTTCCATGTAGCCCTGCTGCATGGAGGAAGGAGGAAGCAAGGCTGCCAGTCACATCCTGCACGGTATGTGCACTCATTGGCCAACTCAAAGTACCTCTTTGACTGAGTACACTTTTTGTGCTTATTTTTTATGTCTGAATCATAGCATGTGTTCCTCGGTTGCTTAGAAAATGGTCTCTTGTGCTTGCAGATATATCTTGGATGTTGATTTGAGTCTGATGATCTTTATGGCCTTTTTAAGTTACTCCATGTAGAAGGTTTTCCAGCCATTTGCAATCACCTGATGTTGAAGCAGTGTGGTTTGGCTAAAACTAATCAGGAGATTTTTTACTAGGATTAGGAATTTCATAAGAGAGTGGAAGAAAGAATGGGGCTTAAATGGCTTTGCTTTCCAGGCTATTAAGCAGTACTGATTAAAGTCTCACATGGATGTAGGATACTGTACATTAGTTAGCTCCACCAGAGATCCGCACCAGACTCTGGGAAAATACCATGCTAACGTACAAATCAAGACCTACTGAAGCACTTATGTTAGTGAAGAAATTTCTTGGAGCATCAGATCATATGGCTGTTCAAACCAGAAAAGAATGTAAAAGGTTCCAGATGTAAGCAAAATGTTAATAGGATTAAATGCTTCAGTATTTTTTTCCTCATAATTATAGAATGAATATATTCACTTCTTTAAATGTGGGACCAGTTTTAATAAAATGGGTGCAACATGAGCACATTCCTAATGTTGATTGTATGCATAATGGCTTTGCTGTATGAGATCAATTCTGTAAACAGTTTGGTCCAAGCTTATCTTGCTCTGCTTGAGGCGTCTGGCCAATTTTAATTGTAGCTGCCACCAGCATCATCTATGTCTCATCTAGGAAAACATACTTAGATGGGCAGAGTTACATCCTGATGAGGGCTTGTGTCTCTCCACCAACACTGCAGTGAGCCTAGAGAGATATACTTCTAATTTTCAGTTTCATTTCCATGCCTAGGTTGGCATAAGCTAGGCTCTTGGGTATAATTTTACTCATCATCTGAGTAGCCACACCGAGATCAATGGTACAGATGTAACAAGTTACTTATTTTTATGTGTTTACAGAATTGAGCCCAAAATGTATTGCTTCTGCACAAATCCATGCACAGTACAAGATGACTTCAATAGTAAAAAACCACATTCATTTAAAATTGTTCACAAGCGAATCTGCATCTTGATATCAGGGAATAATATGTGTTCATTGTGTGGGGTATTTGAATTCATTCCTTTCTTTGCTAAATAAATGAATGATAAAACAAGATACTGCTTGACTTCATTTAAAAGCCATTCTTCCAAATAAAGAAGGATTGTGGGATCTGTGGACATTTTCCCTTTTTTCCCTTTTTTCTGTCTACTCTTCTCCATAAAAATCAACCCATGTGTGGTTGAAATAGCCTTTAGCTAGATTGTTCTGTGTCACTAAATGCTTTGCATTGTGTTGCTATGCGACAACATTCTCTAACTGGGATGGTACAAAGAGGGAAAACTGCAAACCTGGGAGGTTTGGCAACAATTTCAGCCCCAACAGAAGCAGGGGTAGGCAGAAGTGAAAACAAAAATGTAGAAGAATGTGACTGAAGGCTTGGCAAACTTGTCAATAAACGCAAAGGAATGCAGAGGCTTTTTGGGAACTGCCAAGGGCAAGGCTATCCAGACTGTAGGCTCCTGGATAATCAAGCCAACTAGTAGCTCAGGGAAAAGCAGTCTGATTGCAACAGGTATTTGTGCAAAGTTGTGATTGTTTCTGAGAATGGAGCGAAAAATTAACTGGTGACACTGTCAGCACCAGGTTAACCAGAGAGGCAGGAAATGCCCTCACAAGCAGGAGCACCACCATACAGGTGGCATTTTGACAATACTAAATATCCTTCTTGTGGGCAGGAAGGATAAGGCAAGAGGAGCAAGTCTGTAGAGCTGGTGCTAAACATGTGGGTTTTGGACTAGCTCCAGGCTAGTCTCACAGGCTGAGCACCACAGCCAATTAGAGTGTGTACACCTTTAGTTTCCCCCATTTACTAAAGAAAAAAACAATGCACCATAGAGATGACATGCACTTAGACTACTGCATGGTGCAAGTTAAAGCACACTGAGAGATGTACTGGGAACTGATAAACCTAACTTTTTGGATCCAGGTTGGATATTTTCTCACATACTTTTCCCCTTGTCTTTTCTGCTTGTGGGAAATTGATCACAGCTTCTACCTCTCTGAGTATTTATCAATTTGAAGGAGAGATTTTATGCCAGTTGTGGGGTCTGCTAAAATTTTTTACCGTAAAACTGACCTCTGGGGTTGTGTGAAAACTGCTATAGTGATATCAAGTCTGTCTGTCTGTAATTGGTTTTAAACTGAAGGTACTATAGCAATTCCTCAACTGAAATTATCATCTCAGGAGAGATGGTAATTCTCAGAAAAAGATTCAGTGTAACTTTCAGCATTCTCATAATCCAGTCCTAGAGGCTGAGAATGCAGAAGGAAGGTGTTATTTGCACTTGGGTTTTATTATTTTTTCCCCAAGTATTCATCTCCAAACCTCATCCAACAGTAGATGTAGATTTGAAAAAATCATGGAAGGTAATTTAAAATAACAAAGTAGTTTTGTTCACCGCAATATAAGAAATATTAAACTAGTAGAGAGCATCCAAATGAGGTCAACAGAGATGGTGGAGGGCCTTGAGGGGAAGCTGAATGAGGGGTGGCTGAGGGCACTTTGTTCAGCCTGGAGAAGAGGAGGCCGAGGGGAGACCTCATTGTAGTTACAATTTCCTCATGAGGAAAAGAGGAGGGGCAGGCACTGATCTCTGCTCTGTGGTGACCAGGGACAGGATCCAAGAAATAGTCTGAAGTTGTGTCAGGGGAGCTTTAGGCTGGATATCAGGAAAAAGTTTTTCACCCAGAGGTTGAGCAGTGGAGCAGGCTCCCCAGGGAGGTGGTCACAGCACCAAGAGTGACAGAGCTGAAGAAGCTTTTGGACAACACTCTCAGGGACATGGTGTGACACCTGGGGTGTCCCGCACAGGACCAGGATCTGGACTTTGATAATCCTTATGAATCCCTTCCACCTCAGCATATTCTGTATTTCTGTGTGATTCTCTAATATATTCCAAGATTCAGCAACTATATTTCCTAATCCACTAAACCCATGGCTTTATGAATGAATTCTCACTTTTGTTAGCTACAGCAGTAGACATTGACTGAAAGTGAAAGAAATATAAAATTTCAAATAGATAGGAAATTTAAAGTCCCAACTTTTAAATAAAACTTTGATAACAGGAGAGCTACAAAAGGAATTGCTTTTATATTCTTGTGCTGAAAAGTGCCTTCTTTTGTCATGGTCCTATGAAGTAACCTGTACAATGGAAAAATTGTTTATAATTGTGATGTATCCAAGATAAAATAATTGATTTTGGAGATTTTTAGCAATAGCAAAATTTTGGTTTGGTATCATGACAATGCTGTTGTTTATTGCAATAATGGGAGTAAATGATCCCTATACAAATCTTTTATAGGGAATCATTTTTCCTTTCCATTAACTTCTCAAAAACAGCTTTGTTAGTAAAACTTTTCATGAGAGCTGCCAAAGATACTTACATTTAAGAAGAAACATTGGTGTGATGTTTCAAGCATAGAAACAGAGGTGCAGAGATCTAAGCCTGTTAAAACTGCAGCTTCTTTCCGCTGGTGCTGAGCTTAGTTTGGATTTACACCTATGCATACACCTTATCAATTTTTTCCAAGCTTGTCAGATTTATCAGCCTGTCCATTGACTTATTTAGTTCTCCACGGGTAATGTAACATAATCCTTTACTGATCATCTGGGACACAAAGAAGAAGCTCAAATGATGGGTGGTGATTGTTTTTTCCATCTTACATCCCATCACATATTATCCTCTCCAGTGATTTTTTTTTTTGATATTTTAAATCTTTAATTTGATGAATTATCTTTTATCTAATTTGGGGAGGGTGGGGAGTATGTCCCTTTTCTGGTGTTCATTACTCAGATTTATATTATTTCACTTCCTTTTTTTTCTTGATTTAGTGTCTTTTTTCAAACTTTGGTAATAAGGATTTTCTGCCTCATTCAGGTATTTATTGTCAGCATGACCTGAATTTTGTCTTTTTGTGTTCATCTAACACTTTTCTCCAAATCAGAACACTTAAAGTGTGTACTCAAATCTTAGTCACACACCTGTGGTCTTCTAAGCCATACTTGTTGTTTGCCTGCTTTTTGTACTAGTGGAAGCAGCTCCAGCCTGGAAGGGAACACCAAGTTCTGCAGTGATAAATTTGGTGTCTGTTCAGAAGAAAAGAAGAATCAACTTCTTTACTGTTTTATATTCCTTTGAAGCTTCCTTCCTGATATTATTCAGGTGCCATAGTGTACAAGTATATTTCTCTCCCAGTGCTCTTCAAGTCAATGCTTACAGTAAATGCCACTTTCATGAGATTTCTTGATCCCGTGAAATGTTGAAATGTGTCTGGTACTAAAACAGACGTAAAACTTGCCATCAACCTCTACCACACAGATGGGTAGAAATGTTTTCAAAAAAACAAATCTCATGATTTGGCCCCAAATAATGGATTTCGTAGAAATATTCATAACTTCTCAAGAATGTCCCTAGTCATTTTTTTGAATCCTTGTCAATTGCTTGTCCATGCCCATAATAAGTCTACCTTTGCCTATGATTTCCCATGAAATCTGAGTTACAATTTCTCCTAAGGTACAGATTAGAGTGGCAGATAATTTCTAGTAGTAAAAATGCTGTTCTTAACGTACAGCTGTGCTGCAGAAGGGCACAGGCTGAAGAGGGGATTCTACTATTCCCATCATTGGCACTTATATAAAAAATGGAACTAAAGGAAAGTTAGCAGCTTGGTTTACTGGAAGTGGTTTTGGAATATGAATTCCTTACTTAGATTACAGCAATTAACATACCATGATTAAAAGCCATCATGCAAGGTAACACCAGAAGTATCTTCAAACCTCTTTCCTGGGAGTAAATGGGTGTATCTACATCTGTACTTCTGATTTTCCTTATCTGGCTATGATTCTTTTAAAGGATAGCCTTTCTTTGTTATGTAGTCAAATATTTATTAATTTTTTATTTTTATTTTTTCTCACAGAAACTGAAACTGTCCAAGTCATAACGGGATTACTTTCTGCATAGAAATCCTCCTCTCCACCATAACTGAAAAGCCCACCCGCTTGTTGCCCTGTATGCTATAGCACTAAGTTTGTGTGGTACTCCAACCCCTATTCCAGTACAAGCTTCCAGACACTTTTGCAGTTGCCTCCATCCTATCTGTTTCTAGTCAAAAGCTGTTTTCTGGTTATGAATTTTACATCTGATACCTGTGTACTCTCTGGTCACCTGTGACTGGGTTGGTTCAGACTTCCCCTGACAAGACATCTCAGTTCCTCAATAAAAAAGTGATTACAGAAAGCTCATGTGTGTACTTAGGGACAGACAACATTATTGGAATGTTGGTAGTTTTTCAGATTAAGGTAAACACTTTTCTGACAAAAAAGCACAGTAGGTAAGTGAGCACAATTCTCCATGTTAACAATCATTTATGATGGACAAATCTGTGAATCAGATCTCAAAATCTTACCCAGCCTTTATGGTTAAAATTCATAGTAGAGCTTGATAAAACAAAACCAGAAAGCAGCCAATCCCTAAATCTTCAGTAAACACATAGAAATTTGAGGAAAGTTCATCCGCCATATCTCTTCAGCACATGCACTTAATCTAGAGTTCAATATCTATTAAAAATTTGCAGTCCATTTTTAAATACTCACAAACACAAGGTAAATAACCAAGCAATCAAAAAGTGTCCTTATAGTCAGAGGATCTGCACTCCTGTCCTTTTGCAAGAACTCTGTGATGACATCAGCCAGTTATCAACCTGGAAAATTTACAGATAATAATATTTAAGCATTAGCTGGCTGATTTAGACAACACCAGGAGCCTTCCTCAAAGCTTTCCTGGAAAAGCAGAAAGACTTGTGCTGCTGAGCAGATCAGAATTTGATTTGTTTCATCTCCACATTTTCTAACACCAATAATAGGTGGGATTCAAGGCTGTTGTTTTTTTACATAACTCATGTGTGTGTCTGTGGAGAAAAAGTCCCTACTGAAAAGACAAACTACCTTATAGCTTTCTACCTGCTGTTTGTAGCCTGGTTTTGAACAAAACATGTATATTCTTGTGTTTCTGGGCTCACATGCTCTCTCTCCTCTGCACACGTGCACAGGCACATATATATCCATCACGACAAACAGAGATTGGGACAAGGACTGCTGAAGTCACTGTCAGATCACAGTTTTAGGTTTTTGTGTATGTAATTATATTTTTTTTCTTCCTGTTCCCTGTGATCATGTTTCTTACTGATGCTTGAGACCTCACACACCAACTGAGACCTGGTACATAAACACAAAACAGTAAATCAAGTTTCTGTGTGGGAGTTCTTAATGTGAGTTACCTCAATATTTGAGCAGTAGTTGCTGCCAGCTTTTGGCTTAAATAATGTATTATTATCTCCAAAGAAAAGCATCTATAGGGTTACTCAGACAGTCAATACAAATTCAATTTAATATCCTCTTGATTTCCTCATTAAAGAAAGCAATACCAGGGTTGCAGGGGCCAAATAGTGATCATCAGCGGGGTACCACTGCCTTGCTAACAAGCTGGTCTGCCATTCCTACTCCAAAACATTGTTCTATGATGTTTCAAAGGGTTGAAAGGGATGCTAATAAAAACTAATGTACGATGAACACAACTTCAAGTATGCCCACTCACAGGTCAATTCTTTTCCTAAGAACCTCAAGTCTCTGCTAGGCATGGAATCTAAGTTAAACTACTTTTGCATGAGGAAAACAGTCATGCTCACCAGCAGTAACAAAGCATCTGTAGGCGAGGAGGCTTACAAGTTTATTTCTAATGAAATGGGCCCAATGTAGTAAACTCAGAGCTATCATTAAAAGGTGGGCAATTGCCAGCAGTGAAGCATCATGGTCTCCAGCAGTGAAGCATCATGGTTTCCCTCTAATAGCAGACTCAGAAATGGCAACTGCACCTGGAGGTTCTGTTTGTTAGAGCCCTGTGTCCAGATGGTAGGCTTCAGTCTGCTTTGTCAGCATGATAATAAATTCCTGGTTTCTTCTCTGCAACAAATAAAATTTCTACCAGAATATTAGCCACTTTAACCTGTTATTAATTTAAATTTACTTCGGCAATAGCCCTGTAACTAGCCTATAATGACTTTTTCCTCACCAAAGCCTAGATTACTAAAGAATAAAGACAAATATTATTTCTCCATCAGGCTTCTATCTACACTACAAGTATTAAAGTTAAAATGTTCTTGTTGAGTATTTTTGTCATGCTATCTGCTTTAGCCAAAAAAAAAAATAAAACAGATGATTGCCAAAAATTTTTATCTTTGTGAAAGCATGTGAAATGGCATTTATCTTACCTAACTCTGAGCATGTGTTAAATTTTGAATGCCTGTTCAAAGACAATAAATGCAGTTGCAAAATAATTTCAGTCCAAGAAGACTGAAGCAGAGTTTAGAATATTGGTGGTAAATAAGATTAGAAGTCCTAGAGTGAGAATTAAAACCAAACAAATAAAAAATGGGGAATATTTATGAAGGTCGAAAGGAAACATGCCATGTAATACTTGTGGCTCTTTCTTACCAGTGCCAGTAGGTGAGATGGGTAAGTGACCTTTTGCTCTTTTATAGTTGAAAGCATTGAAATTATTTATAAGTCTGAATCTCACTCAGATCATAAACCTAGTCAACAAATTGTTGTGAGGGATAATTTTTGTTCCAGAGAAGCTGTAGGCAGCTGGCAAAAGAAGAAATTCTTCCTTCGTAAGAATAGATTAAAGGTACTCCTTGGTTTTGCAACAAACACTGCAGTACTTTGTAGGGTGTATTTACCTGTGTATGGTGGATGCCCTTACAACACTGCAACTCTTTTAAGCAGCCAGAAGCCCTCTTGTTCTGGCTGGTTAACTGAGGCTTCCAGCTGCTTAGGGCTGCTGAATGAGGTCTGACAGATGGGATGAGCTGGTCACAGAATTTCCTTTCTGTAATTTGTCTTTGCTGGGTGTTGCTGGTTGCCCACACCAAGGCACCAGTGTATGTATTCACCCTCTGGTCAGCCCAGCCACACCTGGCCCTCCCTGCTGGCATGCAGCACTTGGGAACATTGTGACATCTCACCTACCAGTTGTCTGAGCATCAGTAGCCAGGATGAACAAGAGAAGGCACAATCCCTTTTTATTGGTGGGGGCACAGTGCCATGGCAAGATTAAGGAGCAGTTTTATCAAGGCACAGGGCTGAATGGCTCTCACTGAAGGGGGTCTGAGCATTAAATTTGTAAATTCTCTGATATGTAAAACTCATCTTGCGGCAAAAGCAGGCATCAAACCATAGCCTCTGACCTAGGGATACATTCAGAAAAGATAACCCTTTATGTCACAGAGACAGTTTTGAGTTAAAAACGTCACAAGGTTCCACATCTCACCTATAACATCCCTAGAAAGGGGTGGGGTCTCATTTTTGGCTGCATGGTCTGTTATCAGAGAAAGACCTGACACAGATCCAAACAAACTCTGAAATCTGGATGAAAGCATGTCATATTTTAGTGTTCTCTAATTTTTTGTCATGCTGTAGCTCATCAACAGTTTTGGCAAAACCCACAGATTTTTCAAGCCTTTTTTCCATAATGTAGTGCAGAAATATTCATCAGCATTATCCATCTCAGCAGTAGGAAATGTGAGAATACTTGAGCAAATATAACAGTCCATGATCTCTCTCAAGCTTTTATAAATTTACCTGCAGAACTGGGATGCTATAAATCTGCACATAATTAGGAAAATTCTAATGTAAGCTGAACTATGCTGTGATCCTTGAGAAAGGAATAACCATTAACCTGTAGGAACTTGGACACGTTGTTTAGTGTGTTGTTATTCCCCTCTCACATTCCATGTGCTATCGCCTAGCAATTTCACTGCAAAGATAAAACAATACCACTGGAATGAAACACATTAACACTGGCTAATTGGTAGGTCACTAGAAAAGAATTTTCCTCTGGATGGAGAGAGATTTTTAATAGGATTCCACAGAAACCTATTTTCACCCCCATGCTGTTTTATGCTTTTTGTGTTAGTCAGGATGAAAAAAAAAAAAAAAAAAAACCAAAACCACAACAACATTGAGGTTGTGGATACAGAAATGCAGAATTAATGACTAAAGACAAGGAAAAGCTACAAAATCAGAACGTCATGCAAACAAATAGACATGCAAACTGTTTGCAGAGTCTTGTGTAATGTTCCTTGGACTCATGCTTTCCTAATGAAGGAAAGCTGATTGTATCTAGCTGTGAAGCCACATGTCCTTGAAAATCTAAGACCAGTTGCCATTCTCTTTCTTACATCCAGTGTCCACTTGTTGTCTGTGGAGTGGCTGTGTCCCACAGAAGGGGATAATCAGTATCGAATAAGAGAATGGGGAATAAGGAGAAAATTAATATGTTTTTATAGGGGTATTCATGGCCTTAATAGAGCAGAGGCATCTAAAAGTAGATAGACATATTTTTCTGATGTTTTATCTGTGCTGTCCCTTGCAATTACCCTGTTCCAAGCTGAATGGATGGATCATTTATTCCATAAAGAGTACTGTAACCTTGGAGTTCTTTATAAACTCTACTTGTGTTCCTCTTGAGTCTTCTTTCTTTTTCTTCCTTTTGCAATAGCAATTACATAACTCACAGATTAATTTGGTTTGTTAGGCAGATAACATTGGATGTTTAAAGATTAAGCTGAGGCATCGTTCACATTTCCAGTGGGCAGCCCATTCTGAGAGCTCACCAAGGGGTGATGCTGCCATGTAAAATGCAGTTGCTAAAAGAAAGTAATTTTAATTTCAATTTTATCTTTATTTAATGGATATTTTCTAATGGTATAGAGTGTGTCCTTAATTCTCCTCTCTGTAATGTGAGATCCTTGAATAAAAAATTCAGAGGCAAGAATTTTAATATTTTGTTTCCCAGAAGTATTCTTTATTATGGAGGCAATCAACATTAAAAGCAAGACTGTAAAACACACAAATTTTTTTGGATATCTGTAGTGGCAAGATGTCAGTTTGGAATGCACGTGCTCTCTAGTGAATGACCCATAAAAATGATCTACACACAAACATACACATAACAATGTTAGAGACAGGGACAAAGGACAGCGAAAGCTCTGAATCAAGATTTGTAAACCATACAAAAAAGCTGAAAATTAATATGCTTTTAGTGGAAGCAGGGAGAAAGGATCACAAATGAAGTTCAGGGCAAGACCAGCGGAACAGTGGTCTCTGACACAATCAATACAGTTCCCACCAGAGAGTCCTCCTGAGATATGCAAGCCTTCAGAACGAGTCATTCAACTGCTCCTCTGGAAGCCTGAGGTGCCTATACACCTGTAAATGTAAAACACAGGCATGGAAATAGTATCCGTGTCCATGATTTTCTCTCTTCTGCCAGGAGCCATCCAACAGACCTGCCTAAGCCCCTGAAAGATGTTGGTGGGTGAATTTTCCAAGGGTGGGTGTGAACTGCTGCTGTAAAATCCAATCTGGCAGGTTGCAGTCAGTCCATGCAGCTGTCAAATGCAATGAATGGCAGAGGTTACCAGCAGCACTATTTTCTAGAGGCGGAAACAGACCGACAAATCAAAGGCAACACCTGGATCGACTGACAATTTCAAGCACAACCATTGGAGGCAGCCTGTTACTGGGAACATAGGAGAAGCAAGGCTTTGCCCTCAGCTGCTCATACTGAGGAAATGTTTCTCGTTCTGACAAGCCGGTGGGGTTTTCAGGCACAGGGCAAGACTGGCTGCTGGTGGAGGTCATGTGAGGTAGCTCCTAACAGGGGGCCGATGCTTGGGGGTGGGTAAATAGTTTACCAGCCCGTTTCACGTACTCTGGTTTGCAGAGCTGCCAGATTTCCTGCTGAGAATGTGACAGCTTTCCTTCACCTCCCTATAGCCCAGCTTGACCCACTGTTCATCTGGGTGTACAGTACCATTGTAGTATATTTGCTTTAGTCAGCTGCCAAGGACCCGAGTTGTTGGCTCTGCTGAGACCCACAACCTGAGAGCTCCCTGTGTCCTTGATCCTTCAGCCCCCTCTCGCAGCTCCACAACAGAATAAATAATAGCAGTCCTGAGAGAGAAAGATGGGAACTGCCAGAAGATGATGAGAGAGAAGGGATCAAACACAGGAGGGTGGCGAGGAGTGCAGGAGCAGTCAGTGCTCTCAGGGTTGATGCATAGGGAGTGATGATGAATTGCAGCCCCTGGACTGTGAGATGTCTACCCACACACAGTTCTTGAGGCTGGTGAAAGAAAGGTGCCTCCAACCCCTAAGCCTCATATGGACTAATCTGCACTTTGGATATGCCTGGTTAGGCTGAGGAGTCTCTGTCTGTTCTTAGCTGGGACAAGCCTGGGGTATGTGTTGTGCTCAGATCTTCTGACAAAAGCAAGACACCATTGTAAAGAACAGCCACTCTTTAAAGACTAAAAGTCCAAGTAAGAGTCATGACCGTATGTGCAGGCTCTCCTCTGAGAGCACAGGATGGCAGAAATTACCAAAGCTCAGCCTACAGAAGTTATTTTGATTGTCAGCTGTTGGCACCTCAGAAAGAAATCATTCTACTCTGAAAACTAGAAAAAGGTGAAGACAGTGTGGGTTGGCCTCCTTTTTCACCCTACCTCTCAAAAATGTGGCATATAACCAGGTTGTGTGTAAAAGGTAGGCCAGACTAATTAAGTATATTGCAATGATGTTGTACCTGCTTGACATTTTCCACATTACTTTTGTATGTGACAGCTTATGATGGCAAGAATTGGACTAAATATGTATTCTGTTTCCAGCAGCTCCCATATCAGTACTCAGATGGACATACACGTGTCAGGTTAGCATGATAATTTGTTACTAAAAAAGTATAAAAGCAGTTCTGGGATAAAAGCTCTAAGACTTCTCAGTAATGCCTGGACTGTTGAGTAGTGGGGTATGGTGAATACTGGGGTAGCGTATCCTTCAGAAGACATTTTTGTCTCAGCCTATAGCAGTAGGATAAAGTCTCATTTGCAGAAAATCATTGTTTCTGCAGACCTTTGGTCCCTATCATTCTTGCTTTATTCTGGAAGGGAGCTAATCACAAACCCTCAACATTAAAATAAACTTAATAGAGTCTCCTGTTGCTCTCTCAAAAAATTCAGTAGACTTTCATCTGGGCAAAGGTTGAATAATTGACCTTTGAAATCTCCCTCCTTGCCCACCCCAAACACAAAAAACCGCTGGAATAATTCTCCTATTTATATATAAAAAAATATTTCTCCCCCATCCCAGTCTATCTGATGGAATCTTCTAATTCCCAGCAAAGGAGTCACCCATGGTCATGCTGGAGATGGGAGAGAACACACTTCATTGCACACAATGAAGCAGGGGAGAGGGACAGGGAGGCCACCCAGCTATCCACAGTTTGAGGGTAAAATGAAAGGAGAAGGGAGTGAAATATGGGAGTTTAGGAGGGAGCCCAATGACTTCGTCAGATGTCCTCATTATAACAGTGTCCGCCAAACCCACAGTAGGGATTTCTGGGCAGAGCTAAGCTGTAGCCTCACAGGTGAGAAGCCAGAGGAGCATGTACCCAAATAGGCCTGTGGGAAAGTTGTTCCAGTCATGTATCAATAAAGGAAGCAATGGAGCAGTGCACTGCAGATCCTAGAGCAGTGGCACTGCAATAAGTTTCCCCTGGAAGCTGTTGCAGCAGGGTGGAGGCAGAACAGTTGCACATTTCTGAAGGAACAGAAAAAAATCAAAATCTTTTGTAAGAAACTGTCACTTCTAAAAAATGATTTGGCATGGAAAAGTCATGGAAGTTTTGAAGCAGAGCAACAATTCTGTGTTGACTTAGGCTGATTTTATTTCACTTTCTGTTTTCTCAAATTATTTCAGCTCTGATTTAATTTCTGCATTCTTTCTCCGTGTAATTGCTCTTCAGCTAGGCAGCAGCATTTAAGCCTGAATAGAAATAGCTTTGTTCCATCATGACTGGTTGATCTTTTGGGGGTTTGCCCTGTGTTTCCATTCCAAAGGATATGCAGTTTTCAGATTTACACAGAGGCCACTGTGGTGGGATGGGAGCTGTCACTTAGCCTAGACTCAGTCTTTGAAATCACTAACAGGCATCGCTCTTGATCTAAATGTGTGGCAACAGGAGCTGCAATTGACAGTTTCTGTGGCTGACTCTCGGATGTGGACGTGAAACAGTGAATACTAATTTATTTCATGATATAGAGTCTATCTTCCCTTCATGAAGGGATGTAGAATGAAATTCAAGTATTAGGAGTTATCTGATTTCCTAGGCAAATCTTAATCTCACTTTACAATGAGTGCTGCTGAAGTGCTGTATTAATTGGGAAGATCACAACCCAGCTCAAATTCAACATTGTTCCCTGTAAATATTTCAGAAAAGAAGAAGAAAATACAGCTGGAGAGTCTTGACCTTTCTCATTATGTGTTTGTTGCTGAGTGCATGTCACAAATCACCTTTGTGGCAATCCACAGATGAGATGAGGTGGCACAGCCCTTACTCTGCAGATAAGTAATATTCTTTGAACTGTGCAGATGCCTATCTGAGTGCTAATATATTGCCACTGTAGAAGAGCAACTGTGGAGACTCAGCATTGAAGGAGTGGAGGAGAATCATGGCAGGATTCACAGCCAGCATTCCTAGAACAATTTTTTATGTCGTAGCCAATGGCTGATCTTAAAAATGAGTAAACAGTAATGCATTTTTAGCAAGTGTTAGGGACTGGCCCTAAGACTATCTGTCATAGGTACTTCTAAAATATTTCTCTATTTCTGTTTAGGATAGAACTTAGTGAAAGCTGTTGTTATTCATCATAATCCAAAGTTAAAAAGAAAAGCCACTTTATGATTTTGAGAGGTGTTAATGAATGAAATGCATGTTCTTTCATTTCTTCACTCTGACATCTGTTTATCTTCAAAAAGAAATTCAAAAATAGAGGAGAAAAATGAAAAATATGCAAAAAGTAGCATGCAGATGACTCGTACAGTTTAAGATGATGACAAGGCACTTTCTGTTCCCACCCCTATTTGTTCTGGGAAAGGTTTCATGGGAGAAGGTACAATACTTGGAGTAAGTGCATAGACTGGATTCTCAGAGGGAGTGGTGCAGGGATGCAGTAATGCAGCTTTAGTTCTCTTCTATATATGATTGCATCCTAAACTCTGAGAAGCAACCAAGCACTGCTGGCTGCTTTTGGATCTCCCACTGTTGTCAAAATATTCCTTTCAGTAACTCTGAAGAGTACTACTTAAATTAATGACTTTAATTCAGCTATATATTTATAATACATATACATGTCAGTTTACTGCTGACAGGAAACTGAGGGGAGTGGCTGAAACACCTGAAGGCTGTGCTGACATTCATCAGAACCTTGATGGGCTGGAGAGTTGGGCAGAGAGGAACCTAGTGAGCTTCAACAAGGGGAAGTGCAGGGTCCTGCACCTGGGTAGAAATAAGCCCAAGCACCCGGACAGATTGGAGCAGGTTTCCTACTGGAAAACAGGTCTGTGAAGGATCTGAGAGTCTTGTTGGATGACAAGCTGACTATGAGCTGGCAGTGCCCTTGTGGCCAATGGTATCCTGGGGTGCATTGTGAAGAGTGTGGCCTGCAGGTCAAGGGAGATGATCCTGTTCCTCTTCTCAACCCTAGTGAGTCCACATCTGGAATATTGTGTCCAGTTCTGGGCTCCTCAGCACAAAAAGACAAGGAGTTACTGGAGCGGGTACAGCAGAGGCCACAAAGATGATTTGGGATCTGGAGCATCTCTCTTGTGAGGACTGAGGGAGCTGGGCCTGTTTAATCTGGAGAAGACTGAGAGGGGATCTCTTTAATACATAAAATATGTATTATTTTATGTATTAATAAACATACATAAAAAAGCCAGGTATTAAGAGGATGGTGCCAGACCCTTCAGTGGTGTCCAGAGACAGGACAAGAATCAATGGCCATAAACTAAAACATAAGAACTTCCACCTCAATGTGAGGAGCAACTTCCTTACACTGAGGGTAGCAGAGCACTGGAACATGGTGCCCAAGCACATTGTGGAATCTTCGTCTCGGGAAAGATTCAAAATCCCCCTGGACCTGTTCCTGTGTGATGTGCTCTAGGTGATCCTGCCTCGGCAGGTGATTTGGACTAGATGAACTCCAGAGATCCCTTCTAACCCTAACAATTCTGTGCTTATGTGATTTTCTAATACTATAACTTGCATAATATACTTTACATTACCATACTGCACATAGAATTTTATATTTTCTCATATGCAAATGCATCTGTGATGTAACATATTACAACTTCCTAAGGTATGAATATAAAATTACATAGAAAACAATAATTTGTTTTACAAATCACAATTGTTTGTTAGTGTTTCCACATCAACATGCTCTTGTCCAGCACATTTGACACATTATATTTAGTCACCGCATCAGCAGATACTGAAATGTCATGATCTGCTCAGATCTACTTTATGGCAAGGTGTAAGGAGTGCTGTTCAGGAAAAGCTGGGGAGCAACACAATGGGCTAGGTGCCTGACTTGGGTGAGTTAAAGGTATGGTTGTTTTGACTGCAAGGACTGCAAGAAGGGGTAGAGATATAGATATATAGATAAAGAAGCAACCAGAAAATCAAACTTCAGCCACTTTCTTCATGCTAGGTATCTTAGTTAATACATTTCCCACATTTAACATCACCCCTTCCAAATGCTTCCTAAGTGTTTGGATGAGAGCAAATCATTCATGATGCTGCTGCCTGCCTTATACCAAACCAATGCCCACAAGGAACATGTAACACTGCACTGCTGACTTCTGCAGGTCTCTGCAGCCACTTTGTGTAGGCAGCCCACTGACAGCCCATGCTGCTGCCCTCTTCCCATCCCACTCCCGTCGTCCTGTCTCAGGTACCAAGTTTCAGCCAGTTGGGAGCACCAGCTGATCCTGTCCATCCTCCTGTGGTGCACTGTATGCTCTGCCATGGGCCTGCCTCACATCTGGCACAACCCTGCTTCTCCAAGATCATCCTGCAAAAGGGATCCTTGTCAAAGCTACTAAGCCTCTTCTGCAACAAAGCTGAGCATGCAGGTGTCTTGTCAAAGTATCACACAAGGCTCTTGGCTGGGGATAAAAGGGAAAGGGCACTGTGGGGGGTCTGAAAGGAGAGGGGCAGGTAGACATGGTGGCTGGTGTGTAGAATATGCTTCTGCAGCTCACCTGCCTGTCCTGGGCCAAACACTTCCCTTTGGTTCCTGGCACAGCTCCAGGAAGCAGCCTTTGGGAGCCCACAGTCAGCTTGCTGATAGCCATGAACAGAGTTCCCTGACAGCCCTTCCTGACTACAATAAACTGTCTGCCTCTCTCAGGGGTGGGAAAAAATACATGAAAGCTTACGCAAAACATTTTTAGGGGATCTTTTTTATTGAAATTAAACAGCTAAAGTATCTTAACTTCAACTGTTGATGATTTGAAATGAAAAAGAGTAGTTGGGACGCTGTCGGTGCCTTTCAGCAGTCAGTCATCCTTGTTCCCACCAGGTAGCACAGATTTTGTCCCTCTCATTAGGGAAAGCTACAAATCACTGCCCATTTGATCACATCCTTCTCACAAAAACAAATAAAATCAATTAAAGCTCACACTACTCCATGCTGCTCTTTCATTTTTAATGATATCTTCATTTGGTACCTACTTCTTTTAGCTCACCAGGACTACGTACTCTCTTTTA
Source organism: Trochalopteron elliotii (assembly GCA_024734555.1). NCBI lineage: Eukaryota > Metazoa > Chordata > Aves > Passeriformes > Leiothrichidae > Trochalopteron > Trochalopteron elliotii. The sequence continues at coordinate 3,775,584 of JANPWX010000072.1, forward strand.
CTGCAGTCTCAGTGCATTTCATTCTGTGTGTTATCTCTATTTGATCATGGAAGATGGAAAAATCCTCCAACAATTTTTTTTCATGGAATATGGTCTGAGCTAAGTTGCTTAGCCCTTCCATGGTGCAGTGCTCCAGTTTACTATTCATTGTTGACCTAAAGAGAAAAAAGACTGCACAGCATATTTTGGACAAGGACAATAGGGAACTTGTGTTAATAACCAGCACTTCTTCAGGGGTGAAGAAGTGAGGTTTTGAAGCTGACATCAACATCTGCTGCACAATCAATGTGCCTGGAATTCCCAAGGTAGTATAAAAATAGCTTCAACTGTAATTGATTTCCTCCAAACAATGTAAGTCTCCATCCAGTTTTTAATTCTCATTTTCTCTAGAATGTTGAGTGCAGAAAAAGGAAAATATTTGTCAAAAAACCCCCTGAGTATATATTTGCCTCTCATAAAATGTGACATGGTTGGATATAAATTCAAGTAAAATTTCAAATAAGTTTCTAATATCGGGGTCTGCCCAGGCTTGCTCCATAAATCAGACCTATTGATTAAGGCTGGTTGGGACTTGAGAGAAAACATGAACTTGGGTCATGTTTAAGCACAGATTATGCCATGACGATAACCCTCCCTAGAAATATACAGCCAACTAGGGATAAAAAGGACTCAGGTAAAACTTACCAGCTTGAAATGAGATTAATTTTATGGTTTATTCAATATAGAAATGAGAGAATAGTTACCATGGCTGCTGAAAAACTGGCTTTAATTTGGAAAAAAAGATAAAAGGAACTTTCAGTGAAATTTCAGCTATTTCTTTGCCAGCACTCTGCTCTTTGTAATACCTTCTCCCCCAAACAAAACCAAACAAAAAATCAAAAATTAAACCAACCCCCCAAAACAAAATGACAACAACAATAACAAAACCCAAAAAAAACCCCCAGCCAAACAAAAAAAAAAAAAAAAACCCCAACCAACCAAAAAAACCAAAACAAATCCAAACATCAAAACCCCAATATGTCAACAATAGAAGTATTCATATTGGAAAAATTTGTCTGGCAAAGTTTGCTACATGTTTATTGAAGTTTTTTATTTGATCCTTTGTGTCTACCTTCTCTTCTGTTGATGTAGTTGCACACCTTTATATCATGTATGCAAGAATATAGCACAGTCTTCCCTCTTCCCAAGGCATCATGGTGCTACTGCTAATGGAGACCTGAGGCAGTTAAACTCTAATTCCCAAGAAATACTTCCCAGCAATTCTGAGAAGACTTTTTTTTTTTTAGTATTCAAGTATTCACATTTTATGACAAAAGAAATATTTAATCTCTTGCTGAAAAGTGTGCTGCTATGACAGTTAACCCCAACTTTCTGCTAAAAGCAGTTCTGGATGAAAACTTCAAATACGCTGCCAGCCAGAACTACACAAAATGGGGGTAAAAAAAGAGTGTTAAGAACTGTGATCTGATACACAGCATGTCATGAAGTATAATAATATAAAGTTTGTCATTTAAATCCATTCAGGTGAAATCCACTCACTCTAGGCTCCTAGCATAAACACCAGTTGTTTTTGCCAAATGCCATGTTACAGTCATTTGTGTTTTGGTCTATTTTTAAGTGTAGCTGCACCTAGAAATGCTGGCATTTGTTTCTGTGCTCTCTATTGTTGAAGATGAGCAATATTTAATTTTAAGCTCCAAAGACAGTTCCCGTGTCAACAGATAAACTCCCAAACCCCATATCTATTTGAAGCAGAATCCTTAGTGTGGAAGTGCTTAGGGAAATTAGCAGGAAATGTGGCATGCTCTGTACTTTTGAAAACAAGTTTTATTTAGATATTTCAGAATGGATTAAGCTGCCACTTACGAAGTCCCTATCTTTTAAACCTGATGTTTGGTTCATAAAAGAGAGTTTTGGCTCATTCTTTCTCTATAATATATTCATCCAAATCATTGAACTTTCTTGGCTTCTTCAAAATAATTTTTACTGATGCAAACAACATTTGGAAAAGCATTTGCAACTGTTAATATAGGCTAAATGATAATGGCAACATCATCAGCAACAAAACCCTCCCGTGTCTGTAATTTTACCTGTAAATCAGACAAAATTGGTCAGATTTTCTTGCAGATGCCCAACTAAATCTATAGATTAAAAATTTGTGTATTAGTTAGGGTTTTTAGTTAATTATAAATGTTTGTAAATTTTAAAAGTTAAATTGCACAACTGGTTATCTCAGAGTAGGATATGAGCTTGACTAGATGATTAATTTCTCTCCTGGAAAAATATTTCTCTCCTGGTAGAGTATACATTGTTTTTACTTAGTTTTGATGCTGTCAAAATAGGACTACACGAAAATGTTTAGAATATTAATTTTACATTGAATTAAAATACAAAAGACTATGAAAACATTAACTTCTTGAATTCCCTTTCAAAAAATAATTACATATTCCCCCGATTCAGCCCTTTCTTTACATCTGTAGGAATTTATCCAGTAGTGTGCTGAGAGCAATAATAGCTTTTACAAGATTCAGAAATGTTGCTAATAAAAGCCAGATCATGTCCCACCCATAAAATTTAAATTTCCCATTTTAACGCTACATGAGGTTATGTCTCTTCTGCTGCAACCTGTAATCTTTTTTACTTAATGGATTATGTGTTATTTAAAAGGAGAAATGAAGAAAACAAGGTAGATGAATGCTCAGAACCTGCTTTCAGAAAGCTGCTTGCTTTCCTGCCTGTCAGGAAGGTAACATCACTTGCTGTGGAAACCCTTGCACCCCTCAGGGAAACTCCCAGGGCTTTGCCCTGGAAGAATCTATCACAGAGTTTTCCCACCTAGGCTGAAAGAAAAGATTCTCCCCCATGATGCTCTACAACACTATGTTAAATTACCTCAGTTTTGCTTTCCCCATTTATGCATGGGCTTTGCCCACCTCTATTGTTCATGTATGTCCCTAGTTCTCGTGGTTTCTCCTTTCCCTGGCTCCCCTTTGGTTGTGGTATCCCTGGTGGCCTGTCCCCATGTCCCCTATAGGTCATTGCCCTTTGCCCTGCCCTTGTACTGCCCCTTGCCCTCAGATCATTGGCTCCTGACCCCACATTTAACCCTGAGCACCCCTTTGATCTGGGTATTTCTGTCCCTGAACCCTTTGGCGTGTGTCTGCAAAATAAACCTCACTGGAACTTACACAGGAGACTCTTCTTGCCTCTCCTCACTGAGCTGGCCATGGTGTGTGTGGTGTGTGACTTGACTGCTTTGCCTGAGTGCCTGTCCAAGAGGTTTTCCAGATGAGATGCTTATTGGGAAAAGGTAGCAGCAACCACCATCCATTTCACGTGCTACAGCTTGCAGGCTTGGATCTCCACATGGATACTGGAGCTCAGGGCAGCAAGCTGGGCTTAAATGGCAGCTGCCATTAAGTGTTGTGGGGGCTGGTCCCCAGACACAGCCAAATGTTCTGCATTCCTTCCCACTGGCTGTCATCAAAGGCATCCTGTTGCTGTCCTGGCTGTTGTGGTTGACCACTCTTGGGTGGTTTCATTGTTACACTTCTGCAACAAGTGCAGAGGTGATGTTAAAGGCTGACATCACTTTCTTATGTGCAGAACACTTGTAGGCAGATCCCCTTGCCTCACACCTTTCAGCAGAGTCCCAGATAAATTCTCCTTTCCTTACACCTTTTTCATACAAGAATCCATGTGGGAAGCTGCTGCCAGACATCAGTATGACTGGTCTTCCTGCCACACATGCACAGCTGGCAGGGCCAGGCCCTGGTGTGCTGCTGCAAATCACAAGCAGTTCCCTCCTTAGGATAGGCTTCCTGTTTTGAAAGAAATGTTTTGCTAGTATAATAAAATTACATAGGACTCAGGCCCAGCCATTCAGCCATTGGTCCCTTTCTGTTCTTTTTACCATCATATGTCATAAAAGTAAAGAAGTTCACTTCCTTTTCTGAGAAATCTTCAGGTAGATGGAAGGAAAAAAATCTTCAGGTCTCCATTACCCTGTTTACAATTAATGTCTTAGGCCTAAATAATAGATCACTTCCACCATCTATTAGAGAAGTCAAAAGGCACAGCACTTTTTACTTTCAATCACAAACTTATTACTGGGCAAAGACACAAATGGGGGATGACTAGGCTTTGCTTTGTGGATGAGGGCAGGGCAGTTCTCTGAGGAGAAATGCAGATTATGAAGAAAAGTAGTTTTTCTCAAAGGGAAAATGTTTCCACATAGAAAATATTTGAATGCCACATCAATTTTGCCCACTGTTTCCTATTTTTCTTCCAGGAGTTAACAACTATCTGAGATTACTCCTCATGCACTGAGCAACAAAATTGTTTTGGTTATGGTAGGAAATAAAGTGAGAACAAAAGGGAAGCATCAACTTTTGATCTTTCTTGAACTCAAAAAAATTTAATCTTTCTCCAAGCAATGTGAAGAGATTCTACAGCTTCTGTGAACCCTAGAACACCTGATGAGAACCTGTCGATACTTTGCTCTTGAAAAATTGCAACACTTATAAAGCAATGTGACAGAATGTGTACTGTAAATTTCTGTCTTTTGAAGGCAGCTGGACATGACATTTGGTCTGACTGTGAAAATTTATTCCTTTGTCTACCCCCCTGGATAAAAAGAAATTGTTGACAGCTACTGAGGGGTGGAATGTGGAAGAAGAAATTGGAGTAGAGGAAAGGAGAAGCAAAGCCTGAGTGCAAAGGCTTTAATTAAAAAACTCATCCAGGCTTTTTTAACTGAGTAAGCTCCTGGAAGTTATGAAGATTCTGTATAGGAAAACAGCAACCTACTTTAAGATTAAAGGAGGTCTAAAGGGGAGTTTTACCTAAATGAAACAGTTTTTAGCTTCTCTGAGAGGATGAATTATGAAGAAATCAATGAACAGTACAGAGAGTGAAGCAGCTTTGGCCAGCATGACATTGACAGTGTACTTTAACAAAAGTAGAAATGTGTTCTCTTTTTATTTGTCAAAATTAGGCACTGCATATCCATAAAATCACTCTAATATTTCAGCTCTCTGATACTTGCTGAATGTGCCTCTGTGTATGAAGGACTCCAGCTGAGTAATTTTAGGAAGTTTTTCTTTGCCAGCCAAATTTGTAGGCAGGTGGTAGTGATTGGTCTGGAAATTATATTCTCCTTATTTCTCAGTGTCTCAATCTGAATAAAAACAAATCTCTTTTCTTTTCTTCATGCTGGTCTACTACTCTTTTCACAGCTACACAAGTAATAATGTTTTTTTGATACAATATTATCATTAAAATATTGGATAAAATAGCTAAAACCAGAATCAGCTTGTGTTACATAAAGCTTTAAGAAAAAAAACAAAGTTTAAAAAAAACAAAGTTTAAAAAAAACAAATTCTTGTATTTCTGGAAAGACAAACACAGTCTAAGACAAAAGAAGAGCAGGTGACATTTACTTTATTCATGCTAACACAGTTTTCTTGGGTCAGTCAGGGAGAGATATGTATCTAATATTATGTAAAGAAAAAAATTAATTGAGCCATGCACTTTTTTTAAAAAAAAAATTTGACTTGTCTTAAAACTTAGAAAGTATAGACAAAGTTAGAAAGTACAAAAGCAATGATAAGCTAATGGAGATTTAAGGTTGACATATTCCAATGGTGAAAATGGGGCTCATGAAGATAATCATGAACATTCTACTTTTTCTTTTCTCTGTCTCTGTCTCCTTCTTTTCTTTGTCCCTCTGATGTTTCCCATCTGAAATTATCTGGGGCTTTTTTGCTGCCTAGATCCTATCCCAAACTCCCTGTTTGTATATCTGGCTTTTTTCTCTTCCCACTTACCGAAATTTTGTCTGTTCTTTTCAACCAATTTCCTCCTCCTTAGGCTGGATTACAACTAAAATAAAAGCCTAACGTGAGAAGAAAAAAAAAAAACCAACAAATACACTGTACCCTAAAAGATTCTGTAAGCTTCTAAAGCTATGTTTGAGTTTGGTTGCAGTTGTTCATGTACCATACATCTTTGAACTAGCTTAGCTGCTCAGGATAATCTCTAGCCTTGTCACTTTAATCCTTGTTATTTTTTCTCCCCCTCAGAACCTTTCAGTGTTTTTCGCATGTTATTACACACCCTTTTCTCCCTTTGGAATGCTTTTAATTAAATGGGCCATCATAAGATTTCCTTCTTGAAGCTGATGTCAGGAGGCATGAGTGGGCAGTACTGGGAGGGTTGAAATACACGGGCATGTACCAGTGATATACTGATGGTATAATCAGATTATTGTTTCATTTTGTCATCAGATTTCTGACCAATGTAGAGTGCTACACTAAATACAGAGAGACCTGAGTGAGAGAGCCATGCATGTGGTGAGAGAAGATGACGTTTTTTACAGGCATCTTTGAATCCTTGTAACTGAGTTTAAGATATATGCAATTGAAATTGCATTAATGTGTGATGTGTTCATGACATCCGAGAAAAACTACCTAAGAGTTTATTTAGGAATTATTTTAGGGGTAATGAGGCTTTTTGCTCCTGATTAGATATTTATTGTGACCCAGTTAGTAGAACAATTATATTGCGTTCAGAGAAAAAAGAACACATATACACATAGAAATATAAAATTTTAAAAATTATATTCCTTTGGGAATTCTCATTTGAGATGCCTTTAAAGAATTCAAATCTACATGTAAATGAATACATTTCTTTAAAGAAACCCTGATGATTCTGGCTGTGTATCACATTCATTTTAAAGTTTTATCTTTTTTAGCTAAATTTGTGTTCTGGAGTTGGCCAAACAATTGCATAAACTGGACCAATGTTCAGTGCTTTGTTTTTCCAGTATGGGAGCTAATATCACTGAGCAGCTATATATTTTTATTTGCAACAGAGTAAACAAAATTGTTTTGTGAGTTCAGACAACCTGGAAAAATAACATCTATTCTTACAGGTTTTCTGATGTTCAGCAGTTTGCTAACAAATTCCCTCATAAGTATGCAAGGAATAAACTGAAATGAAAGAGATTACTCACAAACTAATGCCCTCTCTGAGTAGTGTTCTGCACCCTTTAATTAAGAATGGCAGAATATGTCCCTAAACTTATCTACAATATTTTACTCTACTTTTATTTTTGCAGTCTGTTGTCTTGATAGATTTCTCATATTTCTCCCTCATTTCATTAACTGGATGTCCAAGTTTCAAGGCTCTGCTTATAATTTAAATAACACTATGTACTTCATTTGTGTTTTTCCTTTCACATTTCACATACACAGCTGTGTTGTGACTTCACAGTGAAGAAAACAATTTTGGTTTGCTTTGTATGTCTTCTTTTAGCTTAAAGATCTTTGCTGGTTTTGTCTTCACATTACATTTTAATAACAGAATTTTTAATACATATAAAAAAGAAATTGAGGTAAAACAGTCGAGGGAAACTTATAAGTAGTAAGACATTGCTCAGAAAAAAAGGTCATGGAAATTTTTATGCTTTTTTTTTTTTTTTTCCAGTGGAAATATTCTATTTTATCCCTTCTCAAAATAGCATTTATTTTGAATATACAAGCAACTTTTGGAGAAAATGCAAATAAGTTTACTGTTTTATTGCAAGTAACTTAAAACACCTTTAAAAAGGTATTAATTGTGTCAGTATTTTGTTTGCCCTGAATGTGATAGAATAGCAAAGACATTTAAAACAACCATTATCATTAATATATGCTACAAGTTTGAAACTAAGATAAATTTATTTTGGGATACCTAGGATGCTACAAGGTAAACAGGTAATAAATGTTCAACTTTTCTCATTTGTGGGCTCCATAAAAATATTTCCACTACATTTTGGTGAAGCATTTAGGTTTATTTGCAACTTGACATATTTCAGGCTACTAGCAACAGATTGGTGGGGCTTGTGCTGAGTTATTGTTTGCTTTAGTTATTGTTTGCAGAGTACTTATAAGAAAGGTGACAAACTCCAGTGATCCACAGATCACAATTTTTAGAATCACAGATACTGGCAATGGGCTTGGCCAGAGCAAAAGTCAGGTGTACTTTAAACAGGCTGTTTGTGTCATCATCATTAAGGCATTTGGTTGCCCCTAACTTGGGATGAAGCTCTCAGTGACAATACCACAGTCAGATGATGAGGGTTGACCACATGCACCAGAAGTTCTGGGAAATCGTTTTCTTCAGCAATCCCAAATATTTAAAGACTGCATTTGAATATTTGCCACTCCTTCCATACTCTCTAAGCCAGGAACTTAAACCAAAGTGCATGGCTTGGCTGCCTGCTTTGTGCTGCTCTGCCAAGGTTTGCAGATGACTTCTGTGCCTGTCCCCATGCTGGTAAGGTGAAACCAGGGTCTGAGTACCATCCCATATGGAAGAGATGTGTAGGCAGGAAAAGAGGGAGAGAAGTGGAAGCAGCTGCTTCGGGGTGTGGAAGGCTTCTTTCAGGACAGCTTTTTGCTCCCTCCCAGTTCTGCCAAAGTCATCACATTCTTGCAGGCTCTGCAGAGCACTGCTGCTGTGGAAAATTCAGCCTTGGGTATTTGAACCACCAACGTAATTTAAACTAAATGTAGTAACCTTATCATCATTTTTTCATTGTCACACTCAGAAATACACTTCAGTAGTGTTTGGGTTCCTTTTTCAGTATTAAGGAATAACATGTTATTTTTTTTCCTCTGATGAAGAAATACTGAGAAAAAACAGGTAGATACAATGAAGCAAGTATTTGTGTGGACATGAGGAAGTATCTAAGTGTTAGAAATTTCTTAAAATCAGCACTTAAATCCAGGGAAAACTGAATTTAGATTTTGCTACAAGCAAATCTTCTTATGTTAGGATGAATAGCATACACACAACCTTTCTTCTGGCTTACACTGCCCTCACGAGTGGGGGGTGTTGAGGGAGGAAGAATGCAAATGCCAATCTCGAGACTTTTAAAGTCTAATTTAATACCGTGCTCAATGCCTTAATCACAGTTATACATGGATCGTAACCCATAAAATTATTATGGGGTGAGTGCATCACTGCTCCAAACTGCTGTGAAAGAATGATTACAGGATTCTGTCAAACTAGAGGGCATATCAAGGAGGGGCCCACGAGTCTCTCTTCTTGACTCAGTAATAGGCAATACCACCTCTAAAAGTTAGGATGATGGACAATAATCTTCTTCAAAAATCTACAGATGACACTGAAGGGGAAAACAACTGCAAATGCTTTTTTAAACTGTCCAATTCAAAGTGATCTTGATAACTTGGAGAAATAGCCCCAAACCACTGAGGTGATATTTCATAAAGCTGAGTACAAAGTACTGCTTTTAAAAAGAATGGCAGAAGTTAAAAATAAGAGGAAAAACTGGTCAGGCTGCAGGAAATGTGCAAGGTATGAATATTTATTGTGGACTAGAGACTAAATACAAGTTGAATAACATAATGTGTATGCAGAAATTGGAAACTCTTTTTTTATTCTCAGCATTAGTGATTTCTCAGATGGAATACTGACATCCTAATGCTCAGAAAAAAGCCAGACAAATTCACAAAGAATAATATTCCTAAGAAAAGACAAAGAACAAAAACTTCAAAAAAGAAAAGTTGATAAATTATCTGATTTTTATCTGTTTTAAAGCATCAAGAATAAAGCATGGCCTATATGGAAACTTGAAGGAAACACTTTTATTAAGTATTATAAAAAGGAAAAAAATCATGACTGGGAGCATATTTTAGTTTATAAAAGACTCCTGTGAAGGAGGTAGGCTCAGATGTACCTTATGTCCATACAGAGTAAAACAAGAGATAGTAGGGCTTAACCGAAACTGGAAAACTGAGGTTTTGATAGAGGAGATGTATGGCCAGGAACCACCTGGCCAAATCAAAGGGTAAATGAAGGTCCCAGCTCCTCTCCTGAATGCATCCTTGCACTCACCTCTAGCAATGCTTTGGTAGAGGTTTGCATTCAAAGAATGTGATCTTTGGGGAATTTTGTGCTTGCACATGGGTACAAGTTTTTTCATGATTAATGGACTGATTACTCCTAAATACCATTACACAAAGCTATTTTTCAAGGAGACAAGTCACTAAATGTTTGTGTGTAAGATATCAAAAACAAAACTTTTTCTTCCAGAGAACAGTATCAACGTAGCTGATCACAAACCACTGATGGTTCATGTCTGTGGTAATCAATGCTACAGGTAATTTCTTGCTACTCTCAAAGTTTGAATGACTTAAGCATAACAAAATTTAAAAAGTACTTGCTGAGCAATTTGATGATGAAAAAAAATCCATTATTGAAAAAGTTTGCCCATGTGCAATTGTGTATCACCAGCTGTTTCGTTTCATTTGTATTCAAAGGGCCTGCAGCCCTGCTGTTTAAATTACTCATGGTATTGGCTAAGTGGATGGAGTGGGACATGTTATTTGCATATTGATTTGTTTTGTACGGAAATAATTTTGATGAGTTTTTACCTTATTAGATTGTGCATTGTCATAGTGTATGAATACAACAATCTCACAGTGGGGAGAAGTTTTGAAAAATGGAAATGCAAGCACATATAAATTTTATTTAATTAAAAACCATTTAATATTTAATTAATAAACTCATGAATTTAAGGACTGGAAATTAGAAAAACACAAGATTTAAGAACTCATAAGTATCAGGTGTGAGCTTGTATCTTGGGTGTGTAGTCATCAGCTACCCTCAGCTCAGGTCAGCTCAAAGATGCAGGCTGAGGTCTTTTGGGCTGCTAGCAAAGGGTTTTGCAGGCTGGGTGCTTAGTTCTCATCCAGCATGCTCTGTATTCCTGCTCATGAAAATTTTAAACTTTTACTTAAAGAAGTAACCGCCACACAGGATCTTACATAAGTGACTCCAGCAGTCTGTGAAGGGCAGCATATTGGCAGTAATACCTGGGGATCAGATTTGACTAACAAGTTGTTCTCCTGATTCCTTGTATGCGAATAAAAAAATGACCAGCTGTTTAATCTTGAAAATAATTAATTACCTTATGTATATAAATATATGTCACACTTTTGGCATTTCAGAGGTAGATGCATTAGTGACTGTTTAGCTATAAATGCCTTCCCACATAAAGCCAATGAGTGCTTGCTTCAATGAACGCTGACTCAAGGCTCCTGGGGATTTAAGGACCATACCCGCAGCTGTTTGTGTCTTTAGTCACAGTTGTCAGGGGGACCATCTAATGGTGTCATGTCCAAGGCACAGCCATTCTGGCTAATTAGCTATTAGTCTGGCGGAAATCCCTCCTCAATGAACTTTCAGTACAGCTTGTCTTATTTTCAAGAAGCAAGTCTGATACAATTTCACCAGCAGTGACCATTTGCTTCTTTGCAGGGCATTGTAAGAGCCTTATTTCTTGCTTTACAATGTTTCTGTCAGACATCAAAGGGTAGCTGACCAATTGCATTTATTGTTTTACAGAGATGCACCCCAAAAAAGCATCAGAAGATGGAAACTAGTCAGATATTGTAGAAAAAAGAGTGTTTATTTATACTAAATAGATAATTCCATTCTCTAGGCTTCCTAATTATTTTGTTGTAATGTGAAGACTCAGCCTTTATTAGTAGAACCTCTGCATTTCTATTGTTCTATTTTTTAACATGTTAACTAATCATGTAATTGCTGCAAAGTTCAGAAATATGTATTTTGTATAATTTGAAGAGTGACCCTGAAGATCAACAAACTGCAAAGCTCAGAAATCTGCCAGATGGTCCAAGCAGAAGAAGTACATTACTCCTGCACTTTTCACAATTACCATTGAAATAGTGTGATTTGGTATCAATCTGAAATGACCTCTTGGGTTCCAAATCTTACAAAGAAAAAAAACAGATTCATTATTAATAAATCAGTATTGGTGTTGTACTCCATAGCAACATACACTTTTACCACTGGTGATTTTTTGAGAGAGAAAAATAAGGCTTGAAATTTTATATTACAAACTGTCCTGCTCAAAATTCCAGGACCCATGTCTTTTACCTGTTAGAAATCCATTACAGAACCTCATAGTCTGCCCCTCTAGAAATTTATGTAAGTGTGTTTATGCCTCTTGGGGAGCACTGTCATGGTACACTGTCATGGTACTCAGTCCTGATGACAGGAGAAACAAGAAAGGTGTGCAGTGGGTTGATGCTGGCTGGATGCCAGGCACCCACCAAAGCCTGTCTATCACTCCTCTCCACAGCTGGACAGGGAGAGAAAATGTGGAGCTTCCTGGCTTGAGATAAGGACTTGGAGAGGCCACTCACCAAATACCATCACAGGAAAAACAGACTCAAATTGGGGATATTAATTGAATTCATTACAAACAAAATCAGAGCAGGATAATGAGAAGCAAAATAAATCCCCTTCTCTCACTCCTCCTGGGAGTCTCTCACTCACTGGGCTCTACCTTGTTCCCTGCAGTGGGGCAGGGAGATGTGGAACAGGGCTTATGCTCCCTTTATCAAATGCTGTTCCTGCCACTGTTCAGGGATAAGAGTCCTTTCCCTGCTCCAGCATAGGGTTCCTCCCATGGGAGACAGTCCACCATGAACTTCTCCAATGCGTGTCCATCCCGTGGCCAACAGTCCTCCATGAACTGCTGCAATGTGGGTCACTCTTCTGTGGGGTCAGTATTTCAAGGACAGGCTGCTCCAGTCTGGATCCCCCATGGGGTCGGAAATCCTACCAAGATATCTGCTCCAGTATGGGCTCCTCTCTCCATGGGTCGGCAGGTCCCTGTCAGGGCTCTGCTCCAGCACGGGCCTCCCATGGGGTCGCAGCCTCCTCTTAGGTGTTCACCTGTTCCAGCATGGGGCTCCTCCATGGGGCGTGGGTGGATTTCTGCATTCCTGTGATCCTCCACAGGCTGCAGGGTCACAGCTACTTCACCATGGGCTGCACCACAGGCTGCAGGAGAAACTCATCTCCAGTGCCTGGAGCAGCTCCTTCCCTTCCTTTTGTGCTGACCTTGGTGTCTGCAGAGTTGTTCTTCTCACACACTCTTCTCTGGCCACAATTACATCTGTGCAATCACTTTTTTTTTCCTTCTTTAATATATTATCACAGAGGTGTTACCACCATCTCTCCTGGGCTTAGCCTTGGCCGGTGGTACATTCTTCTTGGAGCTGCTGGCATTGGCTCTGTCAGACATGGTGGAAGCTTCCAGCAGCTTCTCACAGAAACCACCCCTGTAGTCCCTCCTACAAAAGTGTGGCCATACAAACCCAGTATAGGTAGGAAACACAGGATGAGCAGCAGGTGTCTCTTCCCAAAGGTTTCAATGTTGGTGTTCTTTACACATGAAGGCACATGCAGGGGCTGGTTGGGAAAATGTTCAGGAATGTCATAAAGAGTTTCGGTGTCTACTCTACCAGTCTTTGAAATCAATGTGAAGTTTGTCCAGTGATTATAAAGAGTTTTACATTACAGTCCTAAGTCTAGTAACTAATGGAAGTTTTCTGCATTTTTAAAAGTACAGGGATTTCTGCCAGTTCATCAGATGAGTTCTGGAGATATGGTCCAATTGTTAATGGTTCTCATCTGCTTTGAAACACCATTTGGGAATTTATATAATATCACCTCAGAATAAAGAAAAGAAATTTACAATGGCCTTAAGTACAGAAATGGCTTATATAAAGAAGCAGTTTTTTCTCTCTTTACCTTGAAAAAGCATTTCAGAATGTATTTTCAGTGTCAAATTAAAATATCCTGTACTAGAAACCAACCTGAGATAGTAGCCCGAAGCTATCAGAAAAATACTGAAATTTAATTACATCTTCAGCTTTGCCATAATGTTATTTCAAGGACATACCTGCATGATCAAAAACTAGTGAAATGAAAAATTGTCAAAAGCTCTTAATGAATCAATGAATGAAGAGTCTTACTCTTCAATTCTAAATAACTGCACAATGATAGTGATCAATAATACAGATAATTCAGTGCACAGGACAGTCTGACTTTTGAAGCTTATGTTTGTGCAAAACAAATTAAGAGTAATGACTGCTGTGAAGTTCTGTACATAACCTAGGACACCCAGCATGATTTATCACTTCTTATCTGCACCTGGTCTCAATGTATGCCTAATCATTCAGAAAATAAATGAACCAGGCTCACCCCAAACTGCACCTACCATGGCCAGACCAGCATGCTTCAGCCTGCACTGGAGGCAAGGTATTATTTATTTCTCCCAACTAGCTTCGTCTTTTAATACAAAACCCAAAACAAACCATGGCAGGTTTTCTATGCTAGTATCAGCTGAGGGGTATGTGTGCCATGTGTTCCTCATGTCATTCCTGTTTTCTGGCTCTTGTGGGGCAGATTCATTGACCATGTGCCTGATTCATAACAGTCCAATCTTCAATATTTCATTCAGTATAAATATTTGCAGCATAGTCTATATCATCTAATCTATAGGAGCTTTAAGGCATTACTGATATTTGAGAAATAGGCCTCAGACTTTTGCTGGCAAAAAGCCTCTAAGGCAGTTGATGAACTGCATATTCCAGGTCTAAGAACTTGAAATGTCAGTAAATAGAGACAGTGCATTTAGCTTTTCAATGATTTGAGCACTATGCAATTTTGCTTTTGTATGTACTGTAAGCATTAAGTAATGCCAAGCTGAAATAAAATAACATTATACGTTACACAGAAGTATATAGGCATTCACCAGCAAATGAGGCTGATGTACTAGAAGGTGCATGGTGGGAAGGTCATAAGGTAAGCAAAAGCATGAGCTTGCAGCACACTCATGGCTCAGATCATGGAGGAGATAGGACCTATGACACTTCCCTTGGGAGCCACCAGGCCACTCAGTGCAGGCAGGCACTCACCTTGCTCTGTGAAAAGGACCTCAGAACAGTAGAATTTGTCCTTCTGTCCAGTTAAAGTGTTTGTCCGTTCTATTTTTGAAATGAGTGCCCTATTTATCAGGTTGCTTGGAAGATGGTGGTTTTAGTTCTCTTTCAATCCATGTTCTGAAGGAGCTGACTGGCTTTTTGGAACAGACTGGCTTTTTGGAACAAAATCTATTCACATAAAGATTCACATCTGAGAAGAGCAAGCATGTATATTTTAAAAATTCTCTACTGATGTTCCTGGTACAGTGGCTTCATGGTTAAATCCTTTAGTACTGCTGTTCAACCAGTAGCAGGCATGGAGTTCTCACTCTCCTTTTTTGTTGTAAGTGGTGCTGCTGCCCTCCCTTATTGATAAAAGCAACATCATTGATTGAGGCAGAAGGGCTTCCTCCTTCTCTTCCTTTTCCCTCTTCCTATCTCCAATGAAATCTTGTAGGATTTGGGATTAATTTTTCCAGTGTTGAATCCGTAGGATCTGTTTCTTTGAAACCTTTAAGAGAAAAAAGTGCAGGTAGCACATTCTACTTTGTGCTCCTGTGTGATAATGCTAATTAACTACTGTTTCAGTGCTACCCTCCAGTACCCAGACACAAAAAGGTAGTAGATGCAGAGAGATAATTTTGCCTTCCTTGCTGGAAATTGCTGACAACATTTTGTTCATTTTTTTAACATTATCATACTTGTTGCTTTCTAGCCAAGTAATATGATTCTACTGAGCTGCGCGCATGGGTGCATGTGCACATTTTAACTTTTTATTAGTAGCATAAGAGCAGGTCTCCAAGTTGATGCACTCTGATGAGAGTCCCAGATAAATTTTCTACCAGTTTCCCATCAGGAGTTGTACACAAGGAGGGTCAAGAATCAGCAGGAAGTACAAGACTATTAATCACTTGTGGCAGACTTGTGGCTATACAGTGTCTTCATTCTCTCAGCTGTACCCAGCAGCCAGCCAAAATCATTTGGCTGAATTAAACAGTGATATCAATACGTATGTCTGTTTCAATATGATTTTAGTAGGCTACTTTGCAGTGTGCAGATTTCTGTTGGAAGTTACAAACATAAAGCACTACTGAAATTAAAGAAAAAGCAGGAGCCAGAATTACTTTAGGTTTCCTCTTCCTTCAAGAAAGAGTTTCATGCCCCTGACAGAAGACCACCATAATTAATAATTGTTTCAAGGCTTTTTTCTTTTTTCTTTTCTTTTTTTCCCTGGGTTTTTTTTTTTTGTTTTGTTTTGTTTTTTTGTTTGTTTTGTTTTGTTTTGTTTTGTTTTGTTTTGTTTTGTTTGGGTTTTTTTGTTTTTTTTTTTGTCTTTTACTCTGCATTTTCCCACTCTGATAGGACTGGGAACATAGAATTAATCTTCAGAAAAACTGAACTCTTTAAAAGCATTTGCAAATACATTCAGGATCTTGGCTGGACACAAGGATAAGAAATCTATTAGTTTCTTACTCTGCACTTAGATACTGCTGACGTAGTAGAATCAAGCTCTCCCAAGACAGAAAATGAAGTTTCTTTGTGTGATAGAGGCAATATCGAATTGGTTGAAATAATCTGACAAATCTCAACAAAGGGCTATATTCTTATAGCATCAGTGTGAAAAGCAGAGCTTGTACAGGCACAGTTTCACAGAGGACTCCAGGTGTGAAGATACAGGAACTACTGGGCACCTCAAACTTGATCTAAGACAACAAGAGTATTTATCATCCATAATCTATTAAGATGAAAAATATTTTGCCATGCTTTGTGATTTTTCCCAAATAGTTGGGTTTTTTTAATATATATATCTTCTTAAATTATTTGCTAGGCAGTTTTCATATGTGTATTTGAGCTATGTTTGCATACTTTTCATCACAGAAAGTTTTGCACAGGAATTGGAAGGTCTTTTTTTTTAAATTTTGGAGTTTACTACTTGGAATTTGTGACTGAGCATCTTCACTTAAATTCATCCCATCTAATAGCCACATTTCAAGACACAGGATTCTTTAGAGATGGCTCAGACCACTTGAGGTCTGCAGCTTTCACTGCCCGTGCAAAACTTCCAGGTAAATGTTGAAGAATACAAGTTATACTGGTGTTATAAATATGGAACCTGGTGATACTTTGGTTCTCTGGATCATTATCAAAGGTTTTTACTGAAGCAGTTTCTTCTGTTTGTCTGAAGAAGCACTGTGGTTTTAGTTCTATTAAATGCACGCATTTTTTAGGGCTTAAAAGTCCCTGCTAAGCAAAACTTCATACTAAGCAAAACTTTGTTTTAGCACCTGACCTTGTTGTAAATTTGAAAAAGAGCATGGCAGTGTATGGCAGTGTAAGTACAGGAAGGACCTGACATAAAAAAGAAAATACTGATCATTGAGGAATTTAATTATTCTGACATTTCTTCTGAAAGCACTAATGGGAATAGTAATGCAGAATATACATTTTTCCATAGCCAATAAAACAAAGCAATTAGATAAAATAGAATCATCCATGGTAGGCATTAAGGGACCTTTTTATTACAATGAATGAAAAGTGGAATGCTCACATCTCTCTAACAGAGGAGGAAGATACTACGTCTATTATTCGTCTTGCACATTGTCCCAGAATAATGTACCCCTAGATGTTTTGTTCTGCCTGATTTTCATTTAAGTGGTTTCTGCAAATTGTGGTATAATTTAAAAATGACCTTCCTAAATCTCTTGGGAACAATTATTTTAGCATGGTGCAAAAATTGCATCCTATAATGTCCTATGCTTCATGTTTGAATAAAAGAATGCATCCTCATCAATTTAAGTAATATAACCTGTATAAAATCAAAGAGAGAAATTACTCAAGTGGATCTTTTTTTACCTAAATATTTGTCATAGGAATTTAAATTTTCAAAGAACCAGAATCATCTTCTGTTAATCTCATAAATTTTCTCTGAATAATTTTCAGATGTTTAGTTCACATGATTATAGGGAGCTTAAAGTACCTGCTAGGATAATTTTTTTCCATCTATGTGGCCTTGTAAAATTATTTCTATGGTGGAAATATCAATATTTTATTCTATCTTATTTATCAAAAAGCCTTCACTTTGACATCCACAGATTACTCTTAATTTAGACCTGATAGAGAGTGACATGGACTCAAGTATTTTATGCATGTAAGTCGGCAAACATTCATCTTAAAGAGCTATTTTATTTAGCATTTGCTATTTTTGTCATAATTTATTCTAAATGTTCTTTGTGGTGTTCTTTTTAGACCATTAGACACTGTCTTACTAGTTGCTGTTCAGACAGTCCTTCCCTCAGGTGTTTCATAAATCAGCCCTAAAATCTTGCTAATCCCTTTCATCATTCTTTTCCATGCTCCCAACACTGAGAGTACACTTCTAGAACAATGCAGTCTCAGCTGTGCGCATCGTCCCAGGGCATGTCAGGTCTTGGTTCTGCAACTTTGCTTAGACAAGCTTGAAACAACCCGTACATGTTTGGCAGAGTTTGTGAGGCATCATGATAACCTGGGTGGCATTACTTTGTTATAATATATGTGATAATTATGTAAAATAATACAACAATTCACAAAGACAATGATATGTTTTTTAAAAAACTATATTATATTCATTTCCACACTTCAGACAATATTGTATTTTCAGAGGAAGTCTGCAAACTGTCTTGTTAATTGGCATGCTGAAGACAGCAAATGAGGAGGAAAGAGGTGTGCCTCTGCAAGTATTTACTAGAGCCACGGCTTTAGACCCCTCTCTGACTCTCAACAAGACACAGAATTGTTTGTTGGCAGCAACTGGTACTTTTTGAAAGGAATATGTTCAGCTTTCAGTTCTGTTCATCTCTCCAGAAGGATCAATATGCTGTATAAAGCACTGTCTTGCAGACATCAGCGAGTGTGACAGGGAGAAGTATATGACCACAGTGTAGATGGCGAAATTGTTGGCCTAAGCCCCATCTCTGTTACGCACAAGAGATACAAGATCTTTGGTGGGAGAGGGAGGAGGTTACAATGGAGTGTAAATAATCAAAATTTTTGAAAGAGATCAAATAGGACAAGGCAGAAAAATGGGCAGAATTTACACCGTGGTTAGGAAAGAGAAAATGAAAAAGGAGTCGTGTTATACAAGCTGCAAAAATAGAGGATGATCTGAGGGGCAATAGAGAGAGAGGTGGGAATAGTGCAGCCTCTGCTTGGAGCAGCACAGAGAAGGCGCAGGTGGTAACAAAACATTCCGGGTTCATCCTCAGAAGATGGAGCTGGAGACAAGATACAGCACTCAAAGAGGAAAGTGAGTTTGGGAGGGAGTCTGTGGGATGAGCAACAGAATCCTTGAAGTCAGTGGTGTTCTTAACCACTGAAACCTCAGTGTGCAGCCATCTTTCACTACCTTCATATGCATCTCAGTCATGACAGGGCATCCTGGTTCTGGTCTAGGAAAGAGTCTGAAAGGTAGTTTAGCTCAAAGCATATATGTTCACTATTTTCTGTGCCTTTACTGGATTATCTGTCATCTGCACATCCATTCCTTTGATGAATTTTATTCCTAAATCACGGAGCTGAATTGATGAAATTTTTGGAGTTGAAGCAGTTTGAGTTGAACTGTGATTCATTTATTTCTCATAAAAGCTCATTATAGGCTGATAATTGACCCAATACCTTCCATCAAATTGGAATTAAATCACACTGGAAATCAGTTACTAAAATTCCCAAAGGTATTTTTACTTTATAGGAATACAAAAATGAAAAGATTCGCTAGATTGCTCAAAGAACAATGCTGTAATTTGATATTTGTCAAAAGTGCAGGTTCCTCCACTTTGTCCTTCTCCACCTGGGTGTTTGGAGAAAATAATGAGCGCAAGTATTTCACTATTTTGCTTTGAATTATGAAACAAATTATTTGTTTAGAGCTTTCTAAATTATGGAAATCATGTGGAACCATGGAAGTGCAGGGGAGGAGATTAAAAAATGCAAATTTCTGCTTCAGTTGTCAGCTCTGTCGTTTTGAGCATGGCCTCAGTTAAATTAACAGCAGTCATGGATCATCCAAATGCTGAACAACCTTTGGATACAGAAGTTCCAGAAGGCTGGAGGCAGTGATGCTTGTCTCTTTCCACTCCAGTCTTGCTGAGATTTGGAACCCAGCCTCAAGCATTATCATGTCATAACAGAGGATATCTTGAAAGGAAACAGAATGGGGACTTGGACCACTGTGGCCTCTCCTGTGATGCAGCCCTCTTGCAAACATGAGACAAAGCCTTCCCTTATTTTCCTCTCTGAGCTCATGTCAGAGGATCTGCTGGGGTGACAGAGGAGCATGGTACAAGAAATATGGAAAACAGATGCTGATCTCCCCATTTCTCAAGTGCAGACAAAATTTTAATTTGTACATTCCTCCTGCTAGTTATGCTGGTTCTGCAGTAAACTAAAAAGTATCTAGTTTGATTACTTAAAGCCAAAGTCTTCCCATCTCAACACACACAGTGCCACAAACATGACTTGACCACTACTGCAGAAAAGAAATATTATACTTGAGGGAAATAACTCATTTCACTGACTCAGCTGACTGTAAACCTGTTTCAAAGGTTAAACTGTTCACTTTTCCTTGTCAGTTTTCAGCTGAAACATTTTGATTGGTTGGAAGAAACATTTGTTTTAGTAGCATTTTAGTTCAAAAAAGCATTCAACTGAACTCCAAAATGAAAACTTAGCGTCAGACAGAAAAATAACAGGGTTTTTTTGCTAGTGGGAGTTCAGTTCAGCCCCTGTCTTTCCCTCTACAGAATGGTACACTTCTCTCCAGATTTCTCTATTCTTTGACTGAGTAGATGAGTTTCAGCTAATTTCTCATTGTATTACTTCACAGGTTTTCTATTTGGATCTTTTCTATATCTTTGCACATTTTGGATATTTCTAGTTCCCAGTGTACAATTCCTCTGCTCTCAGAGGTATTTGCAGTTTCTGTCCATTTGTTTTGAGTGAATTTCATTAAGTTTTTTATTTGATCTATTCCCTAAAATGCTAAGGCCAACTTGCCATATTCCCAATGCATATTTTGCCCTGCATTACTTTCCTGCCTGACAAGTCCCTTTGCATCACAGGTTTTCAGTTATATGCCGGTGATCTTACAAAGACTGGATATGAATTAATTTTGAGACATGTTTTAAATGATAACAAACCCAAAGAGTTTTCATATACCCTTCCAGCTTTGCCATCAATTCTTTAAAAAAAAAGAAATTAAGTTTAGCTGAAGATACTTCTTCTTTTTAAAGATTTCTGTTTCCACCAATGATTCATTCTTAGACTTACCTTTTGGTCAGTCACTGGAGACCTTGAAAGTGAAGACTATGGTACAGTTGTTTAATTTTTTTTTGTAATTAAACCAATATTCTCTCTTTCTCTGTGTATATGCATGTTTGTTTGCCTCAATCCATGACACTTTCCTGTATTAAGTCTGCCCTGGTGCTCCTGCAGATGGTGATGGCCAATAGAAGGTGCCTTGGCTGGAGCACAAGGGCTAGGCCAACCAAAAAACTTTCCCATCACATTGTCTCAGCCTCCAGCAAGTTACTTCTCAGGGGCTTCCTGGGAGGGAGATGTCTTTGAAAAGTATCAGTCGGACTCTTCTCTCAGAGCTCTGTTCAATTGCTTTTTAAACTCACGCATTCACAAAAACCTGTAGCAAGAAGTTTGAAAACATTAGATATGTATTACATGAGAGATATTTCAGCCCAATTATCTTGGATAGGAGTAGACTCAGGTACTCAATTAAACTGATAAGTCTTTTCCTCTCATTTCTTGTCTGTTTTCCCTGTTTCTTGGCCTTTTTTCCCCCTTAAAATAACCTTGTTTTATAACTACTTCAAGGAGGTAAAAGCCCTGAGGAGAACACAGCTGAGGAAAGCAATTTAGTCAGTTTATGAAGCTGGGCTTTAAAACAAGTAACCCAGACAATTACTCCAAGAGAATCCATACTTTTGCTCTATAATGTAGTCAGACAAACATACTATCGAAGAATAGATTAAGATATGAAATACAATTAAGCTGCAATGAAATATTTACATTAGTTTTCACCAGAATTTATTTGATTTACTTCTCCTAAACGGACATTTAATGGACACAGTACTCAACCAGTGACAAGTCATAAATCACCAATTCCAGGAGGGGCACCACACTGGGCCAGGTTTGGAGACAGCCTGCTAGCCACAGAGCTACCTCCTGTCTCCTCCTGAGTTTAGTGGAAGCAGAGGCTACTTAGAAAGATAAAAATATGTTCTTGCCTCCCCCAGTGAATCAAAATAAGCCATGAATACCAGCAGCTGCTTCCTCACTTCTCACCTGTTCTGGTACACATGCATGTCCTGATCAAACTGGAAGTCTGGCCAGTTTATATAGAAGTTCTCCTTTTTGCTGTCTAATCCCTGTGTGCTTGAGCTACTACTGTTTCCACCAGCTTTTGGCACCACAGTCAGTGCTCCCAGTTTAAACCTCAGAGCACTGAACAGTCTCTCTCTCCTCATGCGACATTAGCTAGGACCTCTTCACATACTGAGTTTTTATCTTGTCTGTAAAGAATGATTAATCAGTTCACAAAAAACTTTCCCTGTTTGGAGAGGGAAATCTTTGCCCTGTATTCATGAAATTATGAAATATTTTTCCATTGCCAATCTTGAGATATTGGTGGGTGGCAAAAAGAAGGAAGAAGTTATATGAGCAGTATAAAATATTTTTAATCGGTTAAGAAATAAAAACAAATTAAACTTTGTCTATAATATTTGAGTTTCTTCTAAAAATATGTCTTACTGTAATTTCTAGTTTCACTGGTTACAGAGATTTCAATCTACTCCATTTACTGCCTTTTAGAAAAAGATTACAGCAGCCTTGGGGTAATTTGAAAATGATGAAAGAAACACTACAGAATCTTCCTTTCAAATATTAATTATACATAGTCCAATCAGATTAGCTTTAAAGCAAACCTCCAATGTTGCACATTTCCCAACTTTTTTTATCCACCTGAGCTTGCAGATTTTCTTAAAGAGGGAATAAGTTTCCTTTTGTCTGAGTACAAAACATTTTCTGGTAATGAATGATGCCATACAGTTAGTAACATCAGTCTTTTATATGCTCTTTAAATCATTGCACAGCATAAGAATCAGATCCTACATCAGGTTCTTTTGCTTGCATAACAAAACCAAATTTTTGATTGCCCTATGCTTTCATTATGCTCTTCAGACATATAGCTTTGTAAGAGTCTTACCAGAGACAGAGAGTACAGGATAATCTGTAACAGATTAACCAGAGGATGGAACTGAACCTGTGCAAGGAAAGCAAATGATACTTTCTCAAAGACAAACTTCCATTTTATTAAGGGACTAGAAAGCAGCCATTACTCTGGAGTGTGTGCGTGCGTGTGTGTGTGTGTGTGTGTGTGTGTTTATGGGAGACAAAAATTAGTAAAACCACTGATTTTATCACTGTTATGATGTTTCCAAGTATTTAGAAATAATAAACATCTATTTTATTTTTTTTTCCAGCAAAAGATGAGGGCAAAAGTTTCATAAATCAGTGACTAGACTACCAAGGACAGTATATGAAGAACATGATCATAAGTTAACTGTAAAATGAGTGAATGATAGAGATTAGAAACCACTTAAATTGATGGGGCACTTTATCTAGAAAGTATATGAAGCAGCAAGAAGTACTCAGGAGTGAATAGGAAAAATATCCAAATTTATTGCTTATGCAAACATTTATTCAATTCATGGGAACCATCAAGGATAAGAAGAATACTGAAATATTATATACCACCATTAGTTCAGAAAGCCTTGGGATATACCATAAAACTGTAAACAAGATATATGAGAAGTTACACTTATTTTCGGAAAGGCCTGCCTTTGAAGCAACTGAACTCTGGGTAGGGAGCTGCAGCAATATATTAACATTCACTTAGTGTCCAGTCTGTAAATTAAGTGGAAATTGAAGCACATTCTCTATGACACAGTAGTTACATTAAAGAAAAGGAATTCACTAAATGGGCTTGTGTATTCAACAAGACATTAAGACCAAGAATTAGTCATCTTACAGTGTAAGTCAATTAAAGAGGCTGCTGTGTTCTCTTGGGTCCTGCTGATTCTTTCTGATGTGAATACTACCTCTCCTTATTCTTGCTGCATATATTTGGAGGGATATCAGCTCAGGTGAGGCTTAGAGGAATGAAAGGACAAGATGGGGGTAAAAAATTACAATTTTATTTTTACCATGCAGAATAGTATAAGGGAAGTCATGATTTAATAATTTAATTCTTGAATTTCCAGATTCTATCTCCAGTGCGTCTATCAACATCACACTGTTTGCACCACACACTTGCTAAAGGAATATGAACACAACCCTCTCACTGCAGTTAAATCACTTGTAGTACATGAAAGGTAGAAATATGTGTTTAGGAAGCTCTGAGAAGTGGGAACAGAGAGCACGATAAAAAGGTAGTGTAAATTTTGCTAGGAGCACTGGATAGCTCTGAAATTACCTTCCAATTTAGTTGCTCATACATTTTTTTATATATAAGCTGAAATGTTCATACAGGATCTGCTTCAGAGAGGACAACCTTGAGACATTTGGAACCGAGGACAGAGGAAAAAAGGCAAACACTGGGTAATGAATAGTCAATATGGGTTTACTTGTAATATTCCAGTTACTCTAAACTTTGGAGGAAGGACTAGAAATATCATTTGGAGGAGCAACAGCTTTTTTAATGAGGGATGTACTATTTTTCTGCCCACCATATCTGACAACATGGAGGAAACCGTGAGCACTCAGGGAAGGACAAGATCCTGAGCTAGTATTGTGGAAAAGACAAAAAGTCTGTGACAGAGACCCTGATGAAATGGGAATGGCTGTGCCATCAAACCAGAATCAGTATGACAAGTCTGAGGAGTGCAGGTTGGCCCCAAACTGGAATGACGTTCCAAGGACTGGGCTCCGCAGCATTCCTCATTTTATATTTTTATAGCTGGCTGAGCCTACTTCAGCTGGCACCCATCCACACCAAACTGTTTTGCTTTAAAGACTCAGACTATGGGTCTTAAAGACCCAGCTTTCTAATGAGTTTTCCATCTGCTTTTCAGCAGTTTTATCTAAACCATGTTTCCTTGGCTCATTGAGGACATCATCCCTGCACATGACCAACATGAGAAGAATCTGAATTCTGTGATTACATTTTCACTTTTTTTATGGATTCCAGTCTCTATTTGCACACCAAATTCTGCTTTTTGGATGAATTAAGAGTGTGTGATGAAAGGATCACACGGAACGATCTTTGAAGGATCTTTGTTTCAATTGTAGCAAATGCTAAAATTTGTGTAGAGAATGGAAAAGAAATTGGGGGGAAAGAATGAATAATGGTCTCCTGGCTGGGAATATTGAATTCCATCCAAGAGACTGGATTATAAATATGCATCTGCCAAAAATTTCTCAGTGTGATCCTGGGCAGGTCATTCACCAAGACTTCTCACAGGTGTTCTGTGTTGTATTTTTTACCCACTGTTAGGTATCAGTATGGCTGGGCTCATGCTGTTTTGTTGCAGAAATATCAAATAGTGACAAGTCAGACTGCAGGAAGTTTTATTATTTAAAGGACTCAAAGTTTTTGAGAAACAGATTTGTTCCAAATCAGTGTATATTCCTTAGATTAGGTAATTTCTGGAGGGTCAATTTTTATTGAGCAAATGATTTCACACTGTTTAAAGAGAGTAGTTAATTTTGTGGTTGTACTATCATACAAGAAGTCTATCAACTTTTTAAACATTTGAAGCAACATGAAAAAAAATCAAACCTCAATTTAGGCATTGGATATTCTGAAAATTCAATGTTCCTGTCAAGAAGAAATTTCAGCATGTATTGAAAAGAACCATGTTTGCAAAATCCTGTTTTCAAGATAAACATTTATTCTAGAGGACAGGATTTCATTTGTTTCCATCACTGGTACTCTTTACAAAGATAAGCCAATGGTGTGGGTTGTCAAAGACACATTGCTTCATAGTGTTGATGTTCTGAAAATTTAGGACCCTGAGGTCTCAAACTGGTCACTTTAAATTAATGGGTTTTTTTTACCTTAATGGATCTGTGCCTTGGCTCTCCAGCCAAAAAAGTGAGGATAATAAACACTCAGGATTTTTCTGTGAATATTCAGAGATAACAGTAACGACTGTAATGGAAGACCCTAAGAAAAAGATATTATTTCTTTTAGCAGGATTTGGATGTTGTGCAATAAATAACACCTGGGACCATACTCTGTAGAACTAAAAGAGTGAAGGAGCTCACCAGTAATTAGGTATCAGCTATTTTGTGCCCTGATGCAGTTGAAATGGCACAAACAAAGCACTATATGGTCATGCGCTAAAACAGTATCATAAACATTAACCCCAAGGAACTGAGTAGAGATTTTAGAAGGAACCAAATTCTGGTCTCTGCTCTGTAAGAGTTCACAAATTAGGAGAGATTGCAAATTATAATGCTTAATATTGCTGCCTGAAGAATAATTGCAAAAATTATTTCAATTAAATTCAGGTTGCCGCAGACTTTTCTACACTTTTAGTAAATTTGAAGGAATACATATCTCTGAATTATATTGAGAGAAAACAGTATGTATTTATTTATGATATGCTTGCTTTTTGAATCTAATTTTTCAGGCTAATAATGAAACCTGTATAAAATATGTACTCTCCTAATGTTTCCAGTGCCAGCAGATTTCAGGAAAAGTCTTTCCTGTCTGCCAATCCCTGTTTATTAATTCTACGTCCTGCTGTAGGCAATGGAAAGCAGTTACAGAATTTGTTATACAGTATAATAGTCAAAAAAATTTCATCATATTGGAAAGAAAGCAGTGAATTCTACCTATAACAAATCCTCAAAATGAAAGTTTTACCAGGTTTTAAAGTTGCAAATTGAGTATAAAAACTGCTGAAGAACTATTGAGAACAGGTAAAAAATTAAATTAAATGCAAAATGCTCCTCTGAAAAGCCTCTCTACCTTCTTAATAAATAAAAAATAAGTAACTCTCAGGGAATCCCAAAGGGGCTAGCCAGATTTTCAATGCCATCCAAACTTCAGAGAGAAAGGTCTTTTTTTTCTACTCACCCATGTCTCTTTCTGAAACAACAGAAAAATTCAGTTTGAGCCTTACCTAAGAGTTACTCTAAAAAGACAATGATTATTTTTACAAGCACAATGAAGATTCAAGGAAGATTTTAAAAGAAACTATATCCATGTTTAAAAAAAAAATAACTATCAAAACTTTATTAATATAGTTTTTGTTGTTGTTACAAGTGTTATTAAGACTGTGTTAACATTCTCAATTTTGTTAAATGAAAACCTGTTTGAATAAAGAATATTTGTATTTGCTTGAGGATTAGCTGGCTACAAGACATTATTTATGCAGCAGACCTTCAAAAATATGATAGACAATACTCTCCTCTTCTGAATTTTTAAGAACTGTATGTATGTCTGTGGGGACTGTCTATGTTAAAAATTGCTTTAAAAACTGCAAAAAAAAAAAAACCCCGAACACTTAATTTGAAACTACATATTTATAAAAACATGCATATTTAGAGTAACTTGAAACAGAACCTGAACTTCTGTCAAAAGTTAATTGACCTAAACAAGTATCTGAGAAAAGCAATGAATACAGGAAACACCTGAAATTGCAAGTATCCTGACATGAAGAACGTGTATCCCCCTGCAAGAACACAAACTGAAGAAGCTGCCAACACTGCCCAAAGGACAGCAGCAGCTCATCTGAAAATTTGGAGGAGTCTCTCTTTTCTGAAATTATGGAACCAGGAAGGTAAATTATCTTCAAATGAAGCAAGGAAAGCTAAACACAATTCTTATGTTTCACCTTCAGTGCTTTTGCTATCTCAGCACTTTCCCCTGACTTTTTCAAGTAAACAACCAAGAAAACCAAGGAAGGAGCTGATTGACAGCATCATGAAATATTACCTGCTGTTTCACTGTAAATTCTGCAATATGAGTATCACCATCACCAAAGTAAAAAGAGCCAGAGAAAAATCATGAAAACCTACTGATTACATTTATCTCCTTCATCTAATGATCTAAAAAATAATAGAAAAATGTAATTTTTTTAAACACCAGCAGAATTTCCTGCTGAACAGCAAAATAACCCAGAATATACCCTCTAGTAGATGTTACAATAAATTCATTTTCATCATAAAAGATTTTCTGACTTAAGGCAGTTACTCAGACAGCTGATAAACCAAACTTAAATCTTCCTTTTGACTTTACCTGTTTTATTTAGGATCCTTTCATGTGAGTTTTATACATAATGTCTGAGAGGGACTGACTGAAACTATATGGGCTTCTCTTGGCTGACTGTGTTGCTACACCACAAAACAAAAGCAACAATTTGAGTGAAATGTGCTTCACTGACTTAGATGGGAAAGACTTTCTCCCCTCAGAGGCCACATCATTCTCCAAATCAGGGAACTCAGTAGCAAATGCTTTGTCTCTTTTCTAATTATAAGCTGTTGGCACACCTTTCTGTTTTTTCTACTTTTTCCACTTACAGTTTTCCTCCAAACATGGAAAAGAAGTTAATTAACTAGTGAGTTACACTTCTGAGTGGCTTTTGAGAAAAGTAGTGTTTGAGATCCTGTCTGACACTTTCTGTTTCTCCACATGGTTAGGTGACTTCTTGATACGGTGCTAGGTTAAAACCACACTTTGTGCTCTGCCCAGGCTGTTTTAACGGGATGTTGTCCATATGTAACATACATGGGGGCTAACAGAAAAACTCAGAGCAGTCTGGCTTACTTTTTACTTTATATGATTAACATTTTCAGCAGATTTAGTGCTGCTATGTTCTGTGGGAAAAATCCCATTGCATTCTTACAAGTGTTTCATAGCTGCTTGTGCTGACATCCAGCACTAATTGGTTTTTGGCACTTTGGAGGACATTTGAATTCAACCATCCACTCTGTAGCTTTGCCTGGGAGAGTACTCTGGAGCTCCATGCAGTCTACACACAGATAGCCCTTAATTAGCCTCTCTGGAGGTACTTTCCCACAGCTACCAGCCGAGCATGATGTTGTCTGTGTAAGCAGGAAGCATCAGCCTTATTTAAAGTGCTTTTTCTCAATACAGAGAGTAGCTCGGAACTTTTGCCTCACAGCTGGACTTCTGCTAATGAATACATTAAAAAAAACCACCAAAACAATTTTGTTTATTTGTTAGAGAAAAGTCTACCTAAAATCTTGGTGCTTTAAAGGCAAGACTTTTCAGGTTGACTTCAGATCACCTAAACCTGCCAGGTGAGCAATATTCTATGTCTTTACTCAATGCCACAGAAAGAGACTGAGAATGCCAGCTAAAGGCCAAGACAATGGTGTAGCTATGTGCATGTTGGGGATGTTACTCATGGTGAACACAAGAGAAATTTTACATTTAACTTTCCAATATGAGCACTACTTCTGAGATTCATCTGCCTGGGTCTAGAGCCATAAAGAGCTTACAGGTAACACAGGGGGCTGTTCAGGACACCTACGAGAGGTTCCTCCACTCATCTGCCTTTTAGCCTGTCATATTACATGCTGTATGCATGTAATACATCCTGGGAAGATTGTTCTCCAAAGGTATCCTATATAAACCAGTGTAAAGACTGATTTCTTTACTCTTCCCACCCTGTGTCAATGGCAAGACAAAGGGACTGCTACTTCAAAGTAATGAACAAACACATGACTTTGCAGCTCCTAGAGATGAGAGGTTATTCATTGAACAGGAAGAGAATAAGAGCTCCAGGATTAAATCAGTGCCTTCTGGCTGATGTGCCATATCAAGGGAGATAGCAGAAGTAGGAAGTAAAGCTAAGGATAAATGAGGGGGCTTATGTTCTCATGTCACCAGCCTTCCTACTGAAAAATAAAGCCTTTGGTTAGGCCGATGGTGGTTGTTCAGGGTGGTGTGGGTCAGCTGTGCCCACATAGTTGGCTCGAGGACAAACTGGGGCACAGATGGGAGGAAAATCTTTGCATGCAAAACGTTCCACTTGTAACTAAGCCAACTTGGACTGCTTTGTGCTAGGGAGGAGACAGAGTGTTCATAGGGTAGCCAAGAACGGAGGCCAGAAACTTCAGCATTGTCCTGCTGACTGTCCAGATTTTCAGTGATGTAATGGCACAAATCTTCTCTTAGGAATTAGCTCTTTTGCTGCCTGATCTTCTATTTCCATCCTATGTGTAGCATGAAGCATATGCTGTGGGAATAGAAACAAGAAACAAGTCTGTTTTCTTCATTTTGGATGCTATTTCCGGTTCTCTTCAGGCGAAGGTAGCTGCAGATGTAGGCATACTCTGTAAGGGAGGGATGAAGAAATGGAAGTTTCCCATGTTGCAAGTGATGGAGAGCTCTTGTTTCCCCCAAACTCTGTAGATAATGAAGCAATAGCAGTGTGAGGAACCAAGAAAGAGTTTCTGTTCTGTTTAGCTAGAAGATTTTGTAAGCAAAATCAGGCTCTCACCACTGCTCATAAGATATCACAAAGGCCAGAGGCTCAGGATACACAAACCATCAGGGAAACAAAACAATGAAGTAGGTGACAAAGTAAAGCAGATGATAATTATTCAAGTTGTTTCAGAAAAACAAAAAAAAAAGAAAAAAAGAAAAAAAGAAAAAAAGAAAAAAAGAAAAAAAGAAAAAAAAGAAAAAAGAAAAAAAAGAAAAAAATAAAAAAAAGCCTTTGTTAATAATTACTTTCCTCCTTTTAACTTCAGAAAGGCTGCTGGAGAACCTTCAACAGACTAGATAAACATGCTAGGAAAACAAGTTGAAGAAAATATTTTCATTCCATACGTGTGAATCTACTTAAACTCAACAGAGAAAACATAAATCCTAATGAAAACAAAGTGTAAGTATGGAAAATTCTAATTCAGACTTTAATTGTGCTGCATCTGCAACAGCTGTAATGCGGCTACTAAAATAATTTACTTCCATTCTCTGAGCTGAACTTCTTTTTCATTCTCAGTTTTGTTTTAAAGAATATGGATGCAATTTTCTTATTCTGAATGCAGATATTGCCACTGAAGTATCTCCAAAATCTCTCAATTCACCGGGCACTGGAACAGCTGTTTACAAAGCCGTCTGTATCATCCAAAGACCTCATGAGACAAGCATGCAAATTTGGTTCCTATTCACAGTGGGAAAAAAGGGATGGTTGCAAAATGTTGAAGAAAGTGCTTTTTTAATATAAGCCACTTCTTCTCACAACAATATGACTTTGTTCAGAGTTAAGTGTTTCAAAGGAAAACTAAGAAAGCTGGTATAGTTACTTGCAAATGGTACATTTTGCCCTTCTTTACTTTTCGGTGTTTGTGGAGGACAAAGCCTCCTCTTTCCAAGCAGGAAGACTGACTCAGAAGGAAGGGTGTCCACTTAGGATCTGACACATCTGGGTCATGTTCCTTACTGCGTTGCAGACTTATTGCAGGAGTTTACATATAGCATCCAGACCCAACTTGAAACTAATGTCAAAATGCAACCCTGAGACATCACTGACATTCATAAAATAGTTGCAGAGTTTTAAGCACTGGTAACTTTTTCCTGTGCATAGGCGATATTCTCCAGTGGCGATTGGCATATTGAAAGAATATGTTACTTACAGAAAGGAGCAGCTGCAGAACAAAACTTTCTGGGATGGCTATGTGTTTTTTTTTAAATGTAATAAAGCAATGTTTAGAGTATCATTCTGAGCTTAGATCATCACTATGCCTTATTAAAAGAAAAAAAGTTGACCTATATCTACCATAAACTGAGAGATGAACACCAGGCTCTGGAATGTCTTGCAGTGTGTTGCTCACAGTCCATTTTTGGAGCTGTTCTTCTTGTTCATTTTTTTCTCTAAATAATTAAAATATTAATTATGTCTAAGAAAGAAGAAAGAAATCAAGAAGCTGACTCTCTAAGCCACTTGGCAGGCAAGAGAATTGAAATGAAAATCTCATTTTATTCTGTGTACTTTCCAGCTGGCTGTTCTATACACCTTCACAGAATTACAGGATTATTGAGGTTGGGAAGGACCTCTGGAGACAAGTAAGACACAGGTTCTTCGAAGCTACAGATTTTACTCACAGGCTATACCTGAACGGCAGGAAATGCAGATCTCCCAGCTCCCATACCCTTTTGTCCAATCTACCTGCATTCTGATTCAACGTTTGGGTGAGATTTAGGTGTGTAATTTTTTTCATCCTCACTTCCCCCTGCTGTCATTTACACAGGAAGAATCCCTCCGAATAACACAGGCTGAAAGGACACTGGGTCCTCATTTGTGAAGTGAGGAAAGTGCAACATTACCAAACAGCAACACTTAATTGTTTTCCAAGGATTTAGCCCTTATGAAAGTGTCAGCGGAGCAATAATTTCTGCTCAATTCATTTCTTTCACTTCACACTAAGTAGTACATAACAAACTTAGTTTAATGCTTGAGCCTCCCACATTTCATAACATGGAAGTTTTCTGTAAGTCTGGCTTACAGACTTTCTGCTTTCCATCTCATTTCCACACTTTGGTGCCACTCTACATACAATCACTAGGAAATGAGGGAGAGCTGTAAGGGGGGCATTCGTGCTCATCCTGTTGTTGAGGAGGATGTCCTGGGAGTCTGGTATCTGCAGCACAGACACAGCCCTTCCCAGAGCAACAAGTGTTGCCATGACCCTGCCGCTCCCAGGATCACTGGAACACAAACAGGACTAAGCTTCCTTCTTCCAAAGACAACCTCTTTTCTTCCAGATACAGGCTGATGATAGCTTCATATACGATACATTGTAAATCTACACATTACTGGCCAAAATGGAGTCCCAGAAGGGAATTCATTTTGTGGGAAAAGACTGAGAGAGCTGTGCTCTTTCTTGGGGGAGAAGAAAACATTTCATGCTGAGCTAAAAGCTTGCATTTGTTATTTTTAGTCAAACTAATAAATGTTTTGTGTTGGCAAAGATAAAAGCAAGGACATGAGAAAAGAAATACGTGAACCAAAACCCATGTCATGTTGAGGGAACAAATAGATAGAGTATAGAGAGGCTCTAGGGGAATAAAAACACAAACACTTTCCTACATTTTATGGGAATATTCTTTTTTGTTGATTTTATTCCAGTACTGAGCAAAACTGAAAATAAGCTACTATTTGTTTATGAGAGAGGCTGAGCATTTCTTCCAGTTTAGCTAGACAACATGTATTCTGTCTGCAGTTACAAGATTCAGACCAGATACGGTTTTGATTTTAAAAAATTGTGATGGGAGAAGGAAGAAGGAAGGAATATGACCACCACTAATATTTGCTCCACTAATAGTGGAGTGAAAGGGAGGTTGCCAAGAGATTTAGCAAACCTTGGCATCCAAAGAAATCATAAGGAAATGTTGCAGAGGAGCAGCCATCTGCTGGGAAGGCTGATGGGAAAACTTCTACCATAGCATAATGTGCATGGAGAAAGAGTGTTTGCTTGCTGAATGAATACCATGAGGAAAAAGAAAAGGTGAATATATGACTATAGGAGAGAAAGGAATTCTACTTTATGGTCACTAAGAAAACAAAAGTTTTGTCAAGTACGCATGCCAGAAAAACCTGAAGGCTTGTCCAGTGAGGCAGCTCTAATGAGATCACTTGATATATTTCACAAATTGCATCCAAGAAACAACTAAATTTCACGGCCAGTCTCCAAAAAAAAAATTGATTCAGTCTGAATTAATTTTTTGAAGTGAGCAAAGTGTGTGTGTTTAATGTGTGTGAGGACATTCCATGAATGGAGACAGTCTTCAACAGAACAATTGATTACTCAAGTAAGTTTCTGGTCTTCAGGGTTAAACACTTACAAGGACACTTAAATCATTTCTTTGATCAAAAAACCCCCACAATATCCTTAGTGAACTATAAAAAGGAAGAAAGATATAAAATTTCATAATTTTAATTTATAACAATAATACAACTCTAGATTATTAATGTAAGCAAGATTTTTTTGCTGTGCCAGAGAGTAAAACATATGAAAATTGAAGGTTTACAGGTCAGAAGAATATGAAATTGTTTGAAAAAAAATCTTAAAGACCCACAGTCCAAAAGTCATATTTCAGGAGGTTCCTTAAATGCCATTCTAGGTCCAGAACTATTCAGAGATTTCCATA
Organism: Trochalopteron elliotii; assembly: GCA_024734555.1. NCBI lineage: Eukaryota > Metazoa > Chordata > Aves > Passeriformes > Leiothrichidae > Trochalopteron > Trochalopteron elliotii. Next base: position 3,809,571 of record JANPWX010000072.1, read on the forward strand.
TTACAATCTACACTGACCTCAGGGGATAATTATGAGGAGACTTGCCAAAGCTGAAAAGATTACTAATGCTTGGAAACATAGAAATAAATCAAATAATTAGGATGATACTCAACAAAAATAAACATTACGTTTCCAAACAGGATATATGGCAATTACAAATGAAATTATTTCATCAATCAGATACTTCTTGTTGCACCACTGGCTAGAATTGCTTACAAACATAATAATTTCTTTGAGTAAGAAGTTGTGATTGCAAATGTATAACATATGATGACCTAGTACTTGTAATTTCATTCCAGGCAAAATTCACACACTAATTTAATCATGCAAATTAGGTTTGTGAAAGAACTGACTCTGCAGTCCAGATTATGAATATTCATTTTATTACCAGGTGATAGAAAAGGAGTTAAAATTACAACAGGCTGGAAAACTTCTTATAAAATCCAACATACTTGCACTCTAGTGAGTAGAATGTGGCAGGCCAAGGAAGCATATATGATGGGAAGAGTAGGGATTTCTTCACGGTTCTTCATGAGGTACACCATTTTATTTGTCTGGTTTGCAAAGAGCAGAACAGAACCATGCAAAATGGAGAGAATTGCTTATGATTTTAATTTGATCAGTAAAATATTGTCATTCATAATCACGTCTTGCATCTCACCAATCCCCCAAGCATTCATTTAATTAAATCTTGTCAAAAGTTGAGTGGAATTCCACCCTGCTTCCAAAAGAGGATATGACCCCAGGTTGGAGATACCGTAAACTAGAGAGCAAACTGTTGTATAGGTAATTAATATTTGTCAAAAGTGAAGACTATAAAATATTTATTACTTGGATGCCACTTGTTTTCTTCCTCCAGCAGTTCAGAGCCCACGTAGTTAAGCACCAGCAGAATGATGGATACACGTGCCACTCTCAGCATTTACACCCAGGCAATGATTGATTAGGCATGAGAAAGGAAAGGAACAGATAAGACTCACACCCAGACAAAGCCATTCAATTTATTAAGGAAACAACAACAGCAAGAAAAAATTCAGTGGGTCAAAGTAGGTCTTTGATTAAATTCACAAAACCAAAAGGTTGTCATTCTATGCTTGAGATAAAGAGCAAAGTCCATACTTTTTCTAAAATGTACAGAATTAGAGGAAAGGCATATTAATGCTGTGGTTGAAGGGGAGAATTTGTAAATGAATTGTTTATTGAAGACAATCAGATATGAAAAAAAGAAGAAAAAAGGGAAAGTTTATATACCTTTTTATTTTATATGATGAAATTATAAGAATTATTTTTTGCATGCTATAAAGATATTCTTCAGAATATTCTTATTTTTCCCCCTCCTATTCCCTCTGAATTCATCATGAGCAACTGGAAACTAGTAAGTGTATGACATCAGATGAAGTGCAGGTGTTTCCTTGAGGGAGAAACAATTATTAAACTACCACCTAGTTTTTAATATACTAGGGACTAGAAAAAATAGCACTATTAAAACTTTGTTTTCTATTTTGTTAACACTTTTATGAGTTACAATTAAATGTAATACCTGGAATAGCAGCTGTGACGAAAAAAAAATTGTGTCTGTTAGAGACTCAAACTGTCTGCTCTGTTTAGGAAAAGCCTGAGATAGCTCCCCAGCCAGTTTTTACTTAATCACAGAAACTCTTCTAAGTGAGCCAGGAATTACTAAACTTGACACTAAAGATATATAAAGCATATAGTAAAATAGTATAATCCTTTTACCACCCAGAAATTGCATTTAAAATAATTAATAGTTTACTTTGGAAGGGTCCTCTGGAGGCCATCTGATCCAAACTACACTCAAAGCAGGACTAGCTTTGAAGATTAGTCCAAATTTAAATTCAGATTAAGGTTGCTTGGAACTTTGGCTGTAAAGTCGTTGATTCCAGCTCTGCTTTACTCATTCCAAAAAACACAAAACCCATCATTAATGTCCTGAGGAAGTGTTAATACAGATTTAAAGTCTCTTAAAGTGTTACTTCTAACTCTATCCTTCACATACAACAAAAATACGGAAGATCGCAAGGGCACAAATTTGTTGCTGAAATAACCACCAAAAGTCTGCTTGGGGTAATTCACAATCATGCAGGATTTAAGTGGGGATTGTGTCCATCCTGGTGGAGGACACATCACAGCAATACTGTGTAGCCTAGCTGCTCTAAGGGAGATTGTGAACTGCATACCCTCCGCCTCTCCTCTAAAACTCTGTGTATTAGTGCCAAACCTAAATGAGCTGGACCCACTGTCACCTTCTGTAGCCCAGCTGCTGTCACCCTTCAGCATGCTCCAGACCATGCAGGGAGAGGCCACTGCCATGGTCACAGCACTCCATGTGTTTGTCCCCCAGAGATGCTGACATGCCTTTCTGGAGTGGGATGGCTAGTCTTTACCCTAGAAGTAGCTTCTTTTATAGCATTTATCAAAGATTTAATTTAAGCAAAGAGCATTGGCTACCTCCTTGATCTTCTGTGCCTATCTATGGAGTAGATTTTGTGTCTCAGCCATATTGCCAATAGCAAATTCTCTTTAGATATATCTAATTGCATTGCTTTAACATGCTTCTGTAATATTCATTTCCTGGGTCGTTTGAATGGCTTCTACCTCCTTATTAATTGAAATTACTCCTCTCACTTGAAATTACTGGGCCAAAATTTAGCTTCCTTTATAATTTTCAAGCAATAGTACAAGAAGGTTGAAAGGGTCAAAAATCCTGTGTGCATATATTTCTGCATGCTGCATTCCAAACAAGCTGTCTGCTCTCACTGGACATTCATAAAACAGGAGCTTAGCAGCAGTGTTGTCTCAGCTAATCTAAGGAGATCCAGCAAACCTTTGCTTTAGCTGTAAAACAGCCCCCTGTTTGCTCTTTACTGACTGTCTTTTTTTAAGAACTGCTTGTGTTTTTAATTCCAAATGCTATTGATTTTATCTGATATCTAAGAGGGTAAAAAGCCCGATACCTCTCAGATTGTATCTTCCAGCCAGCTCTTAGCTGATTATATTGTGTGATTTGTATTGATTTGAAGGAAAAGAAGCTAACAGCAGCACTTGTTTTTTAGAGCAAGAGTAGTATGTATCTTGAAATTCTATTCCCTTTCATGGAAAGAAAAGCTGTGATCTGGGAAAAAAAAATATTTATTTATTTATTTATTTATTTATTTATTTATTTATTTATTTATTTATTTATTTTCCATAGCAGNTTTATTTATTTATTTATTTATTTATTTATTTATTTATTTATTTATTTTCCATAGCAGTCTTGTTGAAAACATAGCCAAACTGTGTTTTGTGAGATGATGAATAGCAGTTGCTCATGCTCCAATCATCTCCAATAATTTACGCTTATGGAACAGGATGAGTACTGATGGTTACAAAGAGAGAGTACACTCTTAATGGACAAAGCCTACTATGCTCTTAATGAATACAGTATTTTGTTACATGCAAACTTCCACACTACTTCAGAGAATTAGTAGTGTGCTGGAAATTGATGAAATAATAATTACAGAGAAATAAACAATACTGAGACTGTGGAATAGCTATTTATGCACTTATCATAAGGTACAAGCTCAAGCCTTATCACACCTTAACACTACTGAACAAAAATATATAAGCTGCTGATCTCAGATGGTGCAAAATACTTCATAGTGGCAGTGCTACCTTCTTGCAGGAATTTTGCAGAAAAAGTGTAAATGAGAAACCCAGCTGCAGTTTGCATTGATATCCAAAGTGGATTGGTACAGAACCACCAGAAAGCACAGAAAAGTAATTTACAACCTCTGACTAGAGATGTACTATGTAGAAATTAAAAACTCTGTAACAGAAAACAGTTTTCAAAGTGCTGATGTAAATAAGGTAAGAGTTCAAAGAAACAGTAAGAAACAGTCTAGACCACAGGACTGGTGCCTGTTTAGCAAGAAATATTCTGCCTCATATTGTAAACAAGGCTGCTTTCTGACACTGGATTTAACCAGAACCATCTTATAGGCAACATCAACTTCTGAGCTGGAAGTTCAACCTGCTGCTGGAATAAGACCTCAGCCAGTACAAGTGACCACTTACGGCTCTGGGCTCCTGACACGAAGTGTTGGGTGCTTCCTGCTGTCACCTCATGCCTGAGCCCAGCAGCCCTTCAGCCCTGGCTGGAGTCAAGGCTGAGTGGCCCAACCAGCCTGGGAAAGACACTCTGAGGAGCAGCACCGTGCAAACCCCAGCTCTTTGCACAACAACCACAACATTTTTAGAAGACGAGAAGCTGAGGCAATTCAGGAAGTATTGTAATATTTCTGATGATTTTTACATTCTCTGTAGGATGAAATGTTTGTGAAAAGACATTAGTGTTCACACAGCTCTGGAGGATGTGGGAATATTCCAGCTGTTCAGACAGAATCTCTAAAACACATTTGATTCTGAATATTCAAATTTCTTTAGCAGTGTTTTGGAATGTATTAATTAATTCTCACAAAAATATGTACAAAAGAGTAAATTAACTAAGTGAAATTATTTGTAAATATCTTTTTCATAGTTTCCTTGGCTATATTATATCCATATTAATATTCATAATTTTCATCTGCAGTGCCAGTTGCTTTGGCTGTTTCTGTGTCAAATAATTTGTCTTTCTCTTTCTACCACATAAACTACATGAGCATTTTTGAAATTGCTGTCCCATTTATTCCTTGATAGGCTATAATAGTCCTAATCAATATTGTGTTGGAGTCCATTTGGCCCACTGTGCTGTCATTTTTGCAGCAAATGGGAGTCATTTGCTGTCTTGCTGTCTCATACAAAAATAAAAAAGAGATTTATGCATTTTATTCTTGCAGTTAACTCTGCTTTTTCTTCTGCAGAAAGAAAATAAGAAAAAGTGGGGTTGGATTTTTTCTTTTTTTCCTACTGGAAATCAGCAATGTGTTTTCTTTAAAAATGTTGGATGGGAAGGGAAAATCTGAAGAACCTTGCACCTGCTGGACACCTTCAAAAAATTTGTCACTGACCATCTTCCATAAATTAGGGGTTTGTGCTCATAGCTGAGAGAGATTCTTTTCTGCTGTGCTCATTTTACAGCCTTGGAATATCATGCTAGGCTTGACATAAATTTGCCTGGATCTCAGCTTCAATATCAATTGATTTGTCATAGACACACCAACTGGAAGGCAGGAAAGCATTTCCTATACTTTTTTCAAGTCTTTCCATTTCCTATCTTATTTCATACCAAATGCAATCAACAAAAAAAATTTTGCTTTTTAAAAATAAAAAACAATAAATGCCAAAATAAACTTGTTTCCCAGAACCATGCCATATTCTCCTGAACATGCCATACTTCTGGATTGAATATCAGATGGGGAACAAGAAGTTCAGAAAGCTAGGTTTTGCAGAATTTTTATGAACAACTGTATTTAAAGACAAAAACAGAAAGGAGAAAATCTTAAACTAGAGCCTCCAGCTCTAGCTTCTTTTTTCAGTTTCTCTTTCTGCACCACCCTGAAATATTCCTTCAGGTTTAGTGTTTTCAAGGCTGTAGGGTCGCAGCTTCTGCAGAATCACAGAGACCTGTGCATTTTGAGCTTGTTAATTTTGGAATTACAATAGAATTCTGTCTGGTAAAAAGGATGTCTGTCTTTTCCTCTCTTCTACTTCTATCAAAATTTTCTGTGTGATTCTATGGTGACTGTGGATCTTTTCAAGGCTTTTTCTTCAGTTTGTATCACTTAGGGACTTTTCCACTACCTGCACCCCTCTTCCTCTGCAAGTCTTCATTCAATGTCTCCCAGCTCAGCTGGTCACCTTTACAAATTTCTGTGTACACACAAGCAGATTAACTATGGTCTATTTTCCCCAGTGCACTGGAAACATAAAAGGTTTCTTCACCACAGCCCTGTACTCTGCCTCCTTACAGATACAAACCATCTCATGTTATTAACTTTCAAACATCAACTAGCTATTCTCAGAGTTCTCAGTCACTGCAATGCCCTCAATACTTAATTATCTCTGCTTTTCATTAAGTTCTTTTTCTGGTTTGGACAGATCTGTATTCCATCTCAAAAATTATTTCCTTTCCTCTTTTCCTTTCTTGGCCTTTCCCCACTTTGGTATGTCATACAATATTTATCAAAATTAATCTCCACAGAAAACAAAGACATTTAAAACACATTTTGAATGTTGTAAAATCTGTAGTCAAACCACATGATAAACTAAGTCTTTATGGTGTTGAATACCAAAAATTAGTTGTTAATTTTCTGCCTCTCCCTTCTTCCATAGTTTTCAGGAAGATTTTTAGTGATCGCATAACAGTGCCTCAAAAGATACATTCCACATTCTTTGTTACATGTCTTTTAACCTCATGCAGCTCTTAGATTTTTCTCATTTCCCCTCTGCAAAACAAATTATGTTAAAAACAAAGCTTTGTTTCTGTCTATGATTTACAAATTTCCTGTGAGTTCAGTATGCAGGACTGAAGGCATTCTCTCGTTCGGTTTGTTTTCGTTGATTGTTTTGAAGCCTTTACTTCCCAGTAGGAATGCAGTACTTCAGTGTACTGTCATCCAAAGGAAGACGAAGTTACTCTTCATGTCCATAGGAAGGACTCTTCCATCAGCTGATACAGATGATGTTTTGGCTAAGTTTGTTAGTGAAACCTGTTCATATTAGAACCTTGAGGTTGCACTCTTCCTTTTTTTTTTTTTTTTGGTTTTTTTTGGGGGGTTTTGTTTTTTTGTTTTTTTTTTTTTTTGGCTTGCAGCAATATTGTGCCCCATCAAGAAGATATAAACTGTGTTAGGTCAACCTGTCTAGCATAAAGATGAAATTGTTAGGGCAAAATTCTTGGAGAAGGAGACCTACTGAGGGAGGCAACAGAATCAGAGCATGCCATGGGTCCTTGCAGCTCATACCAAGAAAGGACATATTAAAAGCAAGAGGGAGCTCATATATACTTCTTCCTTAGTAGTATATTTTTTAAATTTAATTCCACACTCTGAGTAATGGATTTGATTCTACAGTTGCTCCTTTTCTTTACCCTCAAACCCACATTTCAGTGTGACTGTGCTCTGCAACCTAGTAAGCAGGTAGAACACCCTAAAAATGATGTTTCTTCATTTTTAAAGAAGCTTCTAGTTTGCCATAACCATATGCTACACATTCATGAGCTGCATAAACATGTATTCTGATCTGGAATCTTCACGACCAGCAGAAAATTGCCTTAAAAATGTTTCACTTGGACAGAAACGGTGACTCTTGGGGACAGATAAGATCTGATTCTGTGGACAATGCCATTTTGCTCATAGGAAGTTTGGCCTAAAAGCATTCTAGTATATTGGAAGTCTTGTGTATGTTTTCACCTGTTATATATTTTCAAAGGTTCCCGCTTCACACTGGCAAAGGAGCCATCTTTGCAAACCTTTTGAAAAAAGACTTGGCATGAAAGTCAAGGAGAATCAGGTAAGCCAGGTCTTGGCACATGTTTAATAGCTTTAAGATCAGATGGAGCTTGGCCTTTACAAGTCTCATTTTGGAACGATTCATTATTTTTCTTCCTGCTTCTGCAAATAGCTAATGTCAATCAGTCAAATGCACACCTAAATGTGCAGCTAAACCATGAAAAATATATCTGTCAAAAGAGAGACTGAATATTATGGTTCTATTTGTCTTTGAATACTAGTGTTGATGGCAGGAGTCATTCTCCAAATATTGCCCGAAATGAAGCTTTCATCTTTTCTTGTCTTTTTGGACAGGCAGTGCTATTTTTAATATTGAACAGAAACAGGGTAAACCAAGACTGTACCGAAAGTTCCTAAGAGTTGGCTGTCAGTAGTTTGAAAGGATTCTTGGGAATATATTCATTTTTTTTGAGGGGCATTTCATAGGCCATAAAGGTTATTGTTTCTGACTAAAAGGGGGAATGGGAGGTTTAGTGAAGTAAAGAATGGGAAAAGGTACATATTGAGACCATTTGAGTAGAAGTCATAGTAACATCAAATAAGGGAGTTGGTAATTTTCAGAGATGTTTTGAGAGAGATTCCAACAAGAGCTTCAACTAATTTATTTTGAGAAGAACCCATAGCAAAATCCCTAGATATTTTTATACCCAATCATTTCCTGAAAGAAAGATTTTCATAGTACAAATTTTCAAGAAAGGTTTTCACTCATTTACCCGTAACTGTTATACTTGCAGGCTATCTTTGTGGCCAAACGTTGTCTGCACAATCTTTAGATGAACAAGAAAACACCACTCAGAGATAAATTGCAGAAAATTGTTTTTCCATTAACTGATAATGTTGAACTGACAAGTTTGATGGCTAAAGGATAAAACTAGGAATGAAAACAAGTGCTTCCTGCTGTAGAAAAGAGCAGGTGAAAAGAAAGTGTCACTCTTCATTTGTGGAAAATCACCCATTTCTAACCAGATTGGATTTGCAAACACCAAGGATGTCAGTAGCTGAAGATTGAACACTTCTGTGCTTTACCATCAGGCCATTTTTTTATTGATGGAGTCAGATAGGAGAAAAAGAATGAGAGCAAAGACTTATATAAGATAAAAAGCCTTTTGGAAGCTGCTCAGAGGTTTTAAGTCTTCAAAATAATCCTGCTAGAAGTGAGTTAATATGCAGAAAGCTGGGCAACAGTTGAATTAATTCTAAAATTCTGCAAGTGTGCAACACAGAAAACTTCCCATAACACCTGGAGCAAAGATTATCTGCCCCTTTCTAGGTCAGAGAGCCACTTAATTATTTAAAATACTATCAACATTTTAACCCTTGGTGATAAAGTATCCCTCATGTGGTGCCTGGCATTATTTTTCCTAAGTTTGAATGAAAATATGACAGCTGTATTAAATGACTAATGGCATAATATTTTGTCATTACCATACACCACAAAATTTTATTTTATGGCATTCTATTTCATCAATTAAAGAAAACATTTGAAATTAACCACAGACAGAAATTGAAGTTTTCATATTTGTATCCAAACTGAGGAAGAACAACTCCAAATGGTAAATATTAAGACTATGAAGAAACATTGATATACTTTCATAATTTAATTTTGTCATATGCTTCAGTGCTGTTTTGGAGCACACTGTGTGCATGCAAAAACAATGAGCAGAAAATCACTGTTTGAGTGTTAGGGTTATACACTAATACAATGAAAAAACATTGTTTCCTTCACTTTAAATTACAATTCTCTGACAATTAGTAATTTTGTCCTGTTTTGTCAGGTTTTGTAAATAGCACCTTTCATTGTTACTGTACTAACAGAAATTTTTGACTTAGGTTTCCTCCCATTAATAAATAAATACTGACAAATATTAATCAGAAAGTGTCAAATGTAATGCAGCATTATTACCTATGAACAAATTGACTATCACCACTTTCTATAAGATTCTTCTTTGGAATTTATCAAGACAATTCTTGTCCATCAGACACAAAAGAAAACATTCCTTGTCTTATTTATATTCTATACGCACTATGGAGTTTGGCATAAAAAAGGAAAATTTCTCAAAGCATATTTAAATCAAAGGTAGCTTTCTAACACAATCATTGCTGTATTTAAATTCTTCTCATTCCTCCTTTTGTCTTGACAGCCTAGGAATGCTGAGAAATTACATTACTTTCCTTCAATCTATTAAAATGCAATTTGCCAGGTATCACATTTTATAATACCCAATGCAATCTGTATTATATCATTGTCAGGAAAGAAGGCATTTAAGGCACAGACCTTCAAGCAACCAAGTCCAATGGGCCAAAGGGGAAAGAATTAAGTAGAAAGGAAACATAATTTGATATCTGAAATACTGACTGTGCAGAAAAGGTGGATAACTCTTGTCACATTCACTGTGTTCCACTTGACTTCCAGCGCATGAGTTTTATGCTATTAAAAAAAAAGGGAAAACCAATATTTTCAGATTATGATTATTTCTGAAGTATTTCAGATGAGTCAGAAAATGAAATAGAAGCTGAAAAATATACTAGAAATGAGATGTGATTAGAGAGCATTATTTTTCATGGGGAAGAATTATAAGTTTTAAGGAAGGGAGAAAATTTGCTCCAGGAAGTCCTGTTTTTGAGGCGGTCTACAGGATTAATAAATATCTGTTGATCATGTAGTCACAAAAGCACTGATGTTGGAAAGGACTTCTGGAGGTCAGCTGGTCCAACCCCCTATTCAAGCAGCACTACCCAGAGCTGGTTGCCCAAGACCATGTCGAGTCAGATGGCTTTTCATTATCTCCAAAGAGGGATGTACTATGTGCTCCATTTCTTCTGGTCCTGTCACTGCACACCACTGAAAAGAACCTGTCTGCTTCTTCTTTTCACCCTCCCTTCATGTGTTTATATACATGTATTTATATACATTTATAAGAACCCACCATGATATCAGGTAACACTCACTGTATCACTCCTCCTATTTTCCTATAAAGAAGACAGAACAGAAAGTAACCTTTAACAATAATCATTTAACATGGTAAATAAAAGGGGTTTCAGGTAAGGATCCATGAAAAAAATACAGGAGCAAAGGATTTGGAGTAGCTACTGGAGAAAGTTTTTTTGCATTGAACTTTCTAGCTGGTGTATTCTCAAACTCTAAGTTTCTATATTTCCTTCTTTAAACTTCCTGTGTCACAACCTTTTATAAAATACTCAAGGTTTTCTTTTTAGTATTTAGCTTAAGGATCAGTCCCTGAAATTGATGAAGAAGAAACAGAATGGTAATATAAAACCACTGAGAAAATGTTACTTGGATGGGTGATATTTTCTACCTAATGAAATTGAACTTAGGTATATGGTGTTGGGTTACTTGGGGAAAGAAATGATTGACTTTAACTCACCCTTGTTAATACCACCATAATAGTCTCTAAACAAGACCTTGTTTGAATTTCTCCCTGATATTGTTGCATTTAGGGTTAGAGTGTAATATGTTTCAGCTCTCCTATTCACTTTAATGTTATATAAACATAAAAGTGTGTTTGTCCAACTAGTTGAAGAAAATATCTGTAAAAAGTCTCAGATTTTATTACAAAAAAATCAATATTCATCGTCTAAAGAGAATCAGGTAACCAAGGCCTGCTTGTTTAAACTTTCTTTTTGAATTTAGGAATCTTTTTCTGAACAGTGTAATACTTGGCTCTTAAAAGAACTAAGAATTGTGCTGTACCTTTTTTGAAGAGTTAAGTGTAGACTGAGTGCTGCAAAAATAGTTCAAATTCTTGCAGCTCATGGAGGTTCTGTTCTGAAAAACACAATATTTGGAACTTTGCTCTTGATTTCATCTATTGTAAAGAAATACAAATGGTTTATCAAAATGGTATGAAAAAGTGTATCCATAGTTCCAAAGTGAGCTGTGGTCACAAGCTTTATCACTGACAAGAACAGCACATCTCACCCATGCAGGAAACACACTGCACATGGGGACAGACTGGGCACTGAATGAATAATGTAAAACAGACTTTTACAGACTTTACAAACCTATATCAGGGAAAAATAATTTTTTAATTTGTTCTTTCTGCTACAGAAGTTCAGAATAGTTTGTATGTGTCTAATTAAATAACATGAGAAGAAAAATATTCCACTGTACTCATTCTTCCCTATGAGGAAGACATGGAAAAAACAAACATATGGCGCATGTTAAGTACATTCCTTCAGACTTTTTTTAGGAAGCCTTTCAATGAGATGGATATTACAAAAAAACTTATGGAATAGAATATGTTTGATAGGAGGATTAGTGTGTAGAAACCACAATTTATGCTTAAAATGTTTTTTGAATTCCTTATAAGCTAGAAGACACATTGCTGTTAAAGGAAAATAATAATTTCAAACACAGGAGTTGAAGAGATGAAGATATGAATCAAATCTTGAGAGAAAGCAAGTTTTATCATTCATTCTTAGCATATTCAAAGTCTCTGTGATAATCATGTAGCTTTCCTTCCCACAAAGTTCTTTGTTTCCTGTCCAAACAATCAAAATATGGATAATGGAATGAAAAGAAAGTCTTTTAGAACACTGGTTTGAAAGCATACAGTAGACTTTTCTGTCAAGTTAGAAGGATCTTCCAGGATACTGTCTTGAGTGGGCCTAAAAAAGAGTGGCATGCCCAGAGGACAATTTTGATATTTGAGATTCAGGGCTTGACTAAACATGGCTTGGGAAGGCCCCTTGGAGTCTTAGAAACTTGTGCCCAATAGAACAATCAGTATAGGCTGGACTAACTCCAGGGCTGACAGTAGCTGCAATTATTTGTGATAGTGTATTACTGTAGAGTCAATGCCCTGTATAATGGGTGTGTGTTGCAGACATTACAACCATGCTCCTTTAGAATCCTGCAGCAGCTTAATACAAATGTCTAACGGTAACCAGATTCCCAAGAAAAGCAATGTTTTAAGTAACAAGTTTCCTTAAGACAAAACAACCAAATTTAACCAATAATTAATTGCCCTTCTTTGGTCATAGTGATTTTAAATGTCCTCTTACAATGCTGTAAAATGTGCACCATTTAAGAAAGACAATACTAGCAAGCAGATTTAAATAGTAATTTTGTGCAAGCATCATCATGCTGTCATGGATATTTTTAAATTATCTGGTCCAATTTTCTGTGTGTAGCTGCCATGAATGGGAGAAAGTTTTCCGGAGGAATTTGGACTTTTGCTTTATATTTCTGATTTGCAAGTGGCTCAGCTTCTTCTCAGGGAAGAAAAAAGCAGTCAAACAACAACCCAACTCCCTGTCAAAAAAATAAACCAAATAAAACCCCACAAGAAAAAAAAGAACTTCAGAAGGGCATGGGCATTGTAAACGGTAAAATTTAGGTCTCATAATTTTGTGTCTGCATCTGTGGGAGTGCACCAACACAACCAGTGTGCTCAGATAAAAAGCTAGAGTAGTCACTGGACATTGCTAAAGGTAGGGTCTTTTCTCTCTTCCACTCTTATGAGGAAGTCTCCCTTTCTCATCTGTATAAAATGTAAGGCTTATCAGAGGGAAGTGTCCTTTTATGCTGTTATCCAGTGGAGCAGAAGAACATAAAATATTTTAATCTTTTTTTTGCTGGGCAGTGACGTAAGGCTGAATCACAGACTCTGCTGGGGACAAACCTGAATCCCAAAGGTATGAACAAAGCTAGGATAGAATTTCTTTCTGTTTGGTTGAGGTGAGTCAATACAGTTTTTAGGAGAGAAAGGCAGCACAAAAGTCAGCAGACCAATGATTGAACTAGAACATAATTTACCTGAGGATATTCTTACCAGGGATGGTAAAATCCCACCTCCATGGTAAGAACTGTGAACACATTGGGCCACATTGTTGCTATGGTGGCAACTCTGAGGACAGCTGATAATTTTCAAGGCTCATTTCCTCAGAAGAGAAACATGGATGTTGATGCCAAAAGCTGAGATAGATGCTCACGAAATTTAGGTGCCTCAAGAACAAGATGGGTCTGTTTACAAAAGGCTCTAAAGACTTATACCCTGAGCATTTAAATTGTCATTAGAATGACACCTGAGGCATCTCAATGCCAGTCTGGATATGGACCTATGATCTTAGTACTGCTAGGTCAATCAGAGTCTCTCAAATACAGCAGTGCAAGCAGGGTTCCATGGAAGTCATTCTGAGATAAGTCCCAGCCTACCACAGAAGCAAGATACTGCTATTCAGCTGATTTGCAGTATCTCACAGCTCTGACAGATAGATATTCGATGCAATAACCACAGACATGTTTGCCTTTCTTCTGGCTATGGCATAACTGTTATAGAAGGAAAGAATATTTGTGATTTATTTGAGAAGCCAGTTGCCATCATTCTAGAGTTGTCTGATTAAAACAGTATTGTGGTCTTACAGTGAAGATTTGTAATGAAATTTGGGTTACTACCATACCACACCACACCAAAAAATGCAGGATTTATATATAAGAAGACAAGAAAAAAATAACTACAGAATCATTAGTATATTTCCAACAGGAATAAAAAACAGATTTTGAAGGAAAAATAATTCAAGCCATGAAGGTAAAACAAAAGTAGAAATAAGCTTTTTGACAAAGCTATAATAAACCATATAACCTAACAGCTTCTTATCTGACTGTAACTGATTTTTCAGACTAAGAAAAACAAATTTAAATCAAATGACAATACTGGAACCAAACAAGTAGATAATTGGTCATTATTAAATTATACCCAGAAATTGGATGACATTTTCTTTTGTCAAGTTTCCTAACAATGTTCAGGACAGAAATTTTTACTGAGTACTTTAAAATTCTCCTTGTTTTTCCTGTAGTGGTCCTCATATATTTCTTACATGGTTATTTCAATTAGTAAACTTAATTGACAAGTAAGAATGTGAACATCAAGTATAATTTCAGAAGCTCCTTTATCACTTGGAAAAAAACCATTGGGCAACTTAAATCAGGAAACTTAATCCTGTAGCCTAAATTCTCTGTGAACCTTGAACACACTAAATAATTAAGAAACCTGATGACCAAGTGGTAGTATCAGATCATTAAGTGAAAATATCATTTTGCAGATAGATCCCTCAGTTCATTCAAAGATATTGAAGAAATGGGGTTTTTTTACAAGCAATGGTAAATTTTCATACATTCTTGTAGTCTCATTAGTGAGTTATTAATCTGCACAGATGGAGTTTTACAGCTAACGTAGATTCTATGGCCCATGTGCTACATCAGGTGTTTTGGAGGAATTGGGAGAGAGAGAAGAGGGGAAAACTGGTTTCAGGTTTCTCTTGAAAATTCTTGCTTACTTAGTTTCTAAATTCACTGTTAAAATAATAGAGATACATCAGTCACAGTTATTTCTAGGGTGCTAGACCCTTTCACAATTCCTCAGTCTTAGACTCAAATACTCGAATACTCATCTTTGAGTCTTAGACTCAAAGATGAAAATATAAAGTGACCAGCAAGGTGATTAAACAAACAAGCAAGCAGACAATATGTAATCACCTTTCTAGGCACATAAAACTCCACTAAACAGAAGGTTGTTATCTCAATTAAACTGTTAAGTCACTTTTTATTAATCGCTTTTTTCCTTCATCAAATACTATTGTGTTAAAGAAAAATGTTACCAAACTATCTTGCAAGTAATTAAAAGATATCAATAGCTGTGCATTTTGTTACTGATAAAAATCAGGCTCGTCACTTCAGTGATGCTGTAAAGAATGAATATAAAAATACCCATTTTGCAAGATTACAGAACTGCAGCATTATTTATGAGGAAGAGGCAACATGAATTTACAGAGCAAACAAATCTAGGCAGTCACACAATGAACTTCTTCCTCACTTTGAATTGTAGATTATGTCACATTCAAGCACTTATTAAGTATCTGAGCCCCTGTCTGCATGCCCACTAGATAAACATACAGGCTGAGATGAATTGCTTGAGGCAGAGGAAATATCCCCACTGAAATCAACAGGCACAGAAGCAACACTTATTGTGTGATCAACATTAATGTATAAACACACTCTGGTGTTCCCTGTCAGTGAGTCTGCCAAGCTTCCCCCAGAGGCACATGGAAGGCTCGCTACTGTCACAGAGCATAAAACAAGTCTGAGCATCCATGTTTCCCACCTTGTAGTGCATCTTCTAGGACACTCCACTATTAATACTTCGTTGGAGGTCTGCAGGTCTGGCTCTCTGACATGGTTGGGGTGGTCCAGATTTGGTGCACAATACTTGGATGTCCAAGTGTCTTGTTGTGAGACTGCTTTAACACTACCATAGGGCTTCCAGGCTACCCCAGCTGTTACTGTGCATTAGATTTCTAATAGATGCTTCTGATGGATGTCCTCCCAGACACAGTCCATGAACTCTTGCTGTAGCATCACAATCAGTAACAGGCCCTGTAGATTTAGAGAGAGGACACAGTTGAGACTACTGTTATGAGTCACTCACTACACATCTACCAACATTGTCATTATATGGACAAAAATAAATAGCTCAGAGTCTGTGTTATTATACTGTTAATGAATCTAATATTAATTACACTTTTCAAGTTAAGAGGTCATCCCCAGCATGCTCCTTGGGGCAATGAAGTTAAAAGCAGCATTCAAATGTTCTACAATTTTTAGCTTACTCTTGCAAAATAAATCAATGTGACAAAGTCATAAAAACTCCTTCTTACCTTGGAGAGAGAAGCAAAAAGTCTCAACAGCGAAAAGTTTTGTTGTTTGGTTGGCTTTTTTTCTCTTGCCCTTCAGTACAGGGCTTTATTTATTTGACCTACACCTAACCACACGTGTAAATGATATTCTGGTCATTTTATCCCGACGTTCATTCTTCTAGAAACATCTTTCCTGCCTTCCATCTAGTTCCAGTAAATGACTAGTATCCTGTGTATTTTGGAAGGACTGAATCCATGCAACAAGAAAGGATAAACTGTCATAGCACAGCAAAATGTAGAATCCAATACAAACCTGTATCAAAACATGAAAGAAAGAATTTTAGATCATAAGGCTTGGCTCATTAATTGTTTATTCAGGCTAGGAGGCCATTCTGTAATTGTCAGATGAACAGATAAATAAACACAATAACATCTGATAAATTTTCAGTCCAGAAAGAATTGAAACTTTCTGATCTTGTTTTCATTTTCAATCATATTTTTCATCCTTTGGTGGTACCAGAATTGTTGTTGATTGTAATGACCCTAACTAGTATTGTGAAAAAAATGCAGTGTCTCTCAAAAAGAACTTCCATCTTATATAGCCATCTTAATTACTAGACTGAACTTCAAATACTAGATGTTAAATAAGCTCTCCCCAATAGGTTTAAATCATCAGTTAAAATCATCAGTTGTTTAAATCATCAGCTGAGCAGATTCTTTTCTTTGCTCCTGCTTCCAAGTAGCATCCTTCCTCCACAAACCTCCCCATAAGAATCACAGGGATTGTGGCCCTGAAAAAAATACTGTTGGCTTTTGAAACAAAGAGGTTTATGGTGAGAATAAAAGTGTAAGTTAACAAAGAGAAGAATTAACATAATAGACACATGGATGGATATGATCTCTTCCCAATGGAAAACAGTCAACAGTATATCTGTAAAGAAAAGTCCTCCTTCTTAAACCCATTAGAGTTCTCTGAAGGGATTAAAAGCAAATGGATAAAATCCAGTTGCTTTAAAGTAAACTAAGCAGTGCAATGCTGTGTTAGCCAGAAGGTAAGGCACTTACTTGCACACAAGTCAGGAAATACACAATGGGAGGGACCAGCCTGTTCTTGCAAGGAGGGAAAGAATGACAGCTTTGGGATCTGTTCTCTTCCTCATACTTATGAACAACCTGAAAAAAGAATACAGGATAAGAGGTGGCTAAATACATTATTGATACTAAATTATTTGGAGCAGCAAAAAAGAGGGCAAATTTTAAACAGGCCTTCAGAGAATGAATGACATAGACAATAATTTGTATTTAAATTTCACTATAGATAAGTTTGAAATGATACACAGACAGTAATGTAATCTCATATATAAAATTATGATAAGCTTTGAATTTCTGTTATCAGTCAGGACAACAAGAATCTTTCAATTAGAATGTTTATTCAGTACCACTATGGTCTTTTTTGTATTTCTTCCCACATATTTTTGAATGGTGCCTACAGGTGACATAGTTCACCAACAGCTTGAAAAATGTGAAATACTGATTCTTTCATCTCCATAAGGATATTAAAAAAGTTCAGAGGAGGACAATAAATTACACAGATACAGAATGAAGAGCAGGTCAGCAAAGTACAACTGATCAATTTGAAAAGGAGGTATCTGAAGACAAATAAAATACACGTCAACTTATAAACCAGCAGTGTCACACAGCAGTTGGGTTCCAATTCAAGAACTGTGAGGCATAAAATAAAAACAGTATGAGAAACTTTCAAAACAAGCACAAAGAGAAAGTACTTCCCACAAGTGAAGATTGATCTGCAGAAGTTGTTGTCACAGGATGTTGTAGGTGCTATAGTTTTCCTTGGATTCTGAGAGAGGTTTGACAAGTCCATAGAAGAGAAATCTGTCTGTTAGTGTTCAAGAGGATAAAGTTTGTTTTGGCACTGGAAATCAATTAGAAAGATATTAGGGCTAAATATATAATTTATAGTTCCCGTATTCCTTAGCAACGTTCTGTGGCAGTTGTTGAAGGCAAGAAATAGGTCTCGGTGTGCCATTTTTGGTAAACAGAAACAGTGAGTCAGTTACAACGAGAGTTTTCCATCAGTGCCAGATCTTTATTTGAATGTCCAGCCAATCTGGAAGAGGCCTCCATACCCTCAGCTGTTGTGACTGAGGAAATGGTGATAATTTTTTCAAATTGATAATCACTTCTGCATACCAGATGAATTTAACAGATCTCCATCTAATTCACCTAGTAACCTACTATAATCCTGGATTTCATTCTATAATTCATTTATCCCTAGGAGCTGGCTAGTTCGTGAATCACCAAGAAGTGCATTGTCACACTGAGCAGTGAGGATCTATTCCCTGCGTTTCCACAGCCTTCTAATAGGCTGCAAATTTCGGATTTGCATATGTGTGTGACTTGAATCACTGTGATAAAAATTAATGCAATTAATTATTGCAATTAATGTAATGAATGTAAAGAGGATTGAGTCTTCAATGACCAAGTACTTAATCTGGGAAGCATTTTTCTCAATAGTTTAAAACCTCCCACTTTCTACAAGCACTTTTGAGCTAAAAGATTTTCTTTCCCAAATGTCTGCCTTGTTTGGTATAATGAAACAAATAGTTTGAACCTAATAAGTCTTATCCAAAAATGTAATGATATGGTGATAGCTGTTGAATGTTTGTGCTCCAAGCTAGACATTTTATCATTGAATTTCAAATATTTTCCTTTAATGACTTCTGCTTTATTCCAGAAAATGCATAATGATATTAATTCAGTTTCCTCCCTCAAAAAGGTAATGTGTAAAAAGCTGCTTTTTAAAAAGAAACAATCTGATACGAATACTGATGATTATTAAATCTAGAATAGAGACATTTTGTTCCCAAAGACCCTATGAGAAAAAAAAAAATAAAAGGCATATTCTATAAAACAATATTGCAAGAAATATCCTTAAAATGAGTTCCAGTATTCTTTACTAGGCATTAGTATTCAACAGTTCAAAAATGTTTTCCATTTGGTTATATCAGGCTTGATGAATAGATGAGGTAGTAAACTCTTTGAATGGAAAGACCTTCCTTTTTCCACGGATCTGCTCTTCTGTGTGTTTGTGCCTGAGAACAGCACACCAGAAAGCAGCTTTAAGTTTGATAATTTAGACTGAAATGTTGAATTTTTTCAGATCAGGCTATAATTACTTAGAAACTATGAAAAATTTGGTGCCTACTGGTGAAGAAGTCAGGAAGAGAAATATGGTTTAAGACTGTCACAAAGAAGAGATTAGGTTGTTTCTTGGGTCACTCTTTTTTAGGGTCTTTATTTAACCAAATACATCAAGTGAAAAAAATATACATACTAGACCTCCCTCTTTCTAAATTAAAGAGTAGTTTATAAAATCTTTTTTAACATAAATAAATCTTTAAAAGAGAGAAAAAACAACAACAAAAAAAGCTTGCAGACACAAACAGTTCTGACAAAAATTGAAAAATCATTTTCCAGCAATTCATGGTTTACATACCAGTGTGACAAAAGGGCAACCATTATTGTTTTAAGAGGAGTGAATAAGAAAAAATAAGATTAGGCTATACAGAAAAACTGCTGTGAAATATCTATTTTCCTCATTATTATGGCTGGAAAATCCAGCTAGTTGAGTTAGAATATGCAGAGATTAAAAATTACTACTCTACCTAAAAAGTAGAGTCAGTGGAAATAGCAGAAGGCATCTGGGACATTTCATTAATTATTTATTCAGCAGTTATCTTCAGCCTAATGTATAAAGACACTGTCAAAGATTGTGAGCCAAAATATGATTTGTTTCTGTTCTGCTTCCAATCAGATATTTGTTTCTTTTTTCTCTTTTCTTGTTTTACACTGATGCTTCTCATTAGGTGTTAGCCTTGATCTACAAATGTCATCTGGTGTACATGCTCTATGATGTAGATGAGGAACTCCACTGTAATTTACCATGGTTAGTCATAATGTAGAACACATCAGCTGGAAATAGCTTCCATTTGGCTGGGCACATTCTTCAGCAGTTAAAGCATTTGGGGATTGTTACTAGAAATGCTGATACCATTCCTCCATTCCCTTATCTATGTAATATTTTGGCTCGTGTTTTAAGTTTTTCTGTACAATGAATATGTATTTTACATATTAATATGTATGAATACAATATATATGTATTTTTCTGTACAATGACATACTGTCATGACATGACTGCCTTTGTTTTTTAAGAGCTAGGCTGTTTCTTCACTTTGTTCTAATTCTGGGATATACATTTGTTGCTTTGCAGGACATGGAAATGTTATAAAAGAGCCTGCACAGATCTGAACAGTCAACAGACAAGCCACACTAAAACATGGAATGCTGTCTCTGTACTTCAGTAGTACTTGAAAAATTAACTACCAACAATGTAATGTAATTTACAAAGAGTTGGTAAAATTTGGAATCTTCCTCTTTACTGCAGTTTTATTTTTTACAGTACTGTCAATAATTTCTTTCTTTTTTTTTTTTCTTTTTTTTTTTTTTTAATAGTGTAGTCTCACAAGAGCAAAGGAATGCAGTTTGCCAGCTGGGATGCAATGCTTTCATCTTTGAAACCTATTGCAAAAGTGTAGTTTAACATCTATTGATCAACAACCCATTGCTTAACAGAGTTAAAATACCAATTCTTAGTTTGCTTGTCTGTTCTATAAACAGCGAAAGTGGAAGAAGGAAACACATTACTCAAAAGAACATTTCCAAAACATGTGAGGGAAATATTGCTTTAAAGATACACCACCTTTAATGTATTTCTCCTCTGGTTTGCAAATCAACAGTAAACCTGGTATATTATCAGACATTGGGTCTTGGAGGACGAAAGCAAGAAAACTGCAACTCCTTACTTTAGGAAAAGTATCAAGTATCAAGTAAAAGTATCTCTTTCAAAACAAGAGAGGAAATGAGAAAGACTGAATGGCCCTAATCATGACCATCAGACATCTGCAAATCAGAGCAGCCAGGAGCTTTAATTGTGAGGTTACCAGAGACAAACCAGTTCCATTGATCAGTAGCTACTCAGAAAGAGTGGAGTCGTGAATGTAATGTCATAATCCTGATGGCTGTACCTCTCCAGAAGGTATAGTGAGGATTCATTTCAAGCTGTTCATATCAAAATGGTGATAGAAGAGAGAGAGTTAATAGTATTTTTTCACTTTGCTATCAGTTTACAAGGCAAGCTATAAATCAAATTGAATATCTTCAATATATTTAGAAAGACAAGATGGCTGTTGATCCTCTAGTTCTGAAATTTCTCTGTGTCATATGTCTGTACATGCCTACAATTGTAGGAAGAGGAAAGGGAAATCTCAAAATCTAGCTAATCTTCCTTTAAGTTTCAAAATCTCTGAAGTTCAAATGTGCCTGGATCATGTTGTTGTTTTGATTTATGACTGTGTAGGTAGGAAGGTGCAGCTACTCTGAAATTCCATTCATGATTCTGACTCAAATTTTGGCTTTCTGAAATAAATGGATTTTGAATCAGTCCAATTTTTAACTGGTGATTTTCAACAGCTGTGGAAATGGAACAACTTTAAGACAATAATAGACAGAAGACTGTGGTGGTGTGTTTTTGAGTTTCAAACATGTTTCATGTATACTTCAGTTTTATGTACTCCATTTTGTTCCCTTGGACTCCATTTTGTTCCTCTACACCCCATGCTGTGTGTAACCCTCCCCCATACCTTTCCCCAGCAACTGCCCTGTGATTGGTTTCCCCCTTGAGTTATCAGTCTTGTATTATGTATCCCCCTGGTCCTGTCCATCATCCCGGAGCCTCTCCCTGAGTCTGGAAAGTTCGGGGAGAGGCGTCGAGTGATTGGGCAGGATCCAGTCATCCCCCTCCCACTCCCCTTTGGTTTGTTACTGTACATGTCAGTTATGTGATCAGCCACTCCCCAGTTTGCTCCTATTTGTGCCTTCTGTAACCCATCCCTGGAACCCACCCCCCTTTAAACGTGCTGTCCCTCTCTGCTGGTTGTCTCTCCTGGGGCACTGGCAGTGAGGTGAGGGCTCCCTGCCCAATAAACTCCTGTTCTGTTTCACCCCCAAGAGAGTCCCTCCTTTCATTCGCTCCTCTCCATCGTTGCACACCTGCCCTCGACGCAGGCACGGACCACCTGTTTGCGGCAGCGTCCCGGGGCTAGCCAGGTGAGGCGACGCCAACACCGCAGATGACAGGAAGGATTGAAGGCTGCCTTGTAGCTATGACCAAACTGAAATGGGAATAGCTGAATATCAGCAAATACCAAAGATCACTCTCCAGCGGAAAAGAAGACTGGCTTCACTTTGATGAAGAGATAGGAGTACCCAGAAGCCGAGTATAGAGATAGATAGCTGAGCTGTGAAAACACAAAGATTCCATCACTTATCATAAAGTTTTTCAATTCTGCACAGGTTGAGTAATCTCTGCAAGACGATACATGCCATGGGAATGTAAGAACAGGTTACAGAGTAGAGGGTTGTTCGGGCCGAGGAAAGAGAAAATATTTGTTTTCTAGCTTATACATTCCCTTCTTTTTCTACATGGGCTGCTGCTATTCTTATCAAAAACCCAACCAAATTCCTTCTTTGCTATCACAATTTGGTCCTTATATTCATATGTAAACATTAAGGAATTTCTTAATTTCTTATTCAAGGACTGCAGTATTTAAATTCTGCAAATGTCAGGAAAATGTCCTTTTCCTCTGGTCTTACCATAGCAGTTGAACAGTGGGATTTTTCCATAGTTTCCTCTGAACACTGACATCCAACTGTATGACAACAATGCATTCTCTTGGCCACAGGATCCACAGAGTTGGTTGTAGAGCAGCCGTGTCTCTTGATGAGTCAGTTGCCAACAGGCAAGGTTTTTTCACATATCTGGGATACAGAATTAGGATGGCAGAAACCATGGCAAAGGTCATGCAAGTCTTGGCTCTGGGACAGAATCTCTCATCACAAGATCAACAGCAAAGCCAGGTGCTCCAGCCTCCCAGTTCTCAGCTCTTGCACCCAGCTTGTCTTCACCAGGGAGCTGACATGACATAATGAGTGCACACAATTGAACAGCAACCTTAGTTTCAGCATCTGTTCCATTGGTGCATGCACCTGAAGGTTAAAGCAGAATATTGGACATGGTGAGCTGTTAATCTTAGGGAAAGGACAGAGGTTTCCCCTTGAGCTGAAAAAGGCAGGCCTGAGTCACCTAGTGTATTTGGGACATGGTCATGTTCCTGATCACTTGGATACACTGGTGGTGCTTGGAAATTATTGCTGGACAGGATCATGCCACAGCTCTATGAGAGGCAATAAAGTCAGCCCTGGAGGATATTCTGCCTGCCATATGAGCCATCACTTTCAGGTCTGTAGTTCAAAGGGATTTAGCAAGTGATGGCTAGTCTTCTCACAGTTGCTTGAAGTGCATGAACAGGGAGTTTGTGTGGTTTCAATAGCAACTGCTGTGTGGTGTGAGTGGCTGGGTATTTCAAAACATTTTTATTGTGAAATACAGGCCCCTCAGGTCTTCAAAAATTTTCTTTATGGGGACTAAAGCCATAGAAAGACAGAATAAGCTGAGTTGAAAGGATGATGGGGATCATCAAGTCCAATTCCTGGCCCTACCCCGTGTATATATACCACACCATGTGCCTGAGAACAATTTCAAAACCCATCTTGCACTCTGTCAGGTTGGGTACTGTGAACACTTCCTTGGGGAACCTGTTCCAGTGCCCAACGACCCTCCATGTGAAGAAGCTTTTTTTTTATATCCAACCTAAACCTGCCATGACACAATTTCATGCTGTTTTTTTCAAGTCCTGTCACTGGACACAAGAGTGAAGAGATCAGTGTCTGCCCCTCCTCTCCCCCTCACAAGGAAGTTGCAGACTGTGATGACATCGCCTCTCAGTCTCTTCTTCTCTGGGATGAACAGACCAAGTGACCTCAGACACTCCTCATACAGCTTCTCCTTAAGGTCTTTCACCATGCTCATTGCCCTCCTTTGGACACTCTGTAATAGTTTAGTGTGTTTTTTATATAGTGGCACCAACAGTGCACACGGGACTCGAGGTGAGGCCGCCCCAGTGCAGAGCAGAGCAGAACAGAATAATCCCCTTCCTTGGCTGGTGATGATGCACCTGATGCACCCCAGGGCATGGTTGGTCCCCCTGTCTGCCCGGGCACTGCTGACTCATGTTCAACTTGCTATCAACCAAGACCTCCAGGTTGTTTTCTATTGCATTGCTTTCCAACATCTCATTCCCCAGTCTGTCTGTACATTCAGGGTTGCCGTACCCCAGGCACAGAACTCAATGCTTTTCCTTGTTGAACTTCATGTGTTTGGTGATTGCCCATCTCTCTGATTTGTCAAGGTCTCTCTTCAGGGCCTCTCTGCCCTCAAGGAAGTCAACAGCTCCTCCCAGTTTAGTGTCCCTGGCAAACTTATTTTGTATTTGTTTGAGTCCTTTGTCCAGATCATTAAAGCAGATGTTGAAGAGCACAGGGCCAAGGATGGGGCCCTGCAGAACCCCACTAGTGGCAGTCACCAGTCTGATGTCACCCCAATCACTGTAACTCTTTGTGCCCAACCCATGAGCCAGTTGCTCACCCATGGTGTAGCATTGTTATCTGGCTGAGTGCTGGACAATACACAAGAGCTCTAACTGTTATGACATTATTTTATTTTTGGAATCAGAAACAAGAAGAAAGATGAATGTAATGGTGTTGCTCATCTCTTATTTCACTAATTGGAATATTAATTCCCATAAGTAACTTGGAAATTTAAAAATATCTTAGCTCAAAGTAGTATTTGCATTAAAATAACGGCAGTAACAATCATTGCAGATAAACACAGTATAAAGATATCTTTTTTTATTAGATAGCCATTTTTAAAATATCTGAAATAATAAGTATTTCTATTACATCTTCTAACAAAATCTAACACAGTTTAGATGGATTCTCATATTTAAAAAAAAACTAATTTTCATAATTAAAAAAAAAAACAAATGAAGCTAAAGCACAAAATCATAAATCTTGTATCAGGTAAATACATCAAAATCTTGGGAAACCCATTTCTGGCAGAATGCAGCAGGTCACCAGTCTGAATTCTTGAAATGAGATATCATTCTCTACAACAGAGTAGAGTTACTCTGCAGGAACTGAGTATCATTATATAAAACATGCTGAGATGCTCCAAGTTGTAATATCTACTTAATAAACCAATTTACATAACTTGCTAGTTTAATCAAGACATTCTGAGCGTCAAATATATTTTCATCATCTTTCTTCCAGTTGAGCTGTCTTGCTAACTTCTCTTTTCCCAGTGGAAGTCCATTATTCACTAAGAAGATTAGCTAAATCCATTTTTTTGTCTGGTTTGAAAAAAAAGCTCATAAGGATACAACTAATCAAACTGCACTGGCATAATTACAGTGCACTCTACTGTCTTTTTATTTTGGGAAGTTTTATGGTAAGGTTTTTCTTTTGCTAGACATTTTCTTTGCTGAACTCTTTTGTTCTAAATTTGACTTAAGCACCAAAAACTCAAGCAAAGCATGATGGTAGTTCTCCATTTTTTCCTTGTCCAGCTCTCTTCTCCATTATGGAAAATGTAGAGTCCTATTCTAGGTAGGCTGTAGAGGAACACCACACTCATTTCAGGTTTGGTGTGCTGGATGGAGAAGTGGAGTCAGAACCTGTGTTTCTCCCACTGTTCTGCACTCCCGTTATCATATAGAAAACTAGAGAAGTTGCAGGGTCCTGTTACCTAGTACTAGACTGTAAAATAGAAATATGTAGTTACTAATTCCCTTCAATACCCAAACTACTGTTTACACAATATACTGTGCATTTTGCTTCTCCATGTTTCCTAAACCAAAATTGAGAGTTAATTGTATCAAATATGTCCAAAGTGAAAGTGTCAATAAAGCCACCTTCATTACAATGTAACAACACACCTTGATGAATTTTGTGATAAAAACTGGAAAGGTTACTGCCTAGAGCATGACATACAAGTTCACATCCCAAGGGAAAATAAATTTGGGTTTTTGTGTTTCAGTGCTTATTCTGGATATAAGTGTTAGAGGATCTGGCGGGTTTTTTTGTCTTTGTCATGTCAAAATCTGCCATTAGGTGACTGGGTACATCAAGAAAATCCACGTAGCTGAGTGGAAGTGTCTTCCTTTGGTCAATGAATCAGCATTCCCATGGAGCTCAGCTCAGCTCAGCACTATTCAGCACAATCCCCCATAACATTTACATTTCAGAGGACGACTCACAGCTTAGCAAGGAGGAAGAGAATATGTTAGGTGAGTCCTTTTTTCTGTAATGATAAGAAATCTCCAGACTCACCAGAAAGACTTACGAACCAGATTATACTGGGAAGATTCATGGGCTCCAGCAAATTCACAGCCCCAAGGCAATAAGATTTTTTTTCATCTGCTGGCTGAAGAAATAAGGAACTGATGAATAATTGCCCTTGCTGATCAGTCTCGGTAACAAACTTCAAGAAACAAATGGATTTTAACTACTAGTCATGTTCTTCAGTGCACTCCTAGAATGTCTGAGATTCAGAAAAAAATATATGCACACTGTACATAGTAGAGAAAACAAAAAACTTCTCTAGAATGTATATAAAAGTCACAATCAGACTATAATACCAAGCCCGGTGATTTTTTTTCTTTTTAATTAGTACTCAAATCTTTAAAAACATCAGCTGTATGTACAATTTTAGCATGGTTTTCTGTATTGCATTTGGAATTAAATGGTGACTGCAAGGAAACTTAATGAGCTGTAAACTGCATGGGCATTTTTTGTGTTTTCTATCTCTTGTCCTTATTGACCACTTCTGGAATGCATTATGGCTTTTTCCATGTTTTCATGCTCTTCAACCTATTCAATTCCCTGCGTAAGCAGCACCTTGATATTTGTATGCAACTCCATCCCAGGGCACAAGGAGGTTTTTTCCAACACTTTTGGAAATAAAATTGTAGCTCTAGAAATTCCTTAAATGACACCTAATTTACTTGGTAATATGAATCTTTTAAAAGAAGTTTAGCTACTTCTTTCAGTCTAACACTGTGATTTAAATCTCATCTATATCTTATTCTGAAGATTTATGTAACCTGGATTGTGCTGGAACAGTTTAATGGTCAGATACTCATGTCCTAGACTATGAAGAGACAGTGTTAATGGTTGTTTCAGAAGGGCTGGAAGTTCACATGTAATCAAAAGCAAATTTTCAACTCATATATTCTTCTAAGAACAGTTGCAGAGGATTGCTAGGATTCAGATCTTTAAAATACATCAGCTGAATCTATGGCAGATGTTATTTACAGGCATACAATTAAACTGAACACGGATCATGGCTCTGATGTCAACTGGCAAGACTGCAACAAACTTGGCCAAGCTGATTGAGAGGTGACCAACAGAAAGGTATAGCTTGAAATGGAAACTATGTCGCTGGAAAAGAAAAAGATTTAATGATAATCCTGTTTTCCATTAAGAGTGTCTTTCAACCGAACAGGTGGAATTCAAATTCTGAAAGAGAGAGCAATTTTTGGTATGCAGATCAGTGTATCTTCCAAGGACTTCAGCCTTTATGAAATGTCACAGGATTGGAAAGAAACTATTACAGTGTGTTGCACTCACTGTGCTCCCCAGATCATTTGCATTCTTGGAAAGAAAAACAATTTAGTTGTTCAGAGACATGACAGAGTAAAAAATAAGACAATATTTTTGAGCAACAGAATAAGCTGGATGGAAAAATGGGTATAAAATAAGTATGAATCCCAACTTTATTCTGTCTTAGTTGAGACTCTCTTAGGGGATATTGGGTTATATTCATTCTACCAGTGTCAACTTTACAGTTAAGATAGTTTCAGCACTGGCATCAAATCATGCTGTTCAAATATACTGTAGGGGTTTGTGGTCAATCCTGAAGAGATTTTCCTTAAAGCTGCTTCTGCAGTCAGGTTTGTTATCAGTGCACTGATTTAGCAAAGTCTATTGTTGTATTCCTGCAGTCACATAGGAAATATTTTACCTCCTCTGTCCCAAAGGTGTGATCCCCTTCTCACAGGTAGCAGGGCCAGGAGAAAAACAAATTCTATGCATCTGATGGAGAACCATGGCTCAGAAGTTCAACTCCCCTGGCTCTAGAATAAAATCTCATATCACCTTGCAGGAGCAGCAACAGCAGCAGCACCTGTTTTCGGAATATTTGCAAATCCAAGCTTGCAACTCTCCAAGCTTGTACATTGCCTTTTCTACTTGGCTGGTAAATTAAAGTAGGGGTTATTTTTATAAGCTAAAGCCTTTGAAGTGCTATAGAAAAGAGGCCCATATCCAGTCATGTCTTCTAGTCTGCAACCCACACTTGGCCTTCACATCATAGGGCATATCTCAACAGGGCATATCTCTTCATATCTCTCTCTGGAGATGTTATTCTAACTCACAGATTCCTCTATTCTGACTGGTAGTTAATCATAGAATCACGAATTGATTTAGATTGGTTGGGATCTTAAATTAGATCACTTAGTTCCAAACCCCTGCCTTAGGCAGGGACATTTTCCATTAGACCAGGTTGCTCAAAGCCCTGTTCAACCTAACCTTAATTTTTATCAGCTTAAGGGCTTCACTTATCTTGCAGACACTCATTCAAACTTCCATTGACATTTTCTGGTATTTCCAAATGGACATCTAGTTGGATACCTCTAAATACAAGTCACCTACTAGAAGGTTTGTTACAGGCAGGAGAATTTTCAGAATCCAAACTTTTAGCATGGCTATCTGTATTGGATTTGGAATTAAATGGTAGCTGCAGGGAAACTGAATGTTCTTAAAACTGCATAGACATATTTTGTCTTTTCTATTTCTTACCTTTACTGAAAAATTTTGGAATGAATTAGGGTTTTTTCATATGCTTTTGGACTCTTCAGCCTATTCAATTCCCTGTGTGAGCAGTATCATGGTATATGCATATTTAACTTCATCCTATGACACACAGCAAGATTTCTTCCAACACTTGTGAAAACAAACCTGTGGCTCTAGAAATTCTGTAAGTAATGTCTGTCTTATAAATATGAATTTTATAAAAGAAATCCTAATTATTGCATTCAGTCTAAGACGGTAATCTAAATCTCACCTACTTGCTTTTTTTTGAAGATTTATGTAACCTAGATTGTGCTGGAACAGTTTAGTAATCATGTCCTACACTGTGAAAGCATAGTGTTAATGGTATTCCAAAAGGGCTGGAGGTTCACTGTGATCCTAAAGCACATGCACAAAAAGATGGAATGGACTTTAAATTGAGCTAAGCTATTCCAAATCCTATATTCTGCTAACACCAACTGCAGTTAATTGTTTTAGAGTTAGGTAGGACTTAAGACAGCATGGTGTAAAGATGCTAAAACTATAACCGCTGTTTAGCAGGTTTGGTTGGTAGTGTCTTGAGAATAACCTAACACAAGTTTAAGTAACCCTTTTTTTGGTTTGCCACTTCTTTCATATTGGCACTAGGCAGGAAGCAATGGAAAGGAATAATAAAAATCAGAAATCAACGGAGAAATAAAATCTGGCAATGGGCTGGTAAAATCCCCCTAAAATCACTCTTTATGATTCATCTCCACCATCAATCTGTTGTTCTGGTTTTCGCAGGAATAGAGTTCATATTTTTTCTGTATCTGATGCTGTGCTGAATTTTGGATTCAGTATGAGGTGCTGAATAGAACACTGATGTTTTAGTTGTTGCTGAGTAGTGCTTACCCTAAATCAAGGACTTTTCAGTTTCCCACCCTCTACCAATGAGGAGGTGCACAAGAAACTAAGATGGAGCATAGTGAACACAGCTGATTCAAACTGGCAAAATGAATAATCCATACGTGAGAATGTCATGCCAAGTATAGAAACTGTGTGAGTTAGGTGGAAGAGAGAGCTGATTGCAGTTCAGGGATGGGATTTTGGCATCACTGAGAGGATGGTCAGCAATTTTATTGTGCATCTCTTTTTTTCAACCTACTAGAGTTTTTTTTAATTGCCAGAAGTGAGCAAATGGCTGTGGTGCTTAGTTGCTCAGTGGGGTTAAACCATGACATATGTGAATTTCCAAAGGCAACTTGGCCATTTTATTTTATCTAGTTTGGAAAGCTATCGCTTACTGTCTCCTGGTACAAAAGCTTTCCTGGAGAATGCCCTTCTGAAATAATTTATCTGAAATTTTGATTTGCTTTAATTGGTAGAAAATTATAGCTACATAAAATAATGCTGAACAAATTATTATCAGACAATTCGAGGAATTTGTGGATGACCTGCAACTGAAAAAAAAAAACCAAAACCAAATCATGTTTTCAATTTTTGCACCTGAAGTCAACTGTCTAAAGATTGAACTTACATGAAGAGTTGCTCTTTGAGAATTCAAATATGCCTGAGATGTTAATATATCTTGATATTTTGTTGATTCATCAGGATTCTTTTGATCTTAAACTATGATTTTCTCATTTTATACGTAGGATGGTGAGTTGTCTGTTTTTTTAACTAGCCCATGGAATAGATTTATTTTCTGTAGTAGATTTTGTTAAGGATATTCAGATACTGAATTGTCATGGTAACAAGAAGCAAGTAGTAGCTGATGGAACAGAGACACTCTTATATTAACCTTGGTATCAATATATGCAAATGCATTAGATTTTGAATATTTTTTGTTCCTTTTATGAATAATACTCTGAGGTAGTTTATGTTACATAGTAAATTTATGGTCTATGAATTAAAAAGGGTAGTAAATTTTGGAGGAAGAAGTGTTTTACTTTTATATGTGGAGAATAATGCAATTGTGTGTGAAGAATAGTATAATTGACTGACTAGTACAGCAGAATTTGTCTGACATTGAATTAAAGTGTACAGCTTTAGGTGAGGGTGGCACAAGATTTCATGATCTCCACTTGGTGATACAATCATTTGCAGGTGTGTGAATGGATGCATACAGGTTACCAGGGCAACCATCCAACCACAGCCAAATGCAAAGAGTAGACTTATCTCATTATCTTGCTAACAACACGGAGTGGCAGAGACACACAGGGACACAGGCTCTGTTTGGCTTAGTTCATCCCAGCAAACAGGGACACATAGGGACACAGGGTCTGTTCAGCCTAGTTCATCCTATGGGAGGGTTGTTGCCTGCTCCATTGGAATAAAAAAGCTTCAGACATGTCTGAGGGTCTCTTACCTCGCCACAGGAATTCTTCTTCTCAAAACAGGCAGAGGATGGACAACACTTGGCATAAGAAATGGCGTTTTCCCACACTGGCATTTTTGGCATTCCCAGATACAAGCTCACTTTGAAGCTATTCACTTGTCCTTGCCAAATCATCTGGTTTTAAGCCTTTCCTCCCAATAACAAGTTTATTTTTCCGATCATTGATATGGTTAACAACTCATGTACCTGCTGGTAAGTCTTCTCTGCTTCTTTCTCTCCACTGCATAAAAGCCAGAAAATGTCTTCTTATCTTTCCTTTTCTGGATACAGAAAAATAAGGTCTGCTTTCAACAGCTGTTCAAGATGCCATGTGCTTTTGAAAGTAATGGTTGATAACACCCATGGTTTCACCTATGGTTGTGAAAATGGTAAAGTCAGGGTGACAAACCTGTTAATTCAATCCAGAACACATATGCAAGTGGTGTTAAACATGGTGGTGTCTATTTGTTTGATGTCACACCTGCTTCAGAACATTTGTTTGGAACAGGAATCCCATACCTGGTCCCCAAAATACTCTTAGTTTTGCTCACTCAAAGCCAACTGAGGAAATTTGCCCTGCATTGATTCACAAAGCAAACATTCAGACAAACAAAATAGAAAGTTACTTAACAATCTCTTAGAAAAAGGTAGAGGCAAAACATGTTGACAATTTGTCTAAGGTAGAGAGGAAACTAAAAATACACTGAAACTATAAACACTTTACAAAGAAGCTGTGAAAAAAAATCCATGCAAAATATGTAAGAAAATACACACTGCTTTATGCTACTTTTTTGAGTTTACAATCCTGCATGGCTCTAGGAGGTACATTTTCTAGGAAAGCCTCTGCTCAAAATCTTTACTTTGTTGCCCTGTCAACTGTGAGATGAGGAGGTCCTGGTCTGTCCTAACTTCTTGATAAAGCACAATCTTGCACTCGTCTCTTGGACTGCTAGTGCTGGAATTCCCACAAGAGCGTCCTTATAGAAGCATTTGGCCTCCTGAGGAAAGGCTGGAGAAGGACTGAGAGTATTAAAATGCATGATTTCTATATTACTGTGTCATATTGTCTAAGCAAACAGAGCATTGTCTTTACTATCTCTCTTCTAAACAGTGCTCATTTCTACTGCTGAGGGCAATTGCTTACTTTTACATAAGTAGTACTCCTTCTCTTACAAGCACCTATAAATGTCTACTAGTATACAAAAAAAAAAAAAAAAAAATCAAGCAGTGTGTTGCAAGTTCTTTTCTCTGCCATCCTCAAATTTGAATTCCAAGAATCCTACAGGAAAATATTTTCTACCAGTTTTGTAAAATTCTTCACAGAATCATGCAATCATATGTTGAGTCTGAAGACACCAGTCAAGACATTTGAGTCCAAATCCTGGCCCTGTGCAGGACACTCCAGATGTCACACCATGTCCCTGAGAGTGTTGTCCAAAAGCTTCTTCAACTCTGTCAGTCTTGGTGCTGTGACCACCTCCCTGGGGAGTCTGTTCCACTGTTTACCTCTAGGTGAAAAACCTTTTCCTGATATCCAGCCAAAAGCTCCCCTGACACAACTTCAGGCCATTCCCTTGGGTCCTGGTCACTGGTCACCACAGAGCAGACATCAGTGCCTGCCTCTCCTCTTCCTTTCATGAGGGAGTTGTGTCTGCAATGAGGTCTCCCCTCTTCACTGAATTTTTTTACACAATTTTTCATGTGCAAGCTCATTTCCAGTTCTACATTTTATTTCAAAGAAAGTCTTCCATTGTAATCATTTGAGAAACATTTAATTCTGTCTGGAATTCACAGTTTCTGCCCATGCAAAGATGAACTCCACAGAAGTGACACAGAAAATCCAGAATCCAGAATACACCAGACCAGCTACTATGATGGGTATTTAGTTTCCAGCTCTGCAGTGCCATGGATATATTGCATTGACAGCATGTGAATACATTGATTGCAAAGACATGCACAGCACAAATGCTATTACATGTTATTACCCGTCACCTCCAGGAAAAATGAAACACTTTTCTGCTTAGAAACCAAAAGCAGAAATATAGCACCATCACTTCAACTACCTGGAAAAATTAATAGTTAATCTTTCTTATTTGTTTCTAGATGATACCTCCTGCTTCCCTTCACCCATCTTGACTTGTTTTTTCATTCTTCAGCTAGAACTGCTCTTTACTATAATATGTTGCTTTATATAGGATTTTCTCTTATATTACAATTTCTGCACTATCTAGAATAACGTAGATCAATACACCTGAGATATTTATATACAAATACAAGCCAGTCTCCTTTCCAAGTCTAGCTTTCAGAACTGGCAATGATGATGATGATGATGATTATAATTGTTATTATTTTCAGCTAAAAGTGTTATTTATGTGGGCACATTTCAGTACTTTATCAGTTGAAGTGCACAGGAGCATTTAGAAATTAGCAATTTGTGATTTGTCATTTGTTCAGTGTTATTAGGAAACAGCAAGAATTTTTATCAATAAAAAAGGCCATTGAGCTAAATATCTAAAGCCTCATAAATTAGTTCAAAGCAAATCAGCTCTGATCTTTAGTGGATTCAATTCCCACTTCATTAATTGCTAATTGTCTCGACAATAAAAATATCAGTTCAAATAACAAGAAGTGAATTACAATAACTGCTCAAATGTCTGTTCAGATAAGCATGAAAAAACATAAGTAACTTACCATGAAAATTAATGCAAAAATCCATTCAAAATCCATTGGTATAGGTATTAAATTAGAACTGGTTTTCTTCATGTCAAAGAAAATGATACTCTACAGAAAATGCTTACAAGTGGAAAAAAAGATATTTCTGCTAATAGCACAGTAAAAAAAAACATTGTGATGATCACCCTAGTAGTTTAGAATATTTCACCCAATTTTCTACTGTCATAGTAATAAATATGTAATTGTGTGGAAGGAAAGAGAAAAAAGAGAAATTAATTAGATTTGCAGCATACAGGCACTTTCTGCTCTTTTCTAATTTTCGCTGTCTAAAGCAGGTCATGAAATTTTACAGCACAGTTGAGTTTGATGCTTTTGTCAAATGATATTTCCACTCCCTATCTAAAATTGAAAGTCTGTATTAATGCCACACTTGGAGTGAGGATTTATGCAGTAAGAACATTAGCACGTTTAATGTTATGCTCACATAATTATACTTCTCCTATACATTAACATAAACTAATAATAGTTCTTTTGAATTCCAGTAACGAGATACCTTTTCAAATTGTACTGAAAGTTTCTTGATTCTTCACTGTCCAACAAAGATACTGAGACCTTGAGAGGTAATAAACTCTCACTGGAGTCATCACTTCAGCTTGCTGCTGGAAATAAACCCCTTTTTTCTAGTGTGGCAAAATTGCTAGTCTAGTCCAGTTAGTGCAGTGTGAAAGCTTTCATGATAAATTCAGGGTGAAAACGTTCTCTCTTCTTCTCTCCTTGACTGTGACTTCTTAAAAAAATAGGTGTCCATTTAAAATATCATTGAATGTGTGGCGGCTTATGGCTCCTGCAGTGAAAGATACCACCTAAGAAATTAAAAATCTATTACAGAACTTGTCTGAGAACCCAGTCCTGAAACAGTCTTAAACTTTCTAACTTGTCTAGAAATTCAGTACAAAGGTTGTCCCATTCATCTCCATTCTCATTTTCCTTCTTCAACCAAAGCCATGTCTTCCACATAGTGAACACCAGCCTGTGACTCATTTTAATGTCGTTGCCATTATCACTCAGATTTTGAGGTTGTCAGGCTTGCAGACTCATGAATAAACTGTAGCTGCAGCCTGTGAAGTTCCAGAAGAAAAGTTTTTAAGTTATTGTATTCATGCCACTTCAATTCTTAATCATACATAATCAGTAGCTCCAGAGAAACATCTTAGCATCATTCTGTTGCCCAAACATCAGGTTACATTTGGTACAGAGCCTACCATTTCCTATCTCAGCATCCTTCCTGGACACTACTCAGAGACACCGATTTAAAAATATAAAGTATCAGGCATTGTTTGTGTTTTGAAAGTATTCATTATC
The DNA here is from genome assembly GCA_024734555.1 of Trochalopteron elliotii. Lineage (NCBI taxonomy): Eukaryota > Metazoa > Chordata > Aves > Passeriformes > Leiothrichidae > Trochalopteron > Trochalopteron elliotii. Next base: position 3,844,953 of record JANPWX010000072.1, read on the forward strand.
CTTTTTTGCTCTTCATTTAAGAATGCATCTTCATTTCACAGTCTTAATCTCTTTCTGACTATGCCCTATGGGCAGATTTCAATTCCAAGCTTAAATACAAAAAAAGATGTAAAAGAAAGGTAATTTATTTCTTTCTCTGGGGTCGTCTAGTCCAATATCCCACTGCAAGGTGGACAATCACCAACTCAATCATGCTAGCCATGGCTATGTCTGGAGGTCTTATGAACCTCCAAAGACAGAGATGAGTTCCTTTTCTGAACCATCACCAGTTCCAGAGTTGTGTCACACTCCTTGTGAAATGTGAGAGGACATTAGATGGATCGTAGCAAGCTTCAGAATCAGAAGACCCAAACAGATGATTTCAAAGAGCAGCTTTTTCTGCCAGTTATGACTTGTCCAAAAAGAGCATTTCTAAGGCTGCAATAGTAATCTAAAATGGAGGGGAAAGGAGATTTGCCATGATATGTCTAAGATATACAATTGCAGGTATATAGAAGCAAAAAGTGTTTTAAAATTTTCATTTTCTTCTTTACCAAATGTTCTTTTCATCGTATTACAGTCAGGTAGGTCAGATCTGCATCCACAGTACTACAGACATTGGTGTATCATTGGTATGGCAAGCAATTATTTCAGTGCAAGTCAAGAATAGCATTTTTTTTTCTTTTTTTTTTGCCTACTGTCATTCATAGAGAACAGATTGTTTACTGACTAAGGGAAGAGCATAATTTATTTCAATGTGTTTTTAGCATTATCTTTTTTACCATCCCATGTATGTAAAAGTTAGTTGAAAATGAGAAAGTTTGAGAAAGAGTGAGATCCACATATGAAAAATATGCAATCTGAGGTGTCCAGCTGAAGGTGTCCTATTCAATACAGAATATGGGTAATAGGCAGATGATTCTTTTTTCGTGTCAGTGGTCCATACAGCGCATGTATGAATGGGGTATTAAAAGAAGCCCCAGTTAATTTTGGAAGCACCACTGTCCTGGCAGTCAGGCTATGTCAACACCATCTTGTGTGATACTTATTCATGTGATGAATCTGTTTAATTCTGTTCTTTTCCACAGAGAAATCAATTTCAGTGGTATTGCCTGGATGAACTCAGACATTGCACAACAAGCTAGTAAGCACATCTGAATTAATAGCTTATTTGCAAGTGTCAAGCTGCGAACAGGGCAGGCATCATCCTTAGCATTGATCATGACTAGACATCATATTTCTAAAGCAAGTTTAATGTGTCTCTGGTAGCTGCTAACTGTGAAATAGTATTCTAAGCACATGCTAATAAAAATGCATGAACTCGTATGCTTTAAAATAACATCAATTTCCCTAGGCCTAGGGAAGACTAACACGCATAAAGGCTTCATATTTGGATCCTATCCAGGATTTTTCCTGCCAAATGAAACACCACTAGTTAGGTTTTGAGCTATATGGACTTAAATTTGCCCTTAAATGAAAAATTGTACTCATGACTGAAATACTTGATAGGTGATTTTTACAATTAAGAAAACATCCTGGTAACCCTCCTCACAGCAACTGAAATGCTCATCTTCTGCTGGCAAACCTCCAGGCCAGCCCATCTCTGCCCTTTCACTAGCATATAGATTCTACACTCATTGTCAGAAGTACTGTTGTCTCATGCAGATATATTTAACTTTATATTTAATATATTATATTTATAATATATTTTCCTTCATGAGAAACTTTATTTCAATAAAGAATAAGATTATTAGGTGAGGTGATTTGGAGGAGTTTTCAGGATCATTCTGATTCAGCAAGGATTCCAAAAAGAAGAGGTAATTGCCCCTATTAGGAACTTTTAGGATGTCTTTTCCACATTTGTTTTCCACCTATGAGCATATATGTGCCTTGCCAATGAAGACAAGACTATTTTCCTCCTTTCAGTGACAATGGAAGTCTAGTTGAAATTTAGCCATCACCATTCCAGTTGCTTTTGATTGCCTTGTCAAGCAAAAGTTCCCCACTGCCATGAGTTTATTCGGCTGCATAGAAAGTTTTTCCTGTTAATTTTGCTCTGAGAACAAGTTTGTATTATACTTCAGCGACTAGAAAGACTAATTTCATGATATAACACCAATTGGATGTCAGTTTGGCAGCCTTGCTAAGTTCTTTGATCTTAAATGAAAAGAAAACAAGCCTCAATTTGGTGGTCTCTCAGTACCTCGTGAGAAGCAGACATTCAGCCACAGAATGGGGACAGATACCACCAGTACTGGGAATAAAACTTAGGCTTAAGAGCTGGAAGCACAGAACTTGAAGAATACTCTTTTAGAAGACATTTCTCATTATGAATAGAGGGAAAGAATCAGAGCTGACCTGGCAACATGCTGAGGGCTCAAATTGGCAAGCACTTCTGACAGGCAAGAATTTCACTGAAAAATAATTGTATGGGAAGAGGGTAACCAGTCTCAGTAATTAGGTTTTTTTCTGGGGTTCAACAAGCATTATTTTTTGGCTGCTAAATAAATTTTCTTCAAAGGATTATGATTGCAGATTGTTTTTTTAATACCTCTGTACTAATAAATAATACTCAGTACTAAAAAATGTCCTTTATAATGCACAACCTTTCCCTTCAAATCATGTCACTTTCTTCTATGTGGGTAAAATCCAAAAGCACAGAATACTTTTTTCTAAAACACCCCTGCTCTTGGAACTCTACCTCTTATGGACCTCTCTAATAAGGCCAATGCAGCTATGCTCTTCCCAAAGTCTAGTTTGTTTCTTTCCAAACTCCTCTGTAGATCTCCAGAGCTGTACACCCCAAAATTAGTAACAGCTTCTAGGAAACCTAGTTAATATGTGCATTTGGGTTTTCACATATTTTTCTTTATTTTTGTACATACACTGTAAAAAAATCAAACTGTTTCCTGCAGGGACAGATAGAGAAAAACTTGGATAAACTCCTGTGACAGCAGGACTCACAGCAGAATACAGTTATCTGCTGTTACCTAAGACTTCTCTTCGTCTCACCTTTTTATTTCAAATACAAAAATTAATTAATTCATTTTTTAGTTAATTAATTCAAAAATTATTTTTGAATGTTAAAATTATTTTTGGGGGTCAAAAAGAATTTGTATATTTTCAAGGAAGAAATGCTTGGCAAAAAGCAGTATAAGAAAACTGACAAATATCTTTCAGCTGGCATAACAAACTGCATTAAAATATTCAATGATCAGTTCCATGAATTCATGGAATTCATGAAATTCAGCCAGAAAGAATATAAATTACTTCTATTTAGATGTAGGTGGTTTTTTTTGCTTTTTGGATCATGGAGAGCACATTTGTTAGTAATGAGTAAGAGTTCTTACTTGTTCAGTGCTTTTTCGAAAATGAAAAAAACCAGCAGGGTCAGAGGGCCTTAACATCTGCATCTTCAGTCTGGTTTTGTTTCAGCAGGAACTGAAGCACATTTGAATTCTTTGGATGTTTGTACCCCATAGGGTGTATAGTCATCTATTTTTGAGTATGCAAAGAAGTGACATCTTTGACAACTTTGTGTTTTTACAATGATCTGTGAATGGCTGGTTGCAGTTTCCAGAATCCACCATATGAACCTTAGGACCACAGTGTGCTCGTATGTGAAAATACACCTTTATTTTCATCACCATCTTTATCTTGATATTGATACGAATGTACAAACCCTGAAGGAAAAAATAATATTGCCGTTCCAAACACCTCCAGAATGTGAAATCTTTTGGTTTTTTTAGGCTTTCAAAAATCTCCCATTCTCATTTTCAAAAGATATCCAATAGCTTTATACATTTTTTAACTGTGTTTGGATTTCTTTTATCAGCATTTAATTTAAGGAAACTTATTAACTGTACTTTCTTATAAGAGTTTGTAGAAATAATTTTAGGATCCCTTTTAGGATAGAATGTCCTAAAGTAATTATGTCTTGGAGATATTCCCATTTTTGTCCTTTTTCATGACTAATACAATTCATATTTGATTAAACATTATTAGGCACTTTGGCTTTCTTCCCATGAGGAGGGAGTAGATGTCTAAGTGTGTGAAATGAAAGTCATACCATAGGACTCAATGTAAAGTCCTAGAAGAGCAATGTAGACCTTACATGTTTATTGGGAGGGAACTCCAACTTGGAACTCACGGAGTTTGAAAAGCGTAAATTCTGGTTGCTAATCAAAATCTCAGTGTCCCATGTAGCTCTCTGGCCAGAAAGGGATAAGCTAGCACTTGTTTGTATATACAGGAGGATAATCCTTCAAAGTAGACAGGATTGTTTGTCATTAGGCTCTTTTCTGATGTGGATAGATTTCCAGATATGATGTCCTTAATTCAAACACTGAAAGATGGGCTTTAAACCAGAAGTGTCTCATTTCCTTGAAATGCTCATGAAAATCACTTTGGTTTTGATATCTATATATCAGGGAAGACTGCTAAGAAAGGTGAAGATGCGCTTGGCATAACAGAGTTCACTGCTGAGCTGAGTAAGCAGTTGGTCTGTGAAAGCCAGTGATACCAGCACCAGTTCTTTCTAGTAACTTGCTTTCTTTCTTTACCCCAAAGACCTAAAATTAGCTAACATGTTGCCATTTAACACCTTTGGGAGAGAGGGGCAAACACACAATAACTTAACCTCTCTTAGATAAGTTAAAATGGTTTATTGCATCAAGGGCTGCAAAAATCCTAACAGGACATGCTGATTTTATAGTAGAAAATAATATAACAGTCAAAGCTATGACTTGATCCAACCACTGGAAGATGAAGGTAAAAACATTCAGTGCTGAAAAAAGTTCTGATTTCTGTACATAACTCAAAAATTATTTAGCATGTATGCTAAAGTGTGCTGGTGTTCAAGTTGCTCCAAATTGGTTTATAAGAAAGTAGAGAGTCAAATTCTTCTTACTAGCATAATTCATGATGCAAGTTATTTCAACACAAACTATGTAAGTAGCTCACATTATATAATTAGATTATTAGTGCTGAACACATCTGATGTCCATGAAGACCCATAAGTCTTAAGAAAAATAAGTTTGTGAGATGGATTGGTTACATAATGTGATTAAAAATCTACCTTCCCAATGGATTCTTACAATCAGAGAGCATAGGTTGGTGCATTACGCTGAATCAAACTGAGAAAGGTTTTTTAACAAAATCAAAACATTCTTCCTTTCCTTCTTTCTGGATGTGACTTCTGTCATATCAAGGAAAGGGCTTATTCTTGAAAATGAACAAAATAAATACATATTTCCTATCATAAAATCTGTATTTGGCTAGATAAGTAAGCAAAAAAGGGATATCCAAGCAGGTAGACAAAGAGAAGAAATGTAGTTACGAAATTAAGCAATATCTGCAGTACCTCTGTAGTGTAATTACATTTAAGCCACCTGTTTGAGGGTTTTAGTCATGGACATGCATCAACACACCACATCTCTTCTGAGTTTGTTTTCATGTTTCAGATGTTCTTTCTGCAATCTCAACACAGACCCTTCTCATACACGCAGGCCATAGTCAAGTGAGGGGATTTAAAGGTACTAATAATAGTGTTATGCTTATTTATTTTTATGCAGATGCTCAATTCCAGATAAAGAAGAATGTCTTTTTGAGTAGAAGTCTTTCTACCTACTTCTACAAGGAGTCTTCTGTAACTACTCTCTTGTGACAATGTTCACTTTGTCTATCCTTGCCAAATCTTTTCTATAAATATTTATAATCTTAATCTTTTGGTATTAAATGCTAACACATTTTGTTAGTAAGAATGAGAAGTTAGTGTGTGTGCCCAACACACAAAAAAAGATGTGTTTGCCAAAACCTGACCATGTGTAAGAGAAAGACTGCCATCAGCAGAATTAAACAGTAATGAGGGAACTTTAGAAATAAAGAATAAATTCATCTTGAAAGCAGCATAAAAGAATCATGAAAATTCATAGCAGGAATCAGAGACCTTAGAGTGGAAACAGCAACCATCAAAACTTGGTTCAACACTGCCAAAATTTGCCCCAGCATCATCACCTCTTTGCTTTGTCCAGCAAGAACAAATTCCCTGTGATGCCTTAAGTTTCAGCTTTCATATTTTTCAGGTTCTGTACTGCCTTAGTGTGTGACTCTGAACTTCATGTGAAATGTTAGCAAGTTCTCTTCACAGAGTAGTTAGACAAAACAACCATTTTCCAGCCTGAGAACCAAGGACACTGAGGCAGCCTCAGGCCCAAAAAGTATAAACAACGGTGAATTGAGGAGAACAATGTGGGAGGATGGGACTTCGTAACCTGAAGCTGTAACTGGACAATTAGCCCCAATATGTAAATGGACCAAAACTTAAAAAAGTGTGACAATTCATGACCAGTCGTCCATCTTGGGTAGAACCACAGCTGGGCTCTTATACTGCCCAAGGTGTATCCTGTGAAGGCCTTTCAAAAAATACCTACTTTATTCCTTTAACACTATTTAGCCTCTGTTCCAGATCAGCCTGTGAGGCATCATGAGCTGCCTGCTCTGCAGCTGATGGGGCAGCAGTTCAGTCGGCAAAAAACAGGGACATACACTCAGGTTTGTCTGTGTACAAGAACTCATGAGGTTCTTTCTCACCAGCTTGTGAGTTAATCGGTTATAGAGAGCAACACAGACATCTTTAAGGCTGTAGCATCCATGTCTTACAGGACAAAATGCAAGCAGGGTAACTGGTGCTTTTGAAGGAGCAATACTTCTTGTAAACCAGACATGCTTTGAGGATGCCATGGGTGTGATGGTAGGTCTCTAAATATCTGTCTCTGTGTGTGTTTATGATTAGAAATTTAGGGGACTACTTGTAAAAAAAAATATTTAGACAGTTTTAGGTGCTTGATAGATTTTGAAAGTGTCTTGTAGTGTGATTTATATGTTGTATTACTGATATTAACCCTGAAAATAAGATGATTGCAGGTTTGTTTATTCATTTATAAATCTATAACTTGTTTCTGTCCTGATTCAGTTTAAACTCAATAAACTGAGATTTTTTTTCTCTATGACATAATGTTTCATCAATTTTCCCTTTAACTGGCTCTGAGGACTTTTTGTTTGAGTTTACTGATAGTGTAGCTCAACCTTATGATGTTATGAATATTAAATCTTTTCATGTTGTGCTACCAGACACCACATTGTTTGTACAGGAATGGTCCAGAACCTTGTAATTCCAGCGTGCACACTAGGAATATATGAAAATAGCAAGCTCCTCACTCCTCAGGCCATTTTCTGTGTTTTGAAACAAGAGTATGATGAGGATGAAACACAAACTGCTGTCCTTCATCAAAAATCTTGGAAGCCTGTCCAATTGAAAGGTGTAGTTTTAAGCTGATATACTTTTTTTTGGCTCCTTTTTCAATAAATAGATGAGGAGAATACACCTGTCAGCAATTAGAGATAGATCAAAAATGGAAACATCTGGGAAAAAAGTGAACGTCTGCATCATGTTGAAGACTTGGAATGTGGAAATACCATAAGTAATATAGGCAAAATGATTTATTTACATTAATATCAGAGTACCTAGGGCAATAAGGAACTTGGGCTTAGAACTGGAGTCCAGGAAAAACTTTTATTTTTAAGAATCCCATCTTAGCTATAAGCAGAGTGACTAATAGTATAAACACAGTCACATACACAGATCTTAATGTAAGTGGTAATACAAGACAAGGAACAGGAACCTCAGAGTGTGAAACAAGGAAATACCCAATATGAAGGAGGCCACTTCCACTTTAAGCATCTGTCATTCCTAGCATATCATTTTCCAAAAACACAGATGAATCTTTGACAAAAAGATTAGAAACATCTGAAAGTATTGATGAAGTGGCTGGTTATTAAGCTGAATGTCATTTCATTAATACTGGGTCTATGCAGCATATCATTCTAAAGAATAAAAGTACTGGAGTTCCTCTTGAATAACAATCAGATGTAAATTCCTCAGGGACTCCAGATGATGTACAATTCTGAAGGCTGCTTTGTAATTGGAACAGTTTTTGAACTGTTTTGAACTTCATTTGCTTAGAGATTCAAATTTCTGTAGGATCCTTTATATTTCAAGCACAAATCTTATCCTCATAGTTAACTTGTTCTAGCTTCCAGGTAAATAACTCGATCTTCCAAGTAAAAACTGGACCAAATAATCAACCATCAGAAACACCTGAGAAAATATAATTAATAGAATTTATGCTTAGTATTTTATATATTTTCATGCATTATTCAGCTTGCCACTGGCAATAGTTCTGTGCCTTCCTTTCTGTGGTTTGTGTCTCACTCTATAATGTCATCAGGTGGTATAAGTCCAAGGAACAAAAGTATAGACTCACTGAAATGTGGAATAATAGAAAAGTCTACAGTGGAAGGGATCTCTAGAGATCATCTGACTGAACTCAAAATTAAATCACCCAGGGCTCTGTAAAGCACAATCCTGTATATTTCCAGCAAGAGATATTCCATAACTTCTCTGGGCAAACTATTCCAACATTTAATTGTCCTCATGGTGAACAAGCCTTTTCTTAGTCCAGGTGGAATTTCCCTTGAAGAGACTCGCGCCCATTTCCTGTTATCACTGCGGATCCTTGTGAAGAGAGTGTCTTTACCTTCGCTATAACTACCTTGGGACAATCAGGTTCCCTGGGTCTCCTTCTTTGTCCTAGGCTACAGTTTCTCTGGTTGTCATGGTCTCCAAGACTGTGCTTGTTTTGGTGGGCTTCATGAGACCATCTCAAGATCAGCAAGGACTCTGTTGAACAGCAGAAAACAACCTGGACTTCCGCTTACTACCAACATACCTGTAAAATCTTTGTTACTCTTGATACCTCTTGCCAGTTTGAGAGATACCTGAGCTCTGCCTGGCCGTTCTGGGCCACCACACTTGCTGAGACCCAGCTAAACAGCAATCAGAAGGTAAGCACGGGCAGATGCTGGTCATGTGTGAAGCCTCTGTCTCATGGGTCTCACTGAAGCATGATGAGCGCCACCCCGCCCCTGTCCCCTCAATATTTTCCATGTGGAGTTTGCTTAGTTCATGAGTGTAGCTGCTACCACACACCCACACTGCTCTGACTACAAAGTTCAGGAAGAAATCACAGTCTATTTTTTTTTTCCAGCTGATGCCTTTTCATGTATAAGCTCTTTCAAACAGTGGAGTAATTCTCAAGCACCAATTTTCTAGAGTGGGAAAACCAGGGACGGAAAATGCCGCATTTGTTGCTTATAAGCTAATGGAGGCAGAGTAGAGACAGGGCAGAAAAGTACATGTATATTCATCTATACCAGACAAGAAAACAATAAAAAGAAATTTGTCTTTCTGTCAAAGAGAGACAGCTAGAAATAACTATCCTGCTCTGCTGATGGCAAGTAACACACCACATTATAGTGGCTGTAAAGGCAGAAGGAACACAATTATACTCTTTAGAATAAACCCTCATACACCAAATTAAACAAATTCCAGACTGGCTTATACACTTCAAACCATAAATGTATTAATATGACATATCTTTTTGCTTTCACTTTTTTGATCAAGATATTTGTGCAGATTGTTCTGACAAACATAGCTTTAATAGGTGAAAAATTATTCAAATACGTAAAGTGCATAATTTTTAACCTGTTCTCAAAAGAAACAAACGCTGTCAACAATAGTAACTGTACTATTCTTTATAACATACAGCATTGCTGGCGGGTCTGAGTTGAACGTTTGCAGATGAGCAATATAAATGATTGTTGTGAATTACTGAAATTCCTTTTAACATCTGCAACACTGAAAAAGTATAATGACAAAGTCTGAAAAAGGGTACTGGCTCTAGTAGGAAAAAATTAGTTGAAGAAGTTGAGAGTCTGTAAACTAATTCTGCACACAGATTAAACACCGATTTCAATAATATATGTACATGCAAATATGCTTGAACAACAGTGTAATAAAGGATAAACAGTACATTATGTTCAAGTGTGAAGGATTTTGTCTTCTTATGCCAGAATGTTTGTATTACAGTGTTGACTAAGAATTAGACTGTGTACTGTACATGGAAGCTATGTAATCTTTTGCTGTTCAGGCAGCGTGTATTGTAGAGTGCTGTAACCTGGCCATTATAGTCATTTCTCTGGAAGAGACAATGATTAGGAAGAGGAAGAATAATTGAATCCACAATCATTCTTTTAGATTTCAAAGACTTCCTACCTCATCAAAAGTCAGCCTCTTAATCTACGACATTTCATATCAACACAATTGTTAAGTATGTAGCATTTGAACTAAACTTTTGTCACTATGTAAAAACACAATACAAAAAAGTATTTCAAAATATTTTTAAAAAGTCAAACCATGAGATTCCATAGACATGCAAATCTGAATATGCAGGAAAGGCAGCTAGCTCCTTTCCTACAATGAAATGAGACAATACTTTTTGTTATGCTATGTAATATCATCATCTCTGGGTGAATCTAAGATGGAATTTCCATTTTAGAGAACAACTAATCTATATCACTTTACTGTAACAACCTTTGGTATTCATGATCCCTGGAAATAGTATCTTTGTTACTCCAAGTGAAATAACAGGATGCAAAAACAGTTACATTCTTTTCCTAAAAGGAGGCAATGAGTGCTACAATAGGAAAAAAATCTCATTTTCCTGAAGAGAAATTAAATGTGGAATACTCCATGACATAAGCTGCATTTTTTGTTGATATGATTAGCTGTAGTAAATATTAATAAATATTACAAATGCAAAAAATGAAGTCATAATTAAATGGATTTAATATAATGATTATAACTTTTTTTATTTGATCTGTACCCATATTAAATTATATTAAACATAGAATACTAGCTGGATAAAATCTATAAATATTCTCAAGCTTTTTCTAATAACCTTGTAAGAATCTAATAAGATAGCAACATTTCATGACAGAATTTCATACCTGGAGTATAACATTATGTTGCACTCAAGCGTGAAATGTTTCCTTTATGCATTTAATATTAATGAAACTAGTTTCAAGATATAATTTACACATTAAATGTCTAGTTTGGTTTTTCAAAGTCAAGAGGATTTTTGCTGTTTTGTAAGAAATGAGATTTATGATTCTGAAGATGTGACATTCTCACAAATGCAAAACATTTTTTTGTGTGTGTTCCTTGCTTAAATGGTGGAGGTGCTGAATAAAACTTTGATGTGGTTTTTTTTTTTTTTTGCAAGTTCTATGTCAAATATTTATTTACATACATAATTACTGCAGCCCTCATGCTCAAGGGGTTTATGTAGAAAGTCCTCCTTCCTCAAAGACTCCCCTGCTGTCAAGTCAAGAAATATACAAATAATTTTTCAGCTCTTACTGGATAACTCCTGGGTAGCTGAGTATGGAGTGGTGTAAGAGATTCTCCTTTCTGCTGCTGTTTAAATTGAAAAGGAAGAAAAAATACAGACTTTTCTGGTCAGTCTGTCCTTTTCCTTTTCTCTCCCTCCCAGCCTCTCAGCACTACCAGATTATTGCATGGTTGCCAGAGGCTCCATGGTATTTCAAAAGCAGGAAACTGTATTTTTTCTTTTGTATTTCTTCACCCCAATGTTTTGCCATGTGATACTGTTTCAAACACAGATTTGGTTTCTATGTTTTTTTCTAATGTAGCTGGTTAATAACTGTGTCATTGGCCAAATAGTTATTTGATTTAGTGTAATAAAGTCTATTTCCATTTGATCTGTTGTTATTCAAGACTACATTCGTTTAATCAAAATCTACTGTAAGTCACTATGCCCACTTTGAAATCTTTCAGACATCAATTTAATTCCAATAATTTTATTATATTTTCACAATGATTCTTTCTCAGAGATCCCTGAAGGGTGCATTCAAAGTGCTTTGATTAAACTTAATCTGAAGATAAAGATGGGATACTAAATTCTGATCTTTTGGTGCAGTAATTGGAAATTCAAGTAAGGATTAAAAACAGTGAGTGAAGTCTAATGTTCCTCTTTTTCCATTCAGCAATGGACAAGTGCATTTTAAACCTAAGACATCACAAGATAGCCACCTACAGTATTTCTATGTACATGGATAATATATATTATATAAAGCACCTCTCAATTCCTTATCCTTTTTTTTAGTTTATAACTGTTGTATAAATAAATTGACTTTATTTGTTCAGTGTCATTTATTTTATTACAATTTTTAAAATGTAATCAGATCCTTATTTAAGGAGTCAGTGGGTTGATGCATGTCCAGTTGCAAAAACAGAACTGTAGATTTAGTTTCTGATGACCTCGTTCCTTAGGTAGGCAAACTGGGTCTAGAAACATGTATTAGACTTTATACAAACATTTAAAATAGGTTTTAAAAAAGCATAAAAGATTGGACTTTTAATACCGCAGAAAATGAGTGTTCTTGTTTTCATGAACAAGATGAGTACACATGCACTGGTCACACAACATGAACTGTGTGAGGAGAAGTCTTGTGCATTGCAAATAACATTAAATTATATCTATTCATTACTTCTATTTTGTTCTATTAGACGGACTATTACATATAGTATGTGACTTAAGGAAAGTCACTTTTTTTTGTCTGTTTATTTTTTTAACTGATGTCATTGCTGATTTTGGACATGAGTGTTGTCATAAAATCACATGAACTTTTTCTAAAAGTTTAATATATTTGGTAGTCAACAATTTCACTCTGTTTGAAATTTACTGATATTGGCATGAATCACACAAAGCAAAAAGATTTTTTATTAGGAGTAGGAATTCAGTAAAGCTTTTTTAATATAAAAAGCCTGAAGCCAAAACATTACATTTGAAGTGCTCACCAAAATTCCAAGCAATTCTGAAAAATATCAAGATAGGAAGATTACTGTTATTATATTAATTCTCATGTAAGTTGTGAGATGCCTGTGAAGTTACCAGGGTATCAGAAGCTGAACATACTAAAATAAGAGCTGGAGTAGTATATCTGCTTGAGAACTAGATGTTTGCACTGAATAGCATAGTTGGAACACTGATAAGGGGGAAGAAAAATTTTATTGTTCAACTTAGCTAAATATTAGTGAGAAATAAGAGCTAAATATTTTTTGGGTCATATTGTCACAGCTCTGGGCTGTGGGAGGATGATGCTATTCTCAATAGCTCTGTGAGCTGTACAAAAGAAAACCCTGCAGGAGATGGAGAATTTGACAACTTATTGTCAAATTGTATTCCACTTTCTACCTACACAACAGAGAAAGTTACTCCTGCTATAATGTTGCACATGTCAATAGAAATTTCTGAACCTAGGAATATCATGATGCAAAAGTCACTATAATGTAGGGGTAGCACTGACATTAACACATGTACTATACAATTTTTGATTAATAAAAGACCTGTACAGGGTTTTAAAATCACCTACATTCAGCAGTCCAATGCTGCACATCATTAGATGTTAATGTACTTCTTCCTAAAAGTCATTGTTATTTATAAGCCTTTGAATATATCTTCCAGAGCTGTGAGGTTTGACTGGACTTTTCAATAGTTTATTGAGCAGTTTGGGAATTCTAATACCCTGCTTAATAACACTTCAAAATTTCAAAAAACATCTTTGATGACTTAGTAGTTTCTCCTGCAGAATCAATAGCGTGAATGATTTGTAATAAACTGTAATCTGTATTACAAAAGTACTAATTCTTTTCCTGCCCTCTGTGATTTTACTGTGGAGTAAAATCCTCTATGGATTTTAGTCAGTGTTTGTCTCATGATCTTCCTTATTTGATCTGAAACATTGCTTTGAATCAATTAATAGGCTAATATGCTATTACAACAAACCACTTTAAATCAAGCATGGGATGAAATTAAGTTTTCTTTTCTGCAGTAAGTACTTATGAAAAGAAGGAAGTTCAGGACTTGTTTACTCAACTTGAAAAGAAAGCCCAAAAACTTTTATCATTTATCTTGCCAGTAAATGCAAATATGACATAAGGATTTTTGAAAACACAGCAATGCATTAATGACAGATTAACAAAGTATTGCTGCTATATTAGTGAGGCAAGTTTAATGGAGTTTGTCTTTGTCTCCAAGAGAACTTATTTTTTTCCAAAAAACATACAGAATTGTGATATGGTAGAATTTGCTTAAATGAGATGTTGGTGACTGGCCTACCCTGAAAATTGTCTCCATTGATTAAAAAAGAAGTCAGCTCCTCTAAGAGCAAATATAAATGCATAGCCAAAAGAATTCTCTTTAATCTATTTTCTGTGGTAGAGGTACACTGTGAAATTGCAATACCGTGGTGATTGATGAGGACTAGTTACAGGAGACATATTAGTTAGACCAAAGAGCCTTGGTTGAATGAATCATTCAAATCCATAAGTAGCAGATTCCAACGAATACAACTTATTCCTGAGAGATTTCTTGAAAACAGTATTCTTTATACTTCTGAAGATGATGGAGCCCTGGAATTCCAATTAGATCCCACAAATGGCTTTAAAAATATTTTTTCATATTAAACACATTGCCTTGTTAGACGAGCAAGAGATGTGTGTATAGCATCCTTATCTGGACTACAGGTCACGAAAGAAAAACAGCCCCTAAGGATAAATAAAACTGGCATCAGCTGATTTTCTTCACAGCACAGAAAAGAAAACAAGAAAGAGTGGAACACACTGAATTGCCATGGGAGAAGTTTGAGCTATTTTCACATTTGGCTTGCACAGCCCCAAACGTATTGTCGTCGTAGATCATTTCTCACTTCAGTCTCTAAAGCCAGCTCCTCTCCACCGGATGTTAATGTGTTCAGCAATCCCCAAAGCATATTTAACCAGGCCAAACAGTGTTTGCCCTTGAAGAGCTGCTTTTGGAGCATTTCGGAGCTTGTCTGTGAACATGGAGCTTCAGCCTTCACGATTTTGTTGTGTTTGATCCATCATGCTCTATGCTACAGTGGAAACATTATGGAAACAAGAGATAATGTCTCACAATTCACAATAGTGATGTTGAAACCAGCTTTCCCATCTTCTGGAATCATCATCAGCTTAGTTATGTGGCAGAGAAATGGGAATGACAGGCAGCTTTCAGCCCTTTTATTGTCTGCTGGAGAAGAAAGTTTCAGCCACAAGCTTCCAAGGAAACTTGTCAAACCACCTGCAGGGCATTCACCTGTGTCCAGGGATTTTTGGGCTGTGTGGTTGCTGTGGTGCCCACCTGCTGCATGGGAAGGACTGGGTCCACTATGCTTTAGGTTTGTATCTTGTTTTCCTTTAGATGTCAACACCACAGTCAGAACATCTGATCTTAAAACAGGAATTTAACTTTCTATAATAGATTCTTAAGGTGGAAAAAGGATCCAAGAAAGTAAATGTTCATAATTTAATAACGAAGAAGTTTCTATAACAGATCACATAGAAGTGTTTGAGTTGCAAAGCTGTCACAGGGTTCAGGAGAAGTGTCAGACTTTCCATGTTATTTCCATGTGAGAGGGCAATTGCATCTGTGCATATAGCCTAGGACTATATAATCCTAGACTGCATACAGTCTAGGATTGCCTAGGTACTGGCACTTGGAAATTTAAGAAAAAATGAAAACTCAGATTTTGCATTAATTGCTCTAGCTATAGAAAACCATTATTTCAATCCAAACAAAGTGATTGTATAGCTTAAAATTCCGAACTTTCACAGAAATCTACCTTAAGAGAGCGATTTACAATGTAACATATTTAGGCATGGAAAGGCAGTTGATTGTTTATAGGGTGCAGTTTGCAGCTGGGAAGACATTGGCAGCAGGGGAGGGGGGAGCATCTTGCAGCAGCAGCCTCAAGACTCTTTTTCTAATGACTAGTGAGAGTTTTCCTTATCTTGGTTTAGACCCATGAGTTTCTTCACTCCTATACCTCCCCTTCTCTCTCCTGTCCCACCAGTTGTGTGGGGATGGGGAGGTGAGCAAGTACCTGGGTGGGTCCCACCTGCCAACAACAGCCTGGGTCAACAACCCACAGATAGCAATTTTTAAATTGTTTGGCGTTTTAGTCATAGATGTGGATTTTTTGTAATTGTTTTTTCCCTAACACATACGCATAGAAATACATAATGCATTTTCAACCACTAATTTTAAAGGGCTGATCACCAATCCAGAAGAATTTCCCTATCCAATAACTACCCCTCTTTTTCCCTTTTATCTCTCTGGAGTTTAATAAAAATGTAATTTAAAAAGTCCGTTCTTTGCTGGTTTACATTGAGAAATCTGACTGTTCTGCTAAGATTGCAGTCTCTTGGTTTAACCTTTGTGCTGGCACATTAGTCTATTCAACCACAGCTCCAAAAGTCTGGATGACAACCTTTTTACATGGTAGGCAGTTCCATTTTTAGCAGATATTTCCCATTTTTCTTTTTCCAAACAATTTAGCTCAACTCATTTTCTACCAGACTATCAGTATAGCAGCATAAGGCAGTAATGATTCTTAATTAAAGATACAGGACTACCTGCAGTCTAATTTGAGCAGAATCCAATTGTGAGAGAAGAATTTTAGTGGAATCACACATTTTTTGTATCTCAGGGCTAGTAAAGTGAGCTAATGTAATTGTCATTGATATGACATTAGGGTGTTTAGGGTTTCCAGAACTTACACTCCTGCAACATAGAGATAAAATATTAGTTTAGCTTCCTAATGTGCTATTGCCAAGTTTTCAGCAACAAGTAGAAGAGTACAAAGCACACATGCACCAAAAATTCTTGTTAAACTTTTGCATATATTTGCAACCAATCTTGCGTATAATCACCTGCTCTTCTAAAAATTATATACAGCAGGTATATTGATACAGTGTATTTTTACATTATAAACATTAAATTTACACTGCTCTGCTTGTTGAAAGGACAGTATTTTGTTCTCCTGAAGCAGAAGTTCCTCATACCTATATTGATTTATTAGATATATATTTAGATGTTTTATATATGTAATACAATAGAATAAGATTATTTTTGTATTTTGATAGCCATGACTGATCTTAATAAAGAGGTTTAATAAATATCAGAGGCTATAACTCATAAGAGTACTTTTCAAGCTTATTTTTTACATAACAAAAATTATATTTTTTTAATTTTGACATATGCAGTCATGATTTCATAATCTCATCTGGAACATAAAACTTAGTCTGTTTACTCAAATCCAAATGCTGAAAGTATCTATAGATATCCACCATAACATTAGAGAAAACCTGAAATCACAAATATTAGTTATTTATTCCCAAAGAATTATACTTTACTACTAGCCTTCTTAAACCAAATGTAGTTCACCTTATGGTTCTCACTTTTTAATTGATTTTTTAAAAATTGTTTTTCTGAATTTTTCATATTAAACATTCAAAGAATGAGGATTTAAATTTAATGTATAAAATTTTTGAAAATATATGGAGTATAACTCAGATCCTTCGCATGTGTCTTGGCACAGAAAGTTACACATAAGAAATCATTTTTTCTGAATCTCAGAGAAGAGACTATAACTCATTTTCACTTTGAAAACTAATCAGAAAAGTGTGCTTTAAGTCATGTTTTCACATTTAAAAATAAAAATCATGCAGTATTTGTTTTACTGGTAGAAGAGTTGTTACTTAAATATGCCATTTAGCTTGATTAGTTCAGCATAAAGTCTTTTAAAGTAAAAACTAAAATCCTAAAAAGTGCCCTGACCTCCATAGAGTTTCTCCTTTCCAAATATTTCTCCTTGATACTGTTTCTCTCACAATTGAATATCAGTACTTTACCATAGCCAAAAAGAATCTCAAATGATTAGTGAGGGCCTTTTAGCTTCCCTTCCCTTCCCTTCCCTTCCCTTCCCTTCCCTTCCCCTCCCGTCCCTTCCCTTTCCCTCCCGATCCTTCGCCTCCCCTCCCCTGCGCC
>JANPWX010000072.1:3863162-4061817 GCA_024734555.1 Trochalopteron elliotii
CCCTTCCCTTCCCTTCCCTTCCCTTCCCTTTTTTTCCTCTTTTTTTTTTCCCCATTAGAAATCTCACATCTTGTAACACACTCAACTATTTTAAAGAACAAATCTAAATAAGCGAGCACTGCAAAAGTTCACATAAAGCAGTCACCCAAGGAGCAACATTCACCACTCTGGTCAAGCTGACAGGATGATGCAGATGTGCAGGGCCCTCTGTCCCCAGAAACTAGGAGAGTATGCATTTCACAGAGTGGGGAGAGAAAGCCTGCAAAACCTTAGGGATAATGTCCTCCCTAAAACTCTGTTAGACAGAAGAGAACAGCCTTGCATCAACAGACCATGTGACCAGGATTAACTTGTAATGAAACTACTCTGGAGTGCCTTTGTTATCCCTTCAAATTGCATTTAACAGTGTTAATCTGGTGTCCTTTTGGATTTTTTAGAATCAGTGGGTACTTTTGCAAAGACTTTTGGAGATGCGGGTTTACTGTATTGCTGTACTTTGAAAGCACTTGTGGGACCAGATTTTTGTAATTTGTCCTAGTCACTTATTTGTGGTGATTCCTAATGGCATGGTGGTTACTTACTGTAAGCCAGACCACCACTTTAAAACATCCTGGGCAAAACCAATCAGACTTTCTTGAGATTGCCAGGTCTCACCAGTGTGATAGGTCTTAGTTCAGAGCTCTCACTGAACAAAATCTTATCTCAGCAGGGACTGTAGTACCTTGGTGCTGGGAGCAAGGCAGTCTCTTCTGGCTCCCATTTCTCACCAACCTGACAAAAACCTGCTACTGAGCTGGGACTATACTCCCATAAGTCTTCTGTCTCTTACACTGAGCACTAGTACTAACTTTTGCTCAAAATTACATTTCTGCATGCTGTAACGTCCTTTTGTGTTCTATGGCAACTCTCTTTGTGTCATTTCCTCTGTGTCTGTGACCAGAATCATCCACACGGCACAGAAATTCACTTTGTTGTTACATCAGAGATTAATTTGTTTCCTAAAGCCAGTGCCACAATTGAGACATTACTCATTAAGAAGCAGAGGTCTGCATTTTTGTCTCCCCTCTATAGGCACAGAACCAAATTGTGTTCAGAACATTCAGCTGAAATCTGTCTCTTAAATTAGGTCATTGCCCTGATAAATCCTTCCTAACTATATATCCAGAGAGCTGATTAAAATCCAATCTATTTGGCATTATAATTAAGCCTCACATCTAGTTTACAGTTTTATAATTACAGCTCTGCATCCTGAGAAAGATCAGAGGTCTCTCTTGTTCAGCTCAGGGATCAGAACAGTTCTGCTGAGAGCATCTGAAGGGAGGCAGAACACTGGTATTTGCACATATGTTGGAGATAGATAAATGCTTCTGAAAGAGGCCCTTGCTGATGAGCAGATCTGCCCAGACCTGCAGATGTGTCCTGCAAGAGCCATGTGACATTTGCAATATGAGGGGGAGATAGGGTGACTGATTTTTCAATGCGACTTAGCGAGTGAATGTCTGTGACCAGAAACAACACAGGATGATTCTTTTCTATCATTATGGTGGATCTAGCTCTACAAAAGTCAACTGTTGCCCTTATTTGTCTAATTTTTGTATAATTCATTTTCCTAGTCAGTTTTTGTTTTTTCATGTTTCTGAAAAGCAGGGAAGGGCACAGGAAAATGGGAGAGCTACCCATAAAACCTCAAGGTTTTTGTATCACTCTGAAGTTACTTAAAATATGCCTTGAGGAGATGGAGGTTTGTGCTTTTTTCTTCTTCTGACAGCAATGAATCTGAAGTTATTTAGAAAGTAAGTAGAGAAGACTGAGATACAGAGTCATTTCTACTACACATCCCAGCAGAAGAGCACCCTTCTTCCAGTAAGAGGCACAAAAATGCCTCACAGTTTCCTTGTTAGGCTGCCACCTTCATTATGCACAGGTTTCTCCTCTCCATTCAGAAGTTTCCTTTATTCAGTCAATGCCGCTTCAGGATCTGACATGATCAGGTGCCTTCAACCTCACCCACTGCAAATACCCCACAGCTTTTGCCATGAACTGAAGCATGCACTGCACCTTCTGCTGAGAACAGTGAAAACTAGCACACAAGAGCAATCCATGTGTTGCTTCCAATGGGATTTCTTTAAAAGAGTGGCAACATCTGCCTTTACATACTTTAAAGACCATTTGCCTACTTACTTGCCTGTTAAACACCTAGATGAAAAGCAGTATCATATTTTCACCACCATTATATAGTTTGGATTAAGTGTGAACAAGGGCACATGGACAGGGGGAAAAAAAGAAAAGTTAAAAGCCTGGTATTTATATTGTGTTCAATTGAAAACAAAACCTCCAGGTATCCATTTCAGCTCTTCTGTATATCAGCTTTCCTTTCAAAGTATATCAGAGACTTCTAAATCACCTTTTGCCCAGGCCCTCCTGTATCAGACACAAGGTCAAAAATTTCCCACTGATATGTCTTTAAAAGAGAGGAAAGTTTTACCAGATTATTACCTTCAGAAAATTTATGGTCATTGTAGAAAGATAATTTTCACAGTTGCTATGTGGCAGGCTGGCCCATACCTTAGTTGCATTTTAGGTGTCCCATGAACTGTTGGTGGTTTTCATTTATTGTCCATTCAGTTCAGCTGCCATTACTCAGGTTACATAGCATCATTTTGTTAGAAGGAACTTTACCTCTGTATTGCACAGCAGGATCAGGACATGCACTGATCAAATATTTTTCCCGTTCAAACAGATGGTGTGCTACTCTTCATTACCCTGGGAAGCTTCTCAATTCATCCTAATTTTGCTCTTTGCTTTTTTACTGTAAAAAAAAGAAAGAAAAGAAAAAAGCAAAATAGCATTATAGTTAGTTTTTCAAATAAACACGTTTGTCAGCTTTGGAAATTATATTGCTTTTAGAAAGTGGGCTCTTCCCTTCCATACATAGCATTTTTACTTGATTTCTGCTGTACTACATGCATCTTCAAAAAATATTAAAATATTTTCTTGTACTTTTTGCGATCAGTTGCTTCAGGGCCTCCAGACCTCTTTCTCAGTGATTGTGAAGAATTTTGTAAGGCTATTTTGTTATGCATTGCTTTAACATGATATTGCTGTTTCTGTTTACCAAAATACTGTCTGTATTTAGGTGTTACACGGAGGAGACTGGGAAGTATCCTCTTATCAGTGCCTTCTCCAGCCGAAATCTCATTTCCTTTTTAGTGCATGCTCCTATACAGTGATCCCCTTTTGTAAATGCATTTCTAAGTATCTGCAATTCTAGAGTTATCTAACCTTTTATCAGGTAAATACATATTTCAACATGATATCAAGTGCTTCCTTTTCTGGTGGGAATTACATAGACATATATATACTTTTTAAATTTGGCTTTATTTTCTGCATATGGTCAATCACATTCAAATTTTATTTTACAACACAGACTAACCAGTACATTAAATGAACCTTGTATTATCTCTGTGATCTGCAAAATATTCTGCAGTATGACAAATAGGGTTTGTTTTTTCCTTCTGCATGTCTTTCTCTTGCCTATTTTTATTGGCAATATGCACCTCTCGCTCCATGAAAACCAATCCCATTTAGTTCTAACACCATTTTTCATCAATCATATAACTTAGCTTGTGATTCTTGGGGTGTCCTGCATAGGCCCAGGAGTTGGACTCAATCATCATAATGGCTCTTCCCAACTCAGCATATTCCATGATTCTATGATTCGCTTTACTTATCCAACTTCTGTTTCTCTCTATGAGGCATAGAATGAATAAAATTCACATGTTCTGTTACCTTCCTACTATGGACACAGAGACAAAGTTAATGTAATGTCATCTAAAAGGGCCATTTGTCAAAGCTTGTTTCCTGAGGTCAGTTTCACTAAAAGTCACCCTTTCCTAGTGGGAACACATGAGCCAGTCAGTGCTGTCCTTCTCAAATACAGGTCTGTGCAGCGAGATACCAATTAAAGTTAACACAAGGAAGTTTGATCCCCTTGTTTCCATTTGCCCTCCATTTACTTAGATCAGTCTGAGTTTCTCTTTTATCCTTCTTCCTCTGTGGTTCAGTGCATGTGAAGAAGCTTTGCCCTGCAATCAAGCTTGAAAGACCTGAGAAAAAGGATTTTTAACTAAGTCAATAATAATTCTTTCTAAACTCTATTCCCTCCACGCAATTAATTTAACTGTAGCCTGCTCTGAGAGGCTCAGACTGAGACAATTCTTCTTACTCATTGTGTTGTGCAATCAGGAAAACATTTACACTTGGTTGTATTGGGCTTGTGTAGGCTCTAGGCTTTTTTTCATATCAATACTAATACTATTGGGAAAAGATTTAAACAATTTCTTGCTAGACAATTGTCTAAATCTCAAATTCAATGGAGCAGTAAAATTTTAAATATAAAAAATATAGAAATTCGAGCGTGTGTATGAATATTTTAAGTAAATAATTAGACTTACATAACCTGAAGTTCTAACAGAGTGTTCTGACCAACTGATTTAGGTAGTCCACCTTCCAAATTGTTTGACAACTACAGATACTCATATTCATGTAAGAGTAGAAACTAACCACACTTACTAAAACTCTGACGCTGCTTGGTGAGACAACACTTGCTTCAAAGTCTGAGTCTCATCTATATCAATGGAATAGTATCCTGAGGAAAGAAACTGAATGCAGTGAGTTCAAAAAACAGGATAATTTGGAAGAAAAAAATGTTGTTTATGATTCAGTAATATTCCCTGCACATTGACTGCTGAATTGGAATCCACAAAAATGGGTTGTAATGGAAGCACAATGACAACAGGCGCAGTGCCTCCATTTAGCAGTTATGATTTTTCCTAAATGTTAAAATGGTGCATTTTTAGAGAGAAGATGTAGCAAAAGATGGCAAGAGAATGAAGAAGTCCTCAGTGCTAAAGCTTTGGGCACTCCTACTATTATTTTAAAGATATTTATAGTTGAATTTCTATGGGAAAAGCAGTTCTATATAAAGCTAGATATACTTGTAATAGAGAAATAAAAGAAGGACATATGTAAAGTTAGAACAAAAGCAAAAACAACAACAAACCAACAACAAAAAAAAGGAAAAATATGATAATAAAGAAAGTGCTGGTACTATTTTAAACAGCCTGTGTATAACTTCTTTGCCATTTATTCACTTTCAGAAGTCAAAATAGTCATCTAATTAGTTCCTCCACTATCTGATACACATTTTTAATGAAAGACTGACACATAGGAGGACTAAAAACATTTTATCAAGCTAATGAGAACAACAAATTAAGCATAACAATCCAAGTATAAAATAATTCCAGTCACTAGGGTCAAGTGTTCCCTGTGTGCACAGGATTTTCAAAGAGGTCATAACTGGGTAATTTCTATTATAATGAACATTTTAATGCAAACCTTCTTTTCTTAATGATACTTCTTTATATTTGTGAATCCAAAGTCTTGTGAAATAGACAACTGTACAAAGCCAACACCAGCCTGAGCAAAATGAAGCAGGAAAGAGGAAAGCAGGAGAATGAGTAACATGTGAGCAACATCTAGTGGCTAACATCTCATTATGAAACTTGGAGGCATTGGGCTTTATTTTAAGCCTATTTTTGACACTGAATTTTTCTGTGAGAAAGTGAAGCATATGAGGGGAAAAGGCAGCAATGCCTGCTGGTGCAACCTCTGAACTAGAAATTCCCAAGAGCTCCTCTTGACTCTTTCTTCACCTTGTGGCCTCAGGTAATAAACTGCATTTTAAGGATAAACCAATGCCTACTCATGATTGTACTTCAGGTTCACTGGAAAGGGGATGTGACACAAAGACATTTCTTGTATTGATCACTATAGCACTGCAACTCCTTTTCTTCAGTGAGCTGGAACTTGTCCCTAACAGCCCTTTCCAGATGTGTGATAATAAGAAGTGGGGGAAACACCCCTTCCTTGATTTCTGAAAGTAATTTTTATTCTGTCCAAACAGTTGCTGAACTCACGTATCAGCCACTCACCCACATATCAGTTGCACAAATGAGGAAAATGATCCTACTATTTATTATCTTTTACTATAATCTTTCCTCTCATGCTTTCTCTTCACTGAAGACACAAAGCTAGTGATATTTAAAAGATATAGACATAAATGATTTAAAGATAGCTGTTTCAAAGAAATTTCTGATTACTTTGTACTGCCACAGAAACAGGCAATCCAAGTAATTGAATAAGCCAAAATCTTGTCACCTCAGCGCACTGGACAAACAGAACAGCTGTAGAGAATGAGAACTCAGTGTTCTTCCACCTAGCAGGGGGAAAAAGTCAGTACACAATCATGAATATTTTTTGCATCTTATAATAGAAAAACAAAACATTGCATATCCACATATCTATGGACAACCATTAATGTTAAAAGAATTCAGTGAAAAAAAACGTAGTATGCTTTATGCATTCTATGCTATCTCATTTCAAAAAATTTTCAGATGTACTAAATAGCTGATTCTTCACATGTAGAAAGTAGGAAATATGAAGTAGGAACACAGAAATCTCAGCTAATAAAAAGTCTTGAAAAAAATTACATATGTCACTTCATGATTGTACCTTATAACACTGGGTGCATAATTTATTCTGAAGAGTTATAGTTTTTCATCAAGAATTTTAGTTTTTCCTACACTTTGTCATGATCTCATTCACAGCTCCTTTGAATAATCATTTTCTGTTGCTACTGAAACAAATCCCACTCCTACAGATCTACTTAAATTTTTTCTAGCTATATGTCAAAAGTGGGTAACAACATGCCTTCCTTTAACAAGATTTAGCTAAAATTGTCATAAAAATCATGTAAGTTCCTTGCTTAAAATATTTTATGTTTAAACTGTATCTCCTACTACCACTTTTTGAGACAGAATACTGCTATAATAGGAATAAGTTTTGGAGTACATTTTATAATGTTCTTACCTTCTTATTTTTCAGTGGATTACTGTTCACAACCTTGTCACTGGAATATTGCCTTCTTCTGCAGTTTGAGAAGAACCCTTTTTCCTTCTCTTTTTCAAATCCTTGAAGTCTTATTAGAAGTTGAGAAGCAGCTCTGTGAAGACTGTGATCTGGAGAGTCAGAATCCTGGAGGAATGATAAGTCTCTCCCTGCAGTCACATGAGTGTGCATGGAGACAGAATGACTTCATTGACCTATTCCATATTATGGAAGACTTCTAAAATAAAGGAATTATAAGAGATGCTGTCAAAGGACACAACTTGTGCACTAGGATCAATTCCTGTGCAATGTATCTGGAGTCACAGGTTCATTTTGCTGGGTTTCAATGTACAGAAACAGACTTCTTTGTCAGACACTCTTACTGAATGTCCAGCTAGTATTTCAGTGTTTGTCTGAGAATTTTTCATAGTTCAGTGGGACAGCTGAACACCAGTACCTATTCTGTTCCCTTTGGAAATGCTGAAACCACAAGAGAAAAAAAGCACGATGAGACAGCAGAACAAGTTTGGAGGCCCCTTGTACAAGTAACTACTCTCTAGCACAAAGCTGGACAGATTCCCACAGGTTGCACTCAACCCTCATTAGTTATAGAGATATTATATTTTGTGGAAATGCACACCATTTTTTAAACTGTTTCTCCTCATTTAAAATGCAAAGGCCTCTCCCCATGCTTCTAAGGCCATCACAGTTTGGCCAAAGCACACTTTGGAGAATACATCCTTTAATTTTACAATACATTGAACACAACACCTTTTATTCCATTTTACCCTTCTTTTGGGAAAACAGCTCTGCTTGTCTTCAACTAATAAAAAGTAATTGAAAAGCTATTTAGAAACTTTCCTTGTTTCTTGTTGTATGTCCCCCTGGCAAGCTTTAAGATGTGACCAGCTGCAGAAGACATTACCAGGTGACTTCATTAAACAGTTGTCATGCCCATGACAAAAGCTTTCCTGAGAAAAAGAAAAAGGGAAATATTTCTATATTAACTCCGAAATGTGAACTGCTATCTTTTGCCATTCCATTGTATCATGGATTTAAAGGGATAACTGGGAATATGGCAGGCCCATCCTGAATGGGAGTCTCTATAAGATGACCTCCAGACCACCCCTCCATTTCTTTAGTTTTGTGAAATAATCCTACACTGACCCTCCAGGCTCATGAATCAGCCCTTAAAGGAATCTAGCTAGAAGTAGAATTCAGGACCTGAACAGACTCCCAGAACTGTAGTTTCCTTCATCTCAGACCCTCAGAATACATCACCTAATTGCCTCCTAGCCTCAGCTGTCATTTTTAGTCTTTCACAGAAAAGTTCTGAGTGAACTCAGAAATGGGCTACTCATTTTTCTTCAGGCATCTGTCACATCTATGGAATTTATGTCATATTGGAAGGCTTTTTCTTAAAGGGTCGACAACTTTATCAGGCAGTGCCAAAGAAATATAATCAAAGACCAATGACACTAAATTGCAATAGATTCTAAATTACATGTTTTGCACTTTCAAAAGGTGATTCAAAATTTTCTAGCTCCTCAGCTGACATGTTTAAAATTGATGTTTCAAAATGCCTGCCTTTTAGCACTCAGATGCTGACCTTAAGCCTGTTATTTGTGAAAAAAGAAAAAAAAAAATAAAAATAGCAGGAGGGAAAAAGAAGTATTACCTGAGGAAAGACTGTGGTAAAATAGCAGGATAAAGAGAGAAACTGAAAAAAAATGCAGAAATGTTAAAAAACAGGACAGGTCAGAAAAAGGGGGAAAATCAATTAAAAAGGAAAGATAACGGGGAAGGTGAATGGAAATGCAGCAAAGCTAATGCAAGAAAACACTGCCTTATTGAAAATCTTTGTTTACTAGAGGAGGTACATTTTTTTCTATCTATTCATGGTCTGTATTTAATGTCAAGGTAATACTTTGAGACAATATTCAAGCAAAAGAAATATGTCTTAGTTCCAGTTGTCAGTCTTAGTTCCTATTATCTCTGTGTGTTCACCGGTGTTTTTTGAGTTCAAGCTGTTTGAGATATGACAGACTATCCAGAAAATCTCTTTTAGGGAACTTGTTCCTTGGAAATTTTACCATAAAAGAAAACTGGTATACAACAGGATAGAAGGAGGAACTATGATTTTTATATCTAAAAGATCATGACATCACGTACTTCAGGAAAGTCCAAGATTTAAAAAGAAAGGTTTGGGAAATCTTCCCAATGTGTATGAGTACTTGATGAAAGAGACAGAAGAAGATGGAGACAGACTCTTCTCAGTCATTCCAGTTAAAAGATGAGAGATAATATACATAATTTAAAATGCAACAAATTCCATTTAGACCTAGGAATCGCTCAGAGGTTGGAGATAATGGTTGGAGATAATCAAAACACAATTGTGCAAGGCCAAAGAATAGCAAAGACAAGACTAGACACATTCAGTTTCCCCTTCCAAACTCAATGATTCTGTGATGTTAAGAGACTGGGATATGGGTCTTGGGAGAGTCCTGTTTGGAAGTAGACTGAGTGTAGATGTGGCTGGCAAAGCAGCAGACTAGAAGAGGAAAAAGAAGAAAAGAGTGGGAGAATAGACTACATGATAAAAGATACTCGGATTTGGATAAATCTTCAGAGCAGTTCTAAGAGGTGATTGAAAATAAAGTGACACTGCTATGAAAACTGAACATGGTTACTCTTGGTGAAGATATCATACCCTAAAAGGCATGTGCAATCTCAGGTTTTGTTTCAGGGAACATCAAAAACAGGGTTGCTGCATGAGGGGGGCAGAGCTGGAGAACAAGAATGACCACACGGACAGAAGGAGACAAATTTTCCTCCACAAGAGTGGAGGCAAGGCTATGACATAGGACTAAGGTCTATGTGTGAGACAGGATTGGAGACAGGTTTCTTACAAAGTCTCTTTAAGGTCCATCAGGAATCAAGGCTGGAGACTCCAGGGGCTGGAGACTCCAGGGACTGGAGACAAGTACACTTACAGCATAGCTAGGGAAAGCAAAGAAGGCTCAGATGAACTTAAATGGACCAACACACAGAGTAGGTGTGCGGGGGACACTGCAGATGAGAGCGTGCAGAGGGGTTAAGGACCACTTGTGCACACAGACCCCTGACATGTTGAGACTTTCTGGTTTTGATGCTCAGCTTTGAAGACTTTATTTTCATTAAAGGTAGTGCTGATATCACAAATCCTTAAAAGAACAACCAAAACATAGGATTCAATCCTGCTGACATTTACCTTGATCACCACTAGAATCCTTACGATTACCACTATTTGTGTCACTGATGGTAAATTTTTGGCATCAATAGAGACAAAGGTCCCACGCTTTACCTTTATGAACCAGTTCATCCACATTTTGTTGTTTACAGGTGTAAGACATGCAGCTACCTATAAAGTGGCTTGTTCGTGGGGGTGCTTTTGCCGGCTAGCAGATCCCCCAGGCCAATTTATAGCAGTCTGTAGGTCCTCCAAATAGCTGGCTGAGGCATGGATTCAGGCTTGGAAATGAAGAAGCAGGTCCTGGCTTGGGTAGGTAAAGGTGTTTATTTCTGTCCTGGCCCCAGGTGCAGAGGGAGCCATGTGCTCGGGAGCCAGGCTGGAAGCCAGAACACCCGAACATGTGCTCAGGCCCCTTAAGTACCCAGGGAATGGGCCTGGGCAGGGAAGGAACTTTGGACCAACTGGAAAAGGGAAGGGGGTGGGGTTACATCAGGGGGAAAACAGGTATGGGGGTAGGAATGGGGGTGTAGGGTGAAAGGAACGTACCACTACAAACAAATAACAAAATACAATACAAATTCAAAAACCTGAAACTCACGCAGCTACAGTTACCTAGTCAGAATACCGGTGAAAAATTAAAGCATATTCCCTGGAAAAAGGGCAGGAATTTTCCCCACTATATTCTATGTAATATCCATGGAGTGTTCATTACCTGAAATTATTTTCAAAATTAATTTTGGTTAGTTTTTCACTAGGCCATCAAAAAGTATATCCATGAGCAAAGAAAAAAGTAACTACTCTATTATTTAGTTCCATTATTGGTATAGTTAATAATGCACATGTTTCTTATCATCTTATTGTCAGAACTTACTTGCATGATTCATTTCCAGAATAAAAGCAAATCTCCCCCTCAGCCTCAAGCAAAACATCGATGCAGAGAATTTCATTCCTAACCTTTACACTGATAGGGAACTGACCCAAAATAAAGGCTATCATGCAAATTATTTGATAAGATTAAGTAATGTCAACAACCCCCCTTCCCAAGTATTTCACTTTGAAGTATGGTCTGAAATCCTGAAGCTTCAATTTATTATCCCATTTACTGAGCAGAAACATCTTGGGTGCAATAATAAAGTACAGTTTTGCTTATGCAGCAGTATAAGATTCTCAGTATTAACACTAACACATGAACATTTTTTCCTTTTTTGGATAATACTCATCTTTGCAAATGCATTTACCACAACTGAATCCTTTTAGAAAAGTACTAAAAAAATTTCAAGTCCAAGTCAATTATCAGTCATATGTGTAAATACTAACTGAATTTGAAAGAATGAGTTAGAGAAAAAAAAAAAAAAAACCACAGGGATTTTTTGAGCTTTGTGCTCTTTTTTCTGCCATGAAAAGATAATACAGTTGAAAAAGTCACACTGAAGCAGGCATAAGAGTGAGAGAAGTCAAAACAAAGACAAAGGTATATTGGTACCTTGCTGTGGTATTTCTGTATGTTCTTATTTTATATTCTGCCTAGAAAATGGTTCCTTTGCTTTTAGAAGGAAATACTCCCCACACACATATTGAAACATCTGATAGTGACTCCTAGAAGAGTGAAGAACTCAATCAGTTATGTGAAGATCTATTAACAATTTTGTATGTTTTTAAAAGATTAATTCAGTATAGGATTAAATATTTAACAGCTCTATTTTGGTCCAGATGCATCTGAGATAAGAAACAAATTCTTAGAGTTTTATCCCACATAACAAGCAGAGACTTATGACTCATTTCCTGACACCATTGAAATTAACATTAATATTTATCATGCAAAAGATGTAGTAACAAACTTTGAGTATATAATCTATTTAAATTCAATTAAAATGTCAGCTAATAACCACAATTAATTATTCTGCTAACATGCATCCACTCAAAGGTCACATTCAGTGAATTCTGCTGTTCTCTGGCATTTTGTACACTGAGATAAAATACTTTGTGACTCCATCTATTATGAATATAGTACTGCTGTATAATATTTTCTGTATTTAGATCTGGTTAGTTGAGAAGTTCATTAGTGTAGTTCACTTACTATATTCAAGTCAACAGATGATTGTTCAGGGCAAGAAACAGGAAGGTAGGAGTAGCTCTAACTATGTCACTCCTCAGTAGTTGCTTGAAAGCAGTTTAGTCAGCAACATTGAATATTTTGCCGCCATGCCTGCCAGGCTAAAACAGTTTTTAAGCCATGAACAGAAGAAGCCTACAATGAATAACAAAAATCAAGGGAACTATAAAACAAAAATCAAGGGTTAGTTTATGAGGAAAACTTTAGGCAATAAAATAGGACCAAATCTTTGAAGGAACAAGATTCAAATATGAGCCCTCTCAAAAATATCTCTAGAAGTTTTGCCATTTCCATTCTCATAATAGACCAGTGTGGAACACTTTTTTTAGAAAACATTTCTCTAAGGTCTTGAATGTATAAACAAAAAAAAAAAAAAAAAAAAAAACCAACAACAAAAAAAAAACACAAAAAAAAAAAAAAACCCACAAAAAAAAAACCCCAGAATTTTTGTTTTGAGGAGACTGTTCTATCCATGGATTGCACTTATGACAGTGCAAGAAGCAACACAATTTGGACATCCAAGGAGAGAACTGTTCAGACACCAGCCTAGGAACAGGAGAAGTAAATTTCCACCAAGGAACATTGAAAGGCAAAACTTCTGTCATAGAGGAGTACAACATGGAGACAACACCTAAAGGTAAATAAAAACCTTTCATATGAACTCTTGACATATTCTGGAAAAAGAGTCAAGGATTCTTTAAGCTTGAAAAGTTGTGTTTTCATAAAAATGAATTATTATTCCCACAATGCATCCACACATAGGATTTAGCTAGAAATAACTATGGAATTTTCAAGGATAAATTTTGCACTTGCATGGGTGCTAGAACTATGAAACAAAGCTTAAGTCACCATATTATCTCATTAACTTTAAGCTTCTTACGCTACCTTCTACCTGATAGTAACTCAGAACTCAGCATGGTATGAGTTATCATATGTGTGGTATGAATTATCTATCCTGTATGGGTCAATCTTGTCATAATGACTCTCCCAGAATGAAAGCAGCCCACACTTGGACTGGGAATAACTCTTCATAGTGCTTTGTTTGTCTCAGTGATGACTTCAACCCTTGCTGCAAACCCTTGCTGAAGGGAGGTACTGGATGTTTCCATAAAGCTACTGACTGCTATCATAAAGCTTTTGTGCATCTCTTTTTATGGGATCTAGATTACTGGATGACTTACATATGAAACCTTGAATTCAAGGGTGGGGAAAAATGCAGGAAGTTCACAGTAGCCTTCAAAGCATAAAAGCTGCATCATTTTCTGATGTAGAAATAAATACACTTTCCTCTATTCTTGATGTCAAATCCCATCAGTAAAGAAAAGTATATGCATGGCAATGTGTTACATTGTACATTTCAGTCACTCTGGTTTCATGAGATATTACCAGTTTTGATACTCAATCACTTCTCCCTTTGCTGCTTCTCAGCTGGCTATGGCTTAAAGACACATAAGACACAGTTGGTTGGGTGAGCCTATCACTAGCTGGACCTTTACAATGTTTTCTGTAAAATAATTTGTTCAATTTGGAAGGCTGGCTATATAAAATGAATGTGTACTATATAAAATCATTCCTTCTATTAAAGCAAAAAAGCAATCTTGTATATGAAAAATTTTCTTGCAGTTCCAACTGTGTAAATTATCTGAAAGCCATTAGGGCATTTCTCTTTGAAGGTTATTGTACATAAAATGCATTATTAACTTACTAAATGTTACTGAAATGTACAGTTAAAATAATATGATTAAAAGACAGTGACTCTAAACTCAAATTGTCCTTTCCATTATAGAGTTTTCTTTTTTTAACAGACTACGGAGGCGTTTAGTTTACTAGCAGGAAAAATGTTCATTATAAAAAGAAGATTTTCTTCTCTCTCAACTGGAATTATTCAGTTATGGTAAAATCTTTCAAGCATTTAAGGAATAAAGAATAAATTTGAATTACAGGTAATAAAATGTGTTTCGGCATTTTTAATCTACAGATGGTAGAAGGTGATTTGTGGAATATCATAGAATCACAGAATCATTTAGGTCGGAAAATACCTCTAAGATGATGCAGTCTGACATTAACCCAGTACTGCCAACTCCACTACTAAACCCTGTCACTCAGTCCCACATTTACATATCCTTCAAATATCTCCACAGTGATTCCACAACATCCTTGGGCAGCCTATTCCAATGCTTGACAACTGGTTTGGTGAAGAAATTTTTCCCAATATCCAAACCAAATCTTCCCTGGCACATCTCGATGACATTTCCTCTCATCCTACCACTTGTTTCTTGGGAGAAGAGACCCACACCCACAACAACCTCCTTTCAGGTAGTTACAGAAAGTGGAAAGGTCCTATGAGTATGTCACCCCACAGAGGCATGCTCAACACACAAGGAAAGCAACAGACAGACAGGGATGCTTGCAAAGCCCTAGCTGAATCCTTGTAGTAGAAGATGCTGACAAGCATTAGTGTTGTATGGTTATACAATTGTCCGCTTTTGTGCCAGTGCTGAACAAGCATCCCTCACACTTGTGGCAGGCGGTGTCCGTAAGCTGCATCCAAACACGGAACCATGCACATGAATCCTCACTGTGCACCAGCACTATTAGGTGAAGGATCTTGCAAACACACTCTTTTTTGCCTTGCTTTTTGAGAGAAGGGAATCTGATTGAGTGACAAGAAAGTTGCATTACAGTTCTCTAGGCAGGTCCCTTCTCAGGAAGGTCAAGGAGTCAGTGGTGCAGATAACATCTTGGCATATACTCACTCTTGATTCATTCTAGAAGATGATGCAAAGGGTGTTCAGAAGTGACAGATTACCACACCTGGGCACTCTGGCAGCTTTCAGACTTCAGGAAATTAACATACCTCATGAAAACTTTTGCTTCTTTCAATGTAATCGAATCTTAAAAATACCCTAACTTCATTTTTCATTTTGCTTATCTCCTGCAAATCTTCTCTTCCAAAACCTCTGCAACTGATATTGCAGAATATCAGTTTTTGGAAAGGATGTAGATATCCTTTCTCTACTAACACATGACCTGAATGTCACCATTAGATTTATTCTGGTGTATGTTTATATTGGAGTGGTAATACAGAGAGCCAGAGTGTGGCACACTACCTGTGTCCCGTGCCACATAAAACAAAGCAGTGTCTCACTCAATGATACAGTATAATCAATGAAATCCTTCATGAAATCCTTCAGTGTGTGTTGTTGAGTGACTCTGTGGAAGACATATATGTTAAAATGTAAAGTCGAAGAAGGAAAGCCTGGAATTTCTTGTATATACTTGAATAACTCAAGTAAAACAAGTTCAGTTATCCATGAAGTATCAATTCACAAGGGCTTTGAAACAAATCTAGTTTTTAAGTCACCTGCAAAATCCACTAACTTTTACCTTGCTCCCTGTAGTAAAAGATGGAATTATGGAATGAATTATTTACAGCTTCAGAGGTCTCCATCTGTTCTTATTTTGCAGTACTAACATTGTTATATACACTTCTTTATAGCTCACTTGATCTGGTATCTGCCTCCCATTGTTAATAATTCACTTCCGGCTTCATAATCTGTTAATAGGCAGCCAATTCCTATACTCATGTCTACGAGAGCTCTTCAATGATCCTTGTGTATATAAAATACTGGCTAACCATAGAAATGTTACAACCAGATAAATAAAGTTGTAAATTTCTAGACAGTTTTGAAATCATTAGCATTATTTACAACATTGTTGCAACAGCTGTTATGCATCTGAAACTTGAGAGTTGGTGGCAATTGTATAATACACTAGTCAAGAAAATGTTTTATTTATCAAAACTGTATTGAAAACCAGTTCAAAATATGTACATATGTTTATATAAAGACTTGGATATAAATATAGAAGCTCTTTTTGTTGTTTTGGTGTTACTAATAATTAATTAGATATACACAACATTCAAGGGTAGTGTCCACTTATCTTTTTAGCAGCAGTTTTCTCACTCTTTCCTGACTGTTAAACAGGCCACATGAAACATACAATCAAAGGAAAAACAAATACTATTTTCAAGGACAGTACATACGATATATTCATTGAGTTTATCTACTTAAGTCGAAGGTGTTAACAAATGACAGAGAGGAAAGCAACCAAAAGATTCTTCATTAAAAATAAGCAAAGAGGAATGACAGATTTCAGATTTTAAATGGAGAAACGTGTGATTTCTTAATGTTTTTAAGATATCAAATGTAGAAGGTCATGTCTCCTGTTCCTTTTACCCTAATCCTAGTCAAACATGTGCCAAAATCCTGAGTTTGGGCAAATGTTCAAGCCATTGTACTTCATCTAAACTCATTTGTTCAAGGAGCAATGAGCAACTGCTAATACTGTTGTGGTCTCACGGGTCAGCAGGACACCCTTTGTTGCTGCTGGCTTTCATTGTCAGCAAACGGACAGCAATACCCTCAAGGAAAAAAGGAACTCACATTCTTGGTTTTATTAGGATATCTTCTAGTGGTTGTGTTGCATGCTGTGTTTCCCTGCAGCTGTCACTGAAGTGTCTTGCATTGAACGATGTGTATTTCACAAAATGCCTGTTCCCAGTACTGCCACTTGAACTGGGCAGTTTTCAATGGTATATTTATTTATTCCAGAGTTGCGTCTGTGCCTTGGTATGCAATTTAAATTAGATAATCTTTTTTCAGATTCTTGTTCAAGATTAACTGTTTTAACTGACTCTGAAATATATCTCCGTGTCTTGTCAGTATCCAGAGCCTATGTGGAGTTTATTCCAGAGTTGCGTCTGTGCCTTGGTATGCAATTTAAATTAGATAATCTTTTTTCAGATTCTTGTTCAAGATTAACTGTTTTAACTGACTCTGAAATATATCTCCGTGTCTTGTCAGTATCCAGAGCCTATGTGGACCAAATTAGACTAGACAATCAGTGCTCTCACTGATATTAAATGTGAGGTTTTGTTCGGGATTTTTTAATATGTGCATAGCAAACCAATTTACTCTCTGTTTATTGCTTTACTTACATATGATTCATTTTTCACAGTATGCTAGGGAAAAGGACATAGAAAAATTACAAATCCTTCAACCATTTAGCCCAATGCCACATATTCCATTCTGAGAACTTTTGAGATACGTAGTTTCAGAGTTGCAACCTCTTGGACTGAAGTGGATGAACCAGCCCTTCAGGTTCAGGTAAATTAATCTTATAATAGAGCCTTTTCAGGCATTGTTTCATTATCATACTTGACTTTTTGCTTTTAAATATGTTGATATATGCTTCGCTCAATGGGTATTTGTGCATGAAAGGCACACTATCCAGTGATTTTTTCCCCCTGTGATCTCTCTTTCTAGTTAAATCTTAAGTGTTAGGGAGTAATGTTTATTATGTTATCACTCTGTACGTTATTTTATCAAGAGATATGTTCAGATCCTTTGGCAACATAAGAGAAGAACAAATGTTAATACTTTCTGTTGTTAAACATATGTCGACACAAAATTATTCTTTCATACAGCTGAATGAAGGTATTGTTTTACTATGTGACAAATCATATTCTTTCACCTCCAGTCCAAATATAATTGAAATATTGTCAATACTGAAAGGCTGAATTCATCTACATGTGAAACTTCTATGCTCTGAAGAGGATATACTGTTAATTCTGGGGTTTGCATCTTATGGATACCTATCAATTTCTCTGTTCTGTCGTCTGCTTTCAGGATATTTGGGCAGATGAAATTTCCTCGTCTAATTTTATGTAAGAGCCCAGTCTGCCAGAGATGTACAGTATATTTGTCTATTTTTTTTTCCATAATTAATTGATTTCTTTTTTTCCTTTAGTACTACACAAAGAATGGGAGCACAGAGAGGTTATTTAAATTTCCGACACTCAATAAAGATCGGAGCTACAGGTAGCTCCAGTGCCAAGTTCTGTCTTTAGTGGATCACCCTGTGGAACTGCCTGGGGTGCATCACAGAGAGGTGGAGCCAGCAAGCAGCTGCATGGGGATTTTGCAATTATCTAAGGCTAACCTGCCACAGGAACTGAAAAGGGTTTATGCCTAACAACAGCCTTGAAACCAGCACTTGTCACAACAACTACTCACTAGGAAGAAATATTTGCACATACATGTAGCCAATTGATTGTTTTTAATTGATGCTGCATTGCTTCAACCCAGATAGCACTGTTCCACAGAGAAGCAGAGAAACCATTGCATCCTCCTTCATCAGT
This sequence comes from Trochalopteron elliotii, assembly GCA_024734555.1. Lineage (NCBI taxonomy): Eukaryota > Metazoa > Chordata > Aves > Passeriformes > Leiothrichidae > Trochalopteron > Trochalopteron elliotii. Next base: position 3,881,658 of record JANPWX010000072.1, read on the forward strand.
GACCTAAATTACAGGTATGTCATGTGTATCTTTATGGACAACTGTACCTTCACACAGATTTTACCAAAAATCTGGTGAAAAGAATAAAAATATTCTTCATTCCTTTTGGGGCATTTTTTGCTGTAGTTGAATACAGTTACTCTCCCAGTGAATATCAAGAAATGTAGAAAGAAAGCTCTTCAATACTTTCAATTGTAATTAATTTAGTGATTTGAAGACCTCCCTATCTGTAGACACCATTCATTTGGAAAGAACAAATGAAAACAGGTTTAATAGGATAGATTTAGATAACACACTCATAGCAATTAAGTCAGCTCAAGCTGCTCTGTAAGAGACAGTCACTGTCTCAGTGATGGTACAATGAGAAAAGAGATAGAAAAAAATCACTAGGAAAAAGAGAATATTATCTCTGATACATTTATAAATATTGCATAGTTCCAGGATACTTTAGAATAAGCAATTAAAATTTTTGTCCCCTATATATATAATTATTCCAAATTAGTTCATACAATAGAAAATATATGAAAATAGACAAAATATGAACATCACAAATCAAAATATACAAAAAGAAAAGTGATGAGTTAATAAAAGTTTCTAATTTGAGGATAGGGGTTTGCTGATCAGTCCTCAATAAGTAAATGCATTTTAATGTTATCTTGCCAGTTAGTTATTAATGGAAAGTAATTTTTTCAATAGTTACTATATCTAGGAAGTCTAGATCAAATGATCTAGAACCTATTATTAACTGTAAATGAGTCACCATCAGGCAGCGACTTGAACATGATAGTCATATATTCCTTGGAAAATGAATTTGCATATTTGCAGAGATTTCACAGAGCTGCTTAAAAAAATCAACACAAAGCTTACAGGTGTGAACATGAATGGTGGATAAATACAGAAAAATTATGATACTCCTTACATACAGTTAACAGAAGAAGCTAATTTAACTGAGTAAATTATTTACTCATCTTTAGTCTTGAACAGTCTGGCTAAAATGACATTATTTTCAACTCTTCAAATTTTAAAATGATTAGGCTATTGAAGTTATGTTTCTATTCCCATTATACCTGTCATAAACTTCTCTTACACTCAGCAGTTTTATCTGGCCCAATTATTTCTACAGTCTGTAAATACAGCCCTTACATTTTGCCATCAAAAATGACACTGAAACCTGCATGGCTAAAAAATTTATGCACTGTAACTTTACTGAAATGAAACTGTAATATTACCATAAATCTTCAGTATTTAGTATGAAAATGCACTCCCATATTATTTACTGATGCTTTTCATATATTTTTGTATAAAATGTAAAAGGAACAGAAATCCGTGAGGTGATCATTTTACACCTGAGTTTTTTGTAAAAAGAAAATTGTACAAAATAGATTATCTGTCTGCAATCATAATTGCTACCTGATAAGATTATTCAACTGCTAATTAAAGGTACTGAAACCTGGGAATTGTAAAGGATTAAGATTCTGTAAAAAGATAAGGATTCTGTAAAAACTACTATTCCTATTAGAAATTGTCATTCAAACTCAGGAATGGGAAGATTCAGAGCATGCATTGTGAATGACTTTTATGATATCTGTCTTGATGGGAAGATATGTACATTGTAAATTATGAAAATTTAAAAGAGTATGGGAGAACCAAAAAACCCTCAAAAGTACAGTACATAATGACACCTAAGCCCAAAATATCTAAAATGCTTGAGTGTGTCCACATTACTAAAATATAATAAATATTTGATAACCTTTTTTACTTTAGTGGGACTACAAAGTATACTGTCTTCTAGGATGTCACAGTGTGCTTTTGGAGACAGAAACTGAAGCAATGTATTTCTCTGGTGTAGTATATTAGTTTACAAAAAATGCTTTTTACATTTATTTTTCACCATTGAGCAACACAAGATGGTAGATTTGTCTTTAAAGCATTGGATGCAGCACTCCAGCTGAAATCTCATGAGAGTAGAGGAGCAGAATCCACACCCTCCCCTGCTGCCCACACTGCTTTGATGTAGACGCTCACCATTTTTGGATGCAGCCCAGGACACATTTGACTTTTTGGGCTGTGAGTGTCCATTGCTGGGTCATGTCCATCCTCTCATCCACCAGCACCCTCAAGTCCTTCTGGGCAGGGCTGCTCTGATCTGTTCATCCTCCAGCCTCTGTTGGTACTGGGGGTTGCCCAGACCCGGGTGCAGCACCTTGAATTTGGTCTTGTTAAACCTCTAAAGATTCCCACGCACTCACTTTTTAAGCTTGTCTGAGCCCCTCTGGATTCTACCCCATCCCTCAGATGTGCCAGCTGCACCACTTAGCTTGGTCTCATCTGCAGATTTGCTAAGGGTACAGTCAATCCCTTTTTCTATGTCATTAATGAAGATAATAAATACAACTGGTCCCCAGACAGATCCTTGAGGATCCCCACACCACTTATCACTGATGTCCATCAGGATTCTGAGCCTATGACCACTACCCTCTGGATATGATCACCCAACTGCTTTCTTATCCATCTTACAGTTCAGCCATCAAATCCTTCTCTCTCCAATATGGAGAATAGGATATTGTGGGAGACTGTGCCAAAGACCATACAGAAGTCCAGATAAATGACATCCATAACCTTTCCCTTGTCTGCTCATGCAGCCACTCCATCATAGAAGGCCATCAAGCTCATCAGCTGGGGCTTGCCCCAGGTGAAGCTGTACTGGTTGTCTCAAATCACCTCAATATACTTCAATCTAAATTCTAGGATTTCCATGATATTCCCAAGCACAGAAGTAAGGCTGACAGGTCAGTAGTTCCCAGGGTCCTCCTTTCTATTCATAATGAAGATGTAAAAATCCATATGATCAAATTCTGGGGCTCAAAGGAACAGCTTTCTCTCCTGTGCTGGTTGACTGTTGGTCGACAGCTGTTTCAGCATGTGAGCTACTATTAAATTCATCTTTTTCAGGAATACTTTCAATATCAATCAAGAAGCCTTACCTTCATTTGAAAATAATTCATTTTTATGCCAGACAGAAGTTTCAGCAAAAAAAATGTGGATTAATTTATTGTGTTGATGGTCTAAGATCATCAGATAGGGAGTCTAAGCTCCTTTTGTGCTTCTAGACTGTTTTTGTGCTCCTCAATAATTTACACAGATACAATTTTGAACTATCTTTTGCTAACTGCAGATTGTGTTTAAATTACTTTATTTCACTCTTGCATTTCAAGTTTAGGACAAATCTCATTTTTCATTAAAAATGTATTTGGCTTACTTGGAGAGTAGCGAAAGGGGAAAATTGACAAAAAAGAAACGTACCTATTTAGGAGGCCAAAAATATTGAATTAAGAGCTTGATAAATTGTTGCCCATACTATGCATCACGTGCACATTATTTATTAGAGTAGATTGAATCAGCCTCAGAGGCTATTTGCATTTGAATTCAGCTCAATGCTTCATTTTATCATGAGGAGGAGTAAAGCAGCTTGTCAAAAACAAAAAATGACATAAGACAAGAGCATTCTTAAAGTTTTGGAAGATTTGATTAGTCTTTTCATTTCTTTATTGCACTTGTACATTTGTCCTAATCTTTAAAGGGTTTCAAATGGATAATAAAAATACAATGAAAACCAGGAAAAATGTCAGAGAATCTAAAGGAATGCAAAGGAGTGCATTTTTAAGGATTCAAAGGGACTTAAAAATATTTACCTTAACTGTGAATGTGGCCTACTTTTTTTTACAATTGAGTTTAAACAAGCAGTATTTATAGTTTATCAAGGAAAAAGAAGAGTGCATATACTGTTATTATTATTATTACCACCTTATCCAGACAGCCTTAAGAAAAAGGAGAGAAAACAAATTGCATGAACATAAATGTGTTGAGCCAAACAAGAGGCACAGGATGTCAATCATTTGCACACGGATGATGGTGTCCATCAAGTTTGCTAGGAGTCTTTTCAATCAGAAGAAAAATATCAAAGCCCTGTAATGATTGTAAATTGCATGGATTTCCCATTCTCATGAGCTAGTTCTGGTTTGGTTATTAAATCCACAGCCCATACAAAGGTTTCTTTATATAAATATCAATCTTTCTATCAGCGGTGCATGAAACCTACCTAGCAACATACGGTATTAAGATCATCCATCAGCAGCCATATAGCAATCAAAAAGGTTTCATCACTTTCTTCTGTTGGTTGGCTTTTCTAAAGGCCAAAGAGAACTTAACTGGATATTCATATCTCAGAGAAACTGTGGCCATTAACTATGTCGCTGTACACATGAGAAAATGTTGACATTTACACTGGCAGGAATAGCACTGTTTAAAGAGTTTTGTTTTCATTCCTAGTATATTCTTGACCAAGAAAGAACAGATTTTTAGAAACAGAGAATTCTCTCTCAAATTCCCTGTGTAATTGAGGTTCTTTGTTTCATAAATTTACTGTTTCTCAATTGTGTAACAGGGAAGAGAAATAATACCTTGTTAGCATGTCTCTCTGTGTGATAAACAAATACAATTTGATGTGTGCTAAAAGAAGTAGGAGAGAGAAAATATATGTAGGTAAGCAGTCATGTACTCATAAAATAAATGATTTCTTGTGAAATAAAATTGAGGAAGCGAGGAAGTTAAATACAAACTGCAGAGTTTTAAATTTAATCTCATTGATAAAAAGATTAATTCATTCTCTCCTAGTATTTCACTTATTCTGTGGTTCAGAACTGAAAGGTCAACACCTTACTCACCATGTCACAGTCTTTTCTACAGAATAATTTACTACATCAGTAACTGAAAATATAATAGATCAAAGTATTTGAAGATAGTCACAATTATCTTGTTCCTGTGATTTCTCATGTTTGACCAAGCTAATTATTGCTTCTTTCCAGATTTAAAGTAATTGCCAAAGTGTGTTTTTTGAAGGAGAGCTGCCAGAAGGGCAGAAGAAACAGCTCAGAGAATGCTAATAGGACTTAAAACCAGCAGTTTTTTAAAGGGATGTGACCTGTCATACAAGAGTATCTGACTGCTGCATTTTAAATAAGAGAAGGGGAGTAGGGCCAGTAGTTTGATTTTGTGATTTGACTTGAAACTGACATTGCTTCAATCCACAGAATAACAAAACTTATATGGCAGAGATGATAGTATTTATGATTCACGGGAAGGAGTAGGTGTTGCCCTAAAGTTAATTTCAATACTTCACTGGCAAAATATATTTTTATGTATAGCCAGATCTACAAGTTTTAAAAAAAAGAAAGACTAATTTTCAATTGCATGTATCTGTTTATGCTCAGTAGGCACTTTTTTAAAAAAGTAACCAACTGATACCATTTTGTATAAACCCTGGAAAAAATGTGAGGATGGCACAGCTAAATCATGCAAAAAGTGACACAGAAATAAAATTGCTAGAAGCTTTGGTCAGAAGACTAGTTAATAACTTACTTCTTCACACTGTAAATTAAACACAATTCCAAATTTCTTATTAGATCAGCTACAGCGTATTGCAGTATCTTTAATTTTTAATATCAGATTATCAACATTCATGAAGCAAACTGTTTGCAGTCAAACGTTAATCAAGGAATATTTTTTTAAAAGTAAGAGCATAAATTTAAAATTCTACAACCTTCAAAGATATTACTCTTTCCTTAGATATCCAAGGCAATAAAAAGAAGTTAAAGTTAAGAAGCACATTCTTTAAAAAGCATTGTTTATTTTGTTTTTAAACACACAGAGATACTGCTGAAAGCTGCAACAGCATAACTCTTCTAATCCTACATTCCCTGTTTCTGAGCAATACAGAGTAAATGGCTGGTGCGACACGGTAAAGAAGGAAATTTTTAGAAGTTAATATTTTAATATAGTTATTAGTACAAGTCTCATAGCAATTAAGCTGCTATTACCTAAGTAAAGAAGAATCTTAAAAACAAAACCATAATATAAGTCAAAACATAATATGGTCCAGCTGTGACTGAGATTTAAAGTTGCAAATGTGATCCATCTCAATGCAATAATTCGCACTAGGAAAATCCTGACCAATCCCAGGCCAAGGTTATGGGAGGTGGATCCAGCTCTACCTGCAACCTGATACAGTTTAAATTCACTCTCTGAATATCCTTAAAGGCTGTTGGCCATTACAGGTGAAAGCACGGAAATTGATGTTTTTTGTTAAAATATTCAAAAAGCACTAGACCAGAGAAAGGAATTTAGAACTGCAGTAAGCATGACTTCAAAGATCAATGATTAACCAGGCAGGATCAAAAGAATCACTGCTGTCAAGCACTATTCAAAGAACTGGTAATGTTCTCTATGCACTGACTTAATCTAAAAACTATGCTCAAATTTCCTATTGAGGACCTTATTTTTGACACACTTTGACCACCCTGTTTCATCTAGCAGTGAGCAAAAGAGAAAAGGAAGTGAAGGATATGCTCTGAAGGCTCAGCACTCAGACTAGCAAAAGTCCATTGAAAGTTTAGCCTTTGTGTACACTACAGTGTTATTCTTGTGATTACTCGGTTGCTTATATGCTCATTTTATTTCTTAAAATTCCAATATATTGTCTATCAAGATATCACATAAGAACTTTTGCTTTACTTGCCTTGTTATCTGGCAATTTTTGCAGTGTTTCTGATTCTGCGGGTTACACTTAAAATAGGAATCTACTGTTGCCAACATCTAATTTGTATTGACTGCACTTTGTAGAAAGGTTATGAAATTTTATGGTACTAAAACATTTAGCTAAGCACCAGCACTCAGCCTCTAAGCACTGTCTTACAGGTAATATGAATTACTTTCTTCTGACATATCAGTGATTTTATTCCATTTTCTTGGATATCATTAACACATTTAAGTTCTACAGCTAATAATGAAATCCTAAGACTGGGTATCACTGTGCCACTGGAAGTACTGATCAATCAGTATCTAGGCAGAGATGAAGCCAATTTACTTTAATATCATCGAAAATGGTCTGCCTATACAAGATGTATGAGCTATTTAACAGCTTAAATACCCCCTCTATTGGATTAGTGTATTTTATCTGTTCTGTACAGAAAATGCAGTACAGTAGTGTCTGAAAAACCAGGTATAGTATTTAGTGATATTTTAATACCTCTGGGGTACTCATCTAAACAGAAATTCCAATTCTGATCTAATTAGTTATGGGAATAAGCTAAATGTGGGAATGATTTTCCATTTTTAATACACTGAGCTCAGTGAAACAGTGACAGTAAGGGTAATGGGGTGAAACTGCTCATATGACTGCTTTCAGAGGATTCTTTTAATATGACTCTTTTCAGCTAGACCATGCAAGTCTTGTTGATAGCACTGTATTACTGTGGCTTTATTTATTGCAGAATCAAGAAAAAACAAATGCTTACATTTTTCAATAATTTCTTCCTTACAAAGAGAAATGCTTGCTGTGAATGAACACCACATTGAAACTGCTCATCATGTAACAGCTACAAAATACGTGGGTTTTTTCCAGGCAGGGTTGATCTTGTATTCACATTGGTTCTATAATTTGTTGGGAAAACCTTTCAGGAGCCTTGCTCTTGCACACAATGCTGGAAGACCTCTCTTCTACTAAGCTCTCTCTCTAAGCAGATCCTTACAGGGTTGCACAGACAATTTACTTTTTCTGGGTTTGAACAGAAAGGCAAAGGCTATTCTTTTTAAAGCAGAAGTAGAATAAATCACTCCCCAAACGAGGACAATTTAAGCCAGCTTTCTAATTCCTGGAGTGAAAGTTACATGAGAGAATTGTGTCAATCATATGTATTTGGATTTAACGCTAGGGTTTGAAAAACCCAGATAAGCATCTCTTTGCAATATTGATGTTGATTTAAATAGCACCTGGAACACTGGTAATGACCCAAAAGACTGAAATAAAACAGTATTGTATTTTGCAAGAGACAGGCAAGAAAAATGGTCTGATGGGGACATAATTAGCACAAGAAATTAAAGTTCAAAATCTTGCACATGGGGAGGAGAAACCTGATACACTGCTGTAGGCTGGGGATATCCAGCTCGAAAACAACTTTGCAGAAGAGTACCTGGGGTTTGTGGTGGACACCTAGTTGAACGTGTCTGACCAGGATATTTCAGATGTATAGTTGTGGTACTTAGGGACTTGGCTGTGCTGGGTTAATGGTTGGACTCAGTGATCTTAAGGATCTTTTCCAATGTAAATGAATCTATGAGCCCGAGATGTTCACTTGCTACAGAGAATCCTGATGATATTCTGGGCTTCCTTAAGCAAAGCACTGCCAGCAGTTAAAAGGAGGTGTTCCTTCCCCTCCATTAAGCACTGGTGAGGCCATGTCTGATGTACTGGGTCAAGTTCTGGACCCCCAGTGACTGTGATGGTGAGGATAGAATGAGATATCTGTGACTGCTCAGTCTGGACAGTAGGCAGGTTAGAGGAGATCTTAATGTCTTGTGTAAATTCCTCATGGGAGGGCAGAAGAAGATGGAGGAAGGCCCTTTTCCATGGTACACAGTGGCAGGACCAGAGACAAACTGAAACAGAGGAGGCTCCCCCTGAGGATCAGAAAACACATTTTTAGTGTGAGGGTGAGCAAGTTCTGGCAAAATTTGCCCAGAGAGGTTGTGGAATATCTGCCCTTAAGAATATTCTAAAGCCATCTGGACACTGGTCCTGGTAAATTGACTCAATCTAAATGACCCCACTCAAGTAGAGAGGTTGTACCAGATGACCTCCAGAGAACCCTGCAAACCTGAACAGTTCTGTACTTCTGAAACTGAAAATATTTTCTAGTTCTGTCAGTTTAATATCCATCTTAGAAAAAAAAAAAAGTATATATAAATGAAACACATTGTGATAGCTCATGTGTGTTTTAGCTGTTCATTTCATTTTGCAAGGTCCAGTTCTTAAAGATGAGTGCATCCAAATCATGTGGATTCTTGTGGAAGAAGATAGTGCCTCGATGGCTGACCTGAAACAGAGACTGGACAAGACTAGAGAATAAAGTAGGTATTTATTCAAAAGCCTCCAGGGTTCACCTTGGGCAGGACTGGATCCTGGCCCAAGGTGCACCCCAAGACCACTACAAAACACGCCACACACGGAAGGAAAAAAATGGCCCCCAGTCACGAGGCCTTAAATTTTTATCAGTTTTGGTCCATTTGCATATTGGGGTTTAATTGTCCAATTACAGCTTCAGGCTGTGAGGTCCCATCCTTCTCGTTCCTCCCTTCGGTCCATTGTTGTTTATGCTTTTGGGCCTGAAAGTTGTCCTTGGTTCTCAGCAGAAAAGGGATTTGTTTTGTCTACCTACCCTGTGAACAGAGCTTACTAACATTTAATATGAGGTTCAGAACTACATCCCTAGGTAACACAGAATCTGCAAACTAAAACTTAGGGCATCAATATAAATGAAACACATTGTGATAGCTCATGTGTGTTTTAGCTGCTCATTTCATTTTGCAAGGTCCAGTTTTTAAAGATGAGTGTGTCCAAATCATGTGGATTCTTGTGGAAGAAGATAGTAGATGGCTTTTTCTCTGTAAATTGTCTGACCCTTCTAAAAGGAAGGCTTAAATATGGGACAGAAAAAGCAGAATTATTGATGCTGATTTTTATCACAAAGTTGTATACAGTTTTAGCAATGATCAGAAAATTAGTTGTTGATACTGTTTACAGATTACTCAAAAATTGAGGGAATGATAAATAAAGAAGAAAAAAAATCAGCAAGACAAAATATTCTGAGTTTCAATATAGGCAAATATAAAGTCAAAAGTCTTCTTTTAAAAGAAGAAGGCTTGCCATGGATATCTGGAAGAAAATATTATCTCTGATAAAGCCTTGTTAAGAGCTGTAAACTTTCATAAACTTCATTGTGACCTACGAAAAGTCTATGACATTGCTGTGTAAAGATGTTCATTGAGACATAGAAAGATAAAGACAAACTGAATTAGACTGAGCCCTACCAATTAACATTCCTGCAAGTTGTCAAGAGTCCCAATGGTAAAATCCTAGAATCAAGTAGAGACAAACTAAAAATAGTCAAATAATTAAAAATCTTAGTGACAGATTTTCTCATATTACATTATTTGGGTTATTAAGGGACACTTCACTGTGGAGTTGGGTTTTTGGGAAACAACATAGATTGACAGCAGTTCCAGACAACATTGACTTTGTTGACAGAAACCTGTCAACCCTTTCACAGTTGCCAAGCCAACTACCTGAACTCTAGGCTACCACAGGCACAGGAAGAAATAAAGACAAAATCTGAAAACCAGTATATACCACATTGCCTTCTCCCTGCTCCACACATGAAGGAAGACTTGGCTCTTACTGTCTCTCCATACTCCACAGGTCCTTCTGCTTCCCCTCCTTATTTCTCATGTTTTTCTTAGTCTCACACTTTTTGCACTCCACTATGAAAATCCTACCTCAGATGTTAAAAGACTTAATTCCTTATACTATTGTTTTGTGTAGGCATACAGAAAAAGAGAATATCTTGGAAAACACCTTTGTATAAATCCATCAAGATTCAGGAAAATTTTGTTTCCAGAAATAAAGTTGTGGGTGAAGGTGTAAAGGTGAAGGTGTACAACTTCATTTGCAGGTGAGCCCCTTCACGTATTTAATTTAGTTAAATTAAATAAACTTTCTCCTTTTTTTGCATGTTTATTTTATGGTAAAAAAAAAAAAAACAACAAGATCAGAGTTTTACAATGACCATAAAAACAATATCTAGCTTATTTTTAAGTGACTTCCTCATTATTCAGGAAGACTAATTATAACTACTCTAATACCACTGGAAAGGCTGCAAGACCCTTGGCTTCCTTGAAAAGTAAAAATAAGTCTTAAAAAGAAATCCTTACCTAATATATCATATTTTGATATAAAGTTTTGTTTATCTGCACCTTTACTGAAGAAGTTTCTGAAAAAAAAATTACCAGTTGCTAAGCAACTAAGCAAATTGAGTTCTGTGCATTTGAAATGCCAAATGTTACTTAACTACTTAATATAAATGTTATATATCTATTTAATATTGTACATAAGTGTGTTAAACTGATATTGTGATTCTTCTAGGCCAATTTATTTAATCAGAAGTACTGCAGCATCTCCAAGAGCAATGATTATCCCAAAGGAATAAAGCAATATTCTGATTTATAAGCATGTAAATCTCAAATGGCAGCAGCTGGAGCCCCTCATGTCCCAAATTGGGACTGCAGCCGATGCTGAGCACAGTCATGGTTTCATTTCAAAAGACAAATGTTAATACATGGTAGCCGGAGAAGTACTGAAGAAATCAGAATCATTAGATCTTGGGGAAATATTTAGGGAAACATATCTTCCAGTTTTGTATAATGGGAAAAAGAATAATTTTTTTAATCATAGTCCTTACATAAATGCAATGAGAAAGAATCTTTTAATTAGCAAGAGCACTGCAGGAGCCTGTTGCTAAAAACTGGCAGTGGAAAAGTGCGAACTGCAATAAACCTGCTCTACTGTAGCATGTATGATATTTAACCATTAAACCATTTTTTTTTTTTTCAAATGTGATGTTAGATCCCATTTTTCCATAGTGTTTAAGTTGTGATAAAAAGACAAGTATACTCCTGTCTTGGGCCTGAAATCTGACTACATTGTCACAGCAGTCCATACTGGTTTTCCAGCCTGTGACCTGAGCAGTGGCCAGTGTGGAACACATATGAGACAAGGTTCAGAATCCAAAGCAATCACACTTTTTTGTTTCATTTCCTCCTCCAGCCCTTTGTGGAAAATAAATAAATTACCCCTTAGCTTCAGTTTCATAACACAACATTCCTTTTAATTTGCAGGATGGACTTGGACTAGGGTAGAAATCAGGTAAATTACATCACACAATCTTTTCTTTCTGTGCCTCCCACAGAAGACTTTGTAACATTCCCAGAATATTTGACTCAACTTTTCCCAAAGTGTCACCTAAATCACTTATACTGTACTACGGGGTCTTTTTTTTCTTTCTTTTTTTTTTTTTTTTTTTTTTTTTAACCTAATCTTCCATATTATACCTTCTGAAGTGTAACTTCAAGAAGAATTGATGAAGATTAGAGCTTATAGTTAAGAAAAATCTATCTTTTATAGATAAAATTAACTTCTTTTAAACTTCAATAGTTGTACCATGCCAAAGACATTTCCTTTGGCATGGTATAACTATTTCACCTCAACATCACCCACTACAAAATTAAAAGATTCATTATAAATCATTTTCAAATCCACATGTCACAGCATACACATACCTGTATTATATTCATTGTGATAACTTAGATGGTGCTACTCAAATAGACAATGCAGTTTTTCATAATTAAAAGGATTTATACAGAACAGTGGACAGTGTATTTTTTCTGTTTAAGAGGTAGCAGTCTCATTTGCATAACACGAACACACCCAGGCACCAATAATGCAATATTTCTGTTGTGTATAAATTTTTTACATTGAATGATACATTTTCTAACACCTTATTGCATACAAACATTTATTTAAACTCATGTTTTAGGATACACCTAATACTATGTACATGATCTGAAGGAGTTAACAACAGGAAAGATGGGGCTAGAAGGGTACAAACACCACATCAGAGATACACAGAGCTAACTCAAAGGATTAAGCATAAAACACTTTTCTCTTATGCGATGTTTGTATATTATTTTTACTTTAACATCTAGATCTCAGATTTCACAGAACTAACTTAGGCCTAATGTATGAGCAGGCCAGAGCTGCTGACTCAGCAGCTGCCAATCTCCTACAGCCAGATGATTATTCTGTAGACAAAACTTAATTTGTCTTCCTGTAAAGGTCCAGCATCCCCTCTAGGACTACAGAGTGTTGATCTTGACATATATTTATCTTCTTTTTCTGAACAAAATGCCCTATTCAAATGCATCAGCAGTTTTCAGCTTGCAGGTGTGAGGTGAATATGTGATAGGAACTCATAAAATGTCTGTGAATAGAGCTGGTAGGTCAATGGGAGTCTCTATTTCTAGCACCTTTGTATCAAAAGTAGATGTAATTTCCACACAAGCATCTATGAAAATGTTTAATTAAGATATGCTGAGGTTACATCCCTACTTTTTAGTGATTCAACCATCCTTTTTGAATGGCTACACAATGTCTATGCCTCTATTACCTGATGAGGTTCAGCTAATTGGTGAAGTGGAAAATAAATCTGGCAGAAAGGGACCTTGATCTGATGAAGAAAAAAAAATTCAGGAATTCATAACAAGCACAGGGGAAGATAAGGAATAGACCAGGACTATCCTCTTTCAAGACAACTTTCTGTTGTCTTAGTCTTTACATCAAGATACATCGATACTCAGAAGTATGATATTATCCAAGGATAAGAAATTTTTAGTTCTATTCCCAATTCTGATTTAGCACAAGCTAACTGGATTTGTGTAGGAGGTTGATGGTGTTGCTGTTTGTCATCATATTATTCATGTTCTGCCCACTGAAAGTCAGCAGTGATGTTCCTGTTCCTTGTTTAGGCCTGGGCAGGTGCTGTAGCTGGCACAGGATTAGATTTTTGCTTTTGTCACAATTTATTACACTTACTTTGCAAGGTCAGTTCGGGTAGCTGAGGAAGGCTTGAGTATCAGGCTCCAACTTTGTAGAAAATACATAAATATAAAAATATATAAATATAAAAATATATAAATATAAAAATATAAAATACATAAATATAAATATAGCTATCTATGTCACAGCTGGAGAATACGTTTAACATTGAACTTGCTGCCAGCACTTCATGAATAATAGTGAATTTGCCTAAACACATAATTCTGTATTATATTAACACAGTTTACTTCCTACAGAGAGTTTACATACTCAATGTAAGTAGCCACAGGCTATTTTCATAGCTATTAAATAAAACATCTTAAAGAATTAAAATAATAGATACCATTCTATTTTACTTATAAATTTTAGACAAAAATGTCAGGTTTTAATTGGAAATGTCCTTCCCCTTATCTTATGTTCACAGATAAATCCTCCTTTACACATTTTGGTCCCCTCAGAATTTGTAGTGTACTGCAAAGAACACAGATATTCAGTTGGTTAGGCACAGCTATAAGTAACTCAGCAATGAGTAATACTGGAAAGAAAATTTTTTAAAATCCACTGAATTGAATCCAGTTGAATCCAACTGAAACAGAACTAAAAGGGATAGTCTGACCTGGCACACTCTGCACAAGGAAATAAAAAAAATGAAGAGAAATACTATTCAGCTTTTTGGTAGTAGATAATACAGCTCAATATTTATTTTTTCTATTGGTGCAACCTTGTTGATTTCCCTACTGAAAATTCAGATGCAAATAATGTTATTTAGGTAGAGAAGCTGTTAGCACACAGTTGACAATTCCATTTAATGATGCTACTCTTCACAGCTTTTATTTCAAGTGTAAATAGAAGGTGTATTTTCCACTGATTCTTGTCCTGTCTAATGTGAATATTTACTGAACATCAAAGGAAAATAGCAATATTCCTTGAAGCTGTGGTCTCAAAGGATATGAACTCTCTAAAGTGTTGTGCTTAGGATGTTGTTGCAGCTTCTGCAAACATTGCAATGAATCCTTCTCCTGCATCTGCAGATTTATGCCTTAAGCCATTGCTGACTTAGTAGTAATAATGAGACACAGTGATATGGCTCTGGCAGTTGCAGGCACCAGAAGGAACACGGCAGACGCAGGCACGCAGCAGGTCAAGGGAAAGCTTCTCTTCCTTTAATCATTTAATAATTATCTGACTCTATTACTTACATACATTTGTACAAACGTCAAGAGATTGGCTACACAGGTTGCCACCTCTTGACCTGGATGGTGAACATCACCGTCTATCACGTTTCTCCACCCAGAGCAGAAAAATGTAAACAATAGATAAATGTTAAAAATATACATTGTTTTCTTGAAGCTGCGTGAGAACAGCACTGCTTGAGTTCATACACTTGCAAGCAATAGAAAACTGAGGACAACATATGGCTGCAAATACAAAGCTAAAATCCAGCTTGTTTTTCAGCTGACTTAGGGTATTTTTTAAAGCAGCTGCTTCTGAACAAAAGTGGAGTCCAGCTATGACCGGGACACAGGAGTTGAGTGCGCACTAAACTAAAAATAAGTTTTCCAACAATATTAATTTAGGAGGAGTCATTGATTCCCCCAAGGATAGAGAGGCTGTACAGAGAGATCTTGATAGAGTGTCGAGCTATCACCAACCATATGAAATTTAGCAAGGACAAATGCTGGATTCTGCATCTGCAGCTGTGTAATCCTTCATTGTGCATGTGGACTGGGAGCACAGCCCTGAAGAAAGGAATCTGGGAGTTCAGTTGATTTTTAGCACAGTGTGAGTCAACAGTTTGTGCTGGCAGCCAACAGGGCCAGGCACATCCTGCAGTGCATTAGGTACAGTACAGCTGACTGTTCAGGAGATGCCATTGTCCCACTGTGCTGGGGCTTGAGCTGCCTCAGCTTGACTAGTATGTGCAGTTCAGGGCTTCCCAATATGAGGAGATTCACTAGAATGTGTCCAAAGGAAGGCAAAAAGAAACGGTGAAAGGAATAGAGAGCATGAATTACAAAGAGTGACTAAGGATACTGGGTTTGTTCAGCCTAGAGGCAAGGAGACTGCAGGGTGCCCTCATTGCTGTTCAGAGCTTCCTCACTAACGGGAGCAGGGAGGGAGGTGCTGAACTCTTCTCTCTGGTATCCAGTGAAAGGACACAAGGGAATAGCATAAAGTGGCATTAGAGGAAGTTCAGATGAGCTGTTAGGCAAAATTCTTCACTTGTAAGGTGGTTGGGCACTGGAACAAGTTCACCAGGGAAGAGGTCACAGCCCTCAGCCTTCCAGCATTCAAGAGACACTCGAACAGTGCTTTAAGATACATGCTTTAACTTACAGGTTACCCTATGTGGAGACAAGATTTGGATTCCTGTTTGTACAGCACAAGTTGTTTATCTTTTAAACTAAGGTAAGTCATTCTATTTAATTCTTGACTCATTTATTTAGTTCTAATTTAGCACAGGCAAGTTCTTATCCTATGTCTATTTACATGACTGAAAAACAGACTGAGGCTTTTGCAGCAGCAGGACCTCTTGGTCACAGTAAAACAAGTCCCAAACCCAGAAATTTTGAGGGATCTCTGCTGTGTGGCTATAAGTGGAGTCCAGTGTTACTCAGCACAGTAAACAGTGCTATTAAGAATACATGTGCTGTGCCAAAACAGTTGTTTTTACAAGCCTTCTACTTTGTATTTCCTTTTTCTTGCAGAGCACAGCACACCATGATGACACACAGTATGAATAATTTTCTGCTTCCTTTTCTGCACTGAAGCTTATGCAGAAGCCTGAGATATAGTGTGTCCTCTCTCACAGTGATCAGTAGTTGTTCCACAATTAGCGAATGTTGGCAGTGCACTGAGGAAAATCTTTTCTAGACTCCCTGTAAGTGAAGGGAAGGAATTTCTTAGGACTTAAAAATTTTCCGCATCTTGAAAGGTCTAGTTACTTTGTTAAGCCATATAATTGTTGTGCTAGTCTTACAAGCATAGTCAGTGTCTTTTAGCTGTACCCAAAGCAATGCCAGTTGTGTTATGTAAAGTCCAGTGCCCCACTGCACTCAGGTCCTAAATGATCTGCTCATGGTCATGTTGCAAATTTGCATTAGTGTGAAGAACAGAACCAAGCCAGGGTGCTAAACATGGTGCACTTCCTACCCCTCAGTTTATTACCCTTTTTAACCAATTAAATTACCAATATAGTAAGTACAAATTCCAAATTTTACAGATTTTGTGATTTTATACATCAAGAAATAACTTTCCTTCTCCAAGTCTTATGACAAATCATCATACTTCAGTGAATCTGGTCTATGCCTTAAAAACAGTTCTACTGCTGACAACAAAATTAGTAAACCTGCTGCTGTTTTAGGAGTGAGAATATAGGCTTTTTCTTACCTTTGATGGATTGGGAATATTAAATGACACAAGTATTTTTTTCCAAATAAGGATTAAATTACACATCTTTAAAAATATATTATGAAAGAAGAGCCTATAGATAATAGACAGTTAAATGAAGTATTCAACCAGTTTCTTTCCATTTTCTAAATTTAATAATAGCAAAAACCTGATTAGTGTGATTTTCAACTAACATTCGCTGTATTTTATATTAGTCTCCTTCTGAGTGACGGTACAGTGGTGCCCTGACCTGAAGTAATAACTGGTTGTATGTTGTAATGGAGAGAATTTGTCCTCTGTTAACAAAAAAAACCAACATGAACTCTACCATTTACCTTACTGAGAACAAAGGCTATACCTACATATCCAGTTTTATACCTTTGGTACATCACTGAATTCTTCTCTGTTTGTTTGCATTGCCTTTTATTTTTGTTTCCAAATTCTTTCAAGAGCATTTTCATTTCAGCTTTACAAAGAACATTTGACAGAGTATTTACTGATCATTGAACTATATACTATGATTACAAACCTGATTTCATATAATTTCATGTCACTTGAAAAGATTAATGTGGCTGAGTATTATCTCTGCTTCTTAACAGTCATGCAGATCTGCAAGTTCTCCTTCACTTGTGACCTCTTTCTTCAAATGCATCAATTTCCTAGACTTAATACTAAAAGCCTAGTCATAAAGTGGTCTGAAAGAATTTTCCTCTGGAGCTATTCTGAGATTTTTCCAATTAACTTAAAAAATGACTGACGCTATAAAGGTCACATATTCCATCTCCTTTTCTGTAACACCACAATGTCAGACAAAGGTTTGCAATAGTCACATAGCTTTTTTTTTTTTTTTTGCTCTAGCATTTTTTTATGTTTCTTTTAATTATGATGTAAGAAGATTCCAGTGTATGCAAGTGGCAATAGGAAAAAAAAAACAAAAACAGAAAAAAAGAGCAATATGAAAAAGATTTTTTTCATGTCAGACACTTAAATTACTGATATTAGCTTAGCTTCCCAAGCAATTACAGTCTATAACTGCAGGTGAATATTTGGCCCCAGTACCTTTTAAACTGATTCAAGATATAAAAACAAATGTCTTCCCACAGATGAGGAAAGTTGAAGAGAAAACTCTCATCCCATGAAAGCTTGTCTCAGTCATATCAGACATCAGAGAGATCAACTACAGGAGACTTTGACAGTCCACAAGGCTCCATTAATATTTTCATACCTATAATTAATTGTCTAAGTGTGTTAGTTTGCCTAAAAAACTCTGAAAAATATAGAAAAACTCAGTAGAATATTCTTTAGGAAAAAACACTGATTCCTTCCTGAGAAGTCAAGAAAGGAGTGGTATGTGGTTAGTAATTAAAATATGTCTTTGTTAAAAAGCCTAATGGTATTTGCATATTTCAATAGGGTTTGTTTTCCAGATTTACAGCTAATTTAAGTCCTTCAGGTAAATTAGGATTCATAGGATAGGCAAGGCATTAAATAACAAAGAAAGCACTTATTGGATTTATTTTAAAAAAATGGCCTCGAAAAAAATTCAGGAGTATTTCTGCAGTTGTTTCTTAAGTATTTATTTTAAGCAATCTATGCCATATTTCACCTTTGCTTTGCTTTTTCTTACAACAAGCTATTTTTATTGTAGCCATGTTTTTTTCTTCATATCCAGCCATTCTCACCTAGCCTGGCTATTCTTCTTCTCTAGCTACTCTTCTTTGACAACACAAAATATCACCAGATAATAACTCTATTGCTAGTGACCTTCATTAGTTCTTTTCAGAGACTTTGAAGATGAAATCTCATTTTTTCTTTGCCAGTGGTCCCAATTAATATATTTTGAACTGGGTTTTAGACCTGCTTCAAAGGGAAGATATGAAGAAAGTGTGGTGGAAGTATTTCTCGAGGAGATCTACTAGCTGCCATCACATGTCCTTGGCACATTTACTGAGACCTGGTCACCAGATCAAGCTCTCTCAGTAGTGAGAACAAAATGTGGCTTCCTTAATGTGTGTCAAAGGTCTGCTATCAAAGCAATCTCACCAGGAAAATGGGATACATTTAGTAAATCTGGTTTAAGCTTCTATGGAAATGTGGCTGATGGAAAAGCAAAGAAGCATGGAATGGTGTCCATGCATAACACTGCCTTATACCATTAGTGTGAACCTGGGAGTAGTTAAGGGTTCAGTAATACTTAAAGAAATTACAGCAAATATTTGACAGTCTGACACAGCACTCAGAACAATAATAAAACACCTAGGAACAGCATTCTTTTTCCATAATTTTTAAATAAAGACTGCAAAGATTAAGTGTTAGGATATTTATAGGAACATATTCTATCAAAAACACCACAAGGAAGGATTCTGTCATTCACTGGAGAGACTCAGAGTGTTACTGCACTCTCATATCACTGAATGCAATGAGCCACACATTACAAAAACAAACAAACTCATAAGAAATGGAAAAGAAAATTGGAAAAGCTTCTATTGAAAGAAAGAACAACATACTGCTTAGAGAATTAGTAAAGCATATTTCTTCACCGATGACTCAAATTCACCTCTGGCTGCTACATGGTTACAAGAATTCCAAGCTTCAGATAAGAGAGAGGCCCATGCAATGCCATGAAAAAATGCAGAAAAGCTAGAGAAAGCAAGGAGGAATTAATAAGGAAGCTCTACTTCTCTGAAGACACAAAAAGAAGACTGGAGTGTATTGTGTTGAACATTTTAAAAAAAAAGGTGTTCTTGTCGTTTTTTTTTCAATGTGCTCAGGATGGAGAAATAAGAACTTAAATGAAATAATTTCTTACAGGTAAAAATAAAACAATTCTGAGAAAACATCTTAACTGTTATGCCTGCCATGAATCATACCACAAAACTAGAAAGGCTGTTTCAGGGATCACTTCCAAGCCCGTGCTGGATGTGGGGAGCAGAATGCTGATCAGTCCAGGTTGCCCAGATCTTGCCCTTGCTTCACAAGGAAGGAGGCAATATCAGAAAACCCATCTAAAGTCTTAACCTGGAAAAAAGTAACTGCCTGTTTTCAGATCTAACTATCAAAAGTTTCTGGTTACTGTGTCACAAGTGCACCAAAGCATCTGTCACTGTATTTAAGAACATCAGGAACAGCTGCATTAATTTTAGAGCAACAGCACATTCTGCAGTCAGTTAGGGGAAGACTGAGATTGGGAATTACGTTGCATTCCCACTTCCTAAGGAAATAAACCAGGAGAGAAATGGATATTTTTCCTCAGACTTTTAAAATTACTTTAGTGGGAACATTCCTGAAATCTCCATGTGTTTCTCAGCAGTAGTAAAGGTAACTATTTCTTTGATTAAACACTAATTTCAGCTTATTACATCTTTAATCATTGCAACATTTAATACAGATCATTTAATTTCTTGTGAAATTATTTTGACATTATTTTTCTCAACATGTGTTGACAGAAGTTGTTATCCATCAGCCTGTCAACAGGATATGACAGAGTAATTTCTGTCTGTCTGTAGTGAACTGAACAGGTCCTGACATGCTGGAAAGCAGTTTTTCAACTTAACACTCAGATTGAATTTAATATTAATAGCATTAGCATTCTGACTATGCAAGAAAATATAATGACACAGGTTATTAAACTTCATGCTGGAGGGAAGAAGCTAATTGTCTGTAGAAGTCAGGAAAGAAGTTCCCTTTACTACAGTCTATCATCTCACAATAGGTTGCTGTATTACCCAGGAGTTCACTTTCCTTTAGAGTATCAGCTTCAACCTCTGTCTCAAGAGACAATACCAGCTGAGTATATGTTCTGCCCTCAACAGGAGTTCTTATATTTTTGCACATGAGCATTTGTTTCTTATTAGTTACTTTTAATATTAGACAACTCCATGTTTGATACCCTACCCGTTATGAATCTTTGTCCCACTCATTTACATGGGAAACGTGTCTCCTAGGATCTCTTCATTTTGGTTGAGAATGCTGCTTAATTTAATGTCTTACACTCCCAAAATCACATACTGGAGTGCACCTAGTAAATCAGAAGTATTAAATATTATACAAAGTATTTGAAAGCATTTTTTCACTGTATATTGTGCCATTTATAGAGCTTAATTTCTGGTGGCGTAAAGAATTGCTTTTTAAATACTAATTAGAAATTCAAACATGTTTAACCTATATTCAAAAAGAGTATAACAGTCAATTCATTTTCTTTTTACATGTAGAGACTACTGCTAGGAAAACTCTATATTTTGATAGGGAAGTGAAGCTATACTTACCTCACAAGAGTACTTGAAATCCAAATACTCTCAAAACCACTTGATATTCCTTTGTGAAATAGTTTCTGTTCAGTTTAATGTAACAGCAATACTCCTTGATGTTACTTGTAAGCTGGTTTATCTGCCGGGGGTTTGTGAATGCCACATGGATATAAGGCACAGTGTGGGATCCAGTATTGATCCCTGTGGGACCTTACTCATGACAGGCTGCCAGCCTGAGTAAAACCCTCTAATTACTACTCTGACTATGACCTCTTAGCCCATTTCCTACCTGTCTCACAGGCCACCCACCCAATCTGCATCTCGACAGTTTGTCCATGAGGCTGCAATGGGAAGCAATCTTGAATGCTTTTCTCAAATACCGGTAAACAGCATCCACTGCTCTTCCTGTGTTGATGGAAGATATTTTTTTGTTGTAGAGGATGATTAAGTCAGTCTGGCATGCTTTAGCTTTTGTGACACTCCTCACCAGCTTGTCTGAAAACTTCCCCTTTTTTCATTAGCTACCAATTGCTTGTAGTGGAAAGGCACTTCATATTAGTCTCTAATTTGCTCAGGGTGTAGAACTCTCATTCTGAATGTTGTTATTTTCTTCTTGAGGTGACCTCTTGAGAATAACTTTCTGACTAGGAAACACAGGCAGTAAAAGTGAGTGAGCCTGACACCAAAAGGGATTCCTTGCTATAATCTAATTTCATAATTACTTTATTTCCAGGACAATCAGTTCTATTTTCAGACTTTATTTCCCAGCTATCAACTATATTATGTGAAAAGTGGAAAGAGGATTCTACTAATTACAGCTTAATGGCTGAGTCAAAATTGTGTTCCACTTATCTGCCCTGCCTCTTCAAAGAAGTGAATGCTACATATGCTTTCTCTGCTGACAAATCCTTCAGGATACTGTATCCAGAAATAAAATGGATCATTAATTAATAATTCTCACCAACCTCTGGGCCTTCAGTTTTGGGAGGGGAAGTGATGAATTGTTTGCAAATAATTTTTAATTGCTTTTTTTTTTAATCACTTTTAATTGCCCACTCCAGTCAATTAGAGTCAGCACAAGCTGGCTGAATTTACATTGAGCTCAGGGATCCATAACAAAGTCTTGACAAACTGTACTTGTTCTTTTCTGTTTGGTAGGTGACTGAGCAAAGACTTTAACTTACCGAATGTGTTAACAATGAAAATTTCTTTCAATTTAGTATTTAAAAGTCTTTTCTGTATGCAGTGATGTAATTTGTTTTGTCACAGTGTTGCCTTTCCATTAACACCAAGAACATCATGGCGGCAATAAGACTGACCAGATCCTGAGCTATAGGACAATTACATTGTCAGCAGAAAAGCTCTACATATTAGTATGCTTAGAAAGTATGCTTAGAAGGATTGCAAACTGTGGGTTGTTCTGAAATCTGATGGAGAGTTTTTTTCCTATCTCAGATGCTGAAATTACAATCTTGAACTAGAAACAATATTTTAGAAAAGTTTGCTAACAACTTGTTACAGAGAAGTCAGGCTTTTCAGGGGCTGTAGTGCTTGTAGTGTATGTATCAAAGCCTGTTTTACCTCTCTCATATAGGGGTCTTCAAATATTTGGACTAAATTTGCATTAGCTTCAAAAGTAGGAGACAATGTTAACAACAGAAATTGTCTCTCAGCTAAAGATAACTTACGCTTTCATTTACCAGTTTATAACTTGAATGAGACAATCATGGAAAGATTTAATCTGGAAGGAAGCTCTGGACATCTCTAGTTCACAAGAATGTCTAAATTCAAAACTATATCTGTTTGCTCAGGACCTCAAATAGAGGCTGAAGGTCTTCAAGGATGGAGATTCCAGTTTCTCTGGTTAATATTTCCCAGTGCCAAATAATTTTCATGATGACAATTTTTTACTTTATCTTCATCCAAACATACTTGCCAAGTATTTATTTGCATTGCATAATCATATCCTAAGGCTAGCTGGCATTAAAAAGACATGTAAGAAAGAAACATTTCCAGTCCCACTGAGCTACAAGAGAGGAGTAAAAAGGAAAAGAAAGACAATTATTTGAGGAACTAACTTCCTGATAAACGTATTTGTATTGGGAAGCAGCTGGTTGCTATTTAATTCCTTCTTCCTTAAAGAAATACAGAATCCTATTGCCCTTTGTGACATGGCTAGCTAATTCTTGATTCTGACTGTGTTTGCCTTCAGAAGAGAAAATCTGATCACAAATGAAAACTGTAAAGCTGTTGGCATAAAATAAGTGAACAGACAGTATCCAATTCCTTTCTCCATTATACCTGCAATTTGTCTTGTAACAGTGTAGGTGATTTGACATGGTGTTGATTTCCATCATAAGTCACCTTCTGCATTAAGCCTTCTCTTATCCTGTTTGAGCGATACACTTGGATTCCCAGGTAATGCTCAGATGTCATAAATTTGTCGTCCTTAACTTTCCCCAGACTGCTAGCATGTAGGAAAATTACCAGTGGTTTTGATTATCTGTGGTCAGCCTGTTTTCTACTTTGGTGCCCCTTCTAGGATAGTTTTAAACCACATGAACATTGAAGCAAATATTAAGCAACCAGTGATGTGACCTTATCAAGGAAATATCATCTCAGGAACTTGAATCTAGTAGCAGCCACAATACTGATTTACTGTTGTAAGCATGTGCTTGGAGCCTCAAGGTTTATTGCCATGTCATATGAAGTATCAAGTAGAACATAATCATGGGCAAATTCTGTTCAGTTATTGCTGCATCCCAAGGGTGCAAATACTGGCAGAACATCCCAATTTAATCTAGTACTGATGTGTTTCACTGGGTTTTTAACATGCTGTTCTTGCAGAGAAAGTTTACATCTGCTTAACTAGAAATTGACTGAAGCCCACTTCCCCAGTAACACTTCATGTGTTGTTTTTTTTTTCCAGGACACTTACAGATTTTAAATTTGAAGCAGTGACAAATGTCCTTGCCACCATTGTAATGAACGTGAAAAAACTTCTAGAAAATATTCATCAGCTTGAGGGATCTTAGGGAGGGCCCTTAAATTCTGCAAAATGGTTAGAAGAAGGTTCTGGTCCTTAATAAAACTTTGATCTTTGTACTGAAATTAGTGCTTCTTTCATATTCTCTCCACCTTTATTTCCCTAAACACCTTGACCTACATAACAGGATCTAAAAGACTCACCATGCCAACTGTGACCCATGTTTCAAGAAGGGAAAGAAATGGAAGGCCCTATGGTTCAATGTGAACTCACCTCTTGTGTTTTCCCATAGCTGGCACCATCAACTACAAGTTCATATTCTTCTTCCCCTTTTCTTCTTTCATCCTTGTGCAAAAACCATCTCCTAATTAAATTCCCTGCTCTACCAAGCAGCCATCCAGATCCTCAAAGAATGACAAATTCCCACAACACTCTGACTATTTCTCAGTAACACTGACATTAAACAGGAAAAGAAAACAACCATTGTACTTTGCATTGGCTTCCAAGACAATGCATTATCTGATTAGACCCCAAAAAGGAAGGCATTGTGTCCATTATTTACCTCTTTCGGGTGATCAGAGCCATCTTCCATGGTTCTTCCAAGCCCCTGATGGTATCCTGGTACAGGATTAATTACAAGCTGTTTGTGATGAGCATTGCTGATTGGAAGTTGGTTTCTGCCCTTCTACTGATATAATACTGGCACTACTCAAAGTCCAGATTCATGATTTGTTTTTATTGTTTTTGTTATCATTAGGATCTTCTTCTTGAGTGTCACAGCAGTCTTCAGTGTGGGCAACTCCCTTCCACCTTTATCCTGACAAACAATGAACACCACAAAAGTGCATTGTTAATAGAGACATATTAGAAGCTGTTGGATGTGACAGATAGCAGTATAAAAAGCTGCCAAAAGTTAGATAAAACACTGTGAAAGATGACAGGACTTCACAGGTTGCTAAGGAAAGTCAATTGAGGAAAATGGCCAGACTTTGCATATCATGGAAGGGGAATATCAGAGATCTTTCAGGGAGTGAAGCCATAATGTAGGCAGACAGTATCTATGTAATATGCATATTAGTAATATAATTTACCTAGACTCAAGGTAAAAGTATCAGAAATATGAAATTTTGGTGTAGCAAAATCAGGATCAATGGGAAGGAACTAATTAAGAGTGGGTTGATATTTAGGAGGAAGCTGGAGTGGAGAAAGGATGGTACAAGACCCCTGAAAAGCAGAATCAAAAAAAAATGCAAAAGGCTTTAAAAAATCAAATCATGTTATTGGTGTCTTCTGGGGTTACCCATTGGACAACCCCACTTCTATCCTGCAGGTAAAGCATGATAACAAACCAAATCTGTTGTTCTGACCATGACACACACGTCAAAAATATTTCCAGTCAGGATGAATGGAGCAGAAACTTTACCTGTCTGTCAGGACAACACCTGGATGATCAGATGAAACATTAGTTTGTCACTGCTCATGCTAGACCTGATGGCATTGATATCTTCCCTACCACTTCCAAACAGTGCATTACATCCTTTACATTTTTGTACTAGCACCTCAGGGAAATCTGGGTGATTTTTTCAGTCCAAATCAACCTCTGCTTGGAAGCCCTCTAGGAATCCAGCAAAGGAAACAGGAAAAACAAATGTGAAGTTGAAGAATCACTGTCTTTTTTTTATTTTATTGCCCTGGAGTACCATTGACCTCTGACATTTCCCCAGCTGTTTACTGGACAGATACAGAAAATGTAAATTTCCCGATTTGTTTAACACAATATTTATAGAGCCAAACTTCCCAATGACTGTTTTCAACAAACATTCACACAGAATAAATACCCAAAAGTTTGATGTGCAATTCTATTTAAAAATTCCTACCAACAGAAAGTGCTCTCACGTCCTTTTTATCTTTCTCTTTTTTGGTAGATTTATTTTTAGTTTTTGGTTAATGTAACAGAATTACCCTGTAACTTGTCAGATACTCATAAAAACACCTTCCCACAGTTCAACTGCATTTTTCTTAGGCAATGTAGAGACTTCGCTTATGTGGACAGCTTTGCTTTGGGGAGTTTGGTTTTTAGTGCAGTTGGCTGTGGACATTTATATGTGTAAGTTTAAAAGATCCATGAGCTGATTCATGTAACACCAAGATTTGTTTGCTACTGGGGGTGTAGGGATTGGAAAGCACTACCTCTACCTACAAGTGAAGTTTCCCAGCAACTCCAGTGCTTAAATATAAAAAATGATACATGAAATTTAGAAAGTATGAAACCAAAGTTTAGAAAGTTATGAAACCAAAAATGCTTATTTGGCATTGTCTTATATTTTCTTCTACATATGATTTGAAATATTTCAAATACAATACATGTTCACATAGCATTTTTCCCTTAGGACTCCATCTTACCCAGTACATGAAGTAGAACTGCTGTATTGATTCTTTGTCTTTTTATTAAAATGATGTAAAGAAGTGTCTATTAGTAGAATCTTTGCCTGTTTTGTTACAGAAGCTAAAGGTTTGGAAACAAATGAGAGAGCAATTATCGGTGCATAAAAGAGGGTTAAAGTCAATGAGTACTGGCTGGAAAAGTGCTGTAATATTCTTATATCATACCAAGCTTATGGTTTTTTTGCCTGTTAATCTAAAATATTATTAACACCTGGGACCTATGTAGCCCACGGTGGCAGTCAAACTCATACAATGCTGGAGGTCATATTCTTTCTTGCCCTTCTACACAGAGTGGAGACTATGGCATTTTCTCATCTACTTGTGCAAATGCATCATTTTTTAAGTATTCAGGTCTCCCAACTCACTTATTTGTTCTCCATTCTAGCTTCGAATTAGCAAACGCCAGTCAAAATTGAGTTTTCTCCATAATATTGTCATGTCAGCATTTCCTTAGTTGGGGAAATATACTTGGGGTGGTCCCTTTCTGGCTTCATTTTGTTGAAGTATTCCTTGTCCACCTCTGCAGAAAGTTTTTATGGGCTACTTAAATCAACGTTCTCTATGTTCAATGAAATCACTCCTGCAACAGGAATGGGAACCTCTTGACCAGGCAGATTTTCTACCCGGGATTTCAATCTACAATTAATAATAACAAAAAAAAGAGAAGGTCTAGGCTCAGGAAGAAATTCTCTTGAACTGTCTAAAATTCTCCACAGAAACTCCTTTAACAATTGGTCAAACACTTCATTCTTTTATGGTAGTATGTTCAATCATCTAGTTTCAAGTCAGTCACCTAGGGAAGCATTTCAACATTCCTCGGAGTGGTAAGTGGAATTAAGTCATATATTGAACATGATCTTTAATTGTAAGACATCATGATGCTCTGGTTCCTTGTTATTTTCAGAATGCAATGTAAGCCTTATTCCAGCTAATATTTTCTCTAATTACTTCAGCAACACATAAGAGAACACATTCATAAGTGTGTGGAGGAAGAGCAGCAAATCTCTACTTATCAGTTGAGATACTAAATAAAATCTGTTCAAAAGCAGTCCTCATCCTGACCTCTGATGAATCCTTCTAATACAGGCCCTTTTCGCCAGTCTGGCAGGCTTCAGAGGGTTGAGCACACTCTGCACAGGTCCACTCACTCCTGAAAAAATTTTTACCCTGTCACCTCATTTCTATGTGGCTTCTCTGCCTCTCTCAGAGCCTTCCAGCTTGCAGATTCCACTGAGTTCCAGCTGTCTCCACCATTCCCCTGCCTTCTCCACCCTTGAGCTTCTTGCACTCACATTGCTCCAGTGACACTCAGGAGACATCTAGAATCTATTCTTCCTCTTGAGGCCTGTGCATACTAAGGTGTAATATCCAAGATAAAGGAAATAAAGGGCCTGCTAGCAAACAAACTAGAGTTCTACCAGATTTTATTTTAACCACCTCAACTTAAAAATATAATCCTTAACTTAAAAACTAATCCTCAGAATTGTTTGAGGCAAAGGGCTTTTAAACCCTCCTGCTTCTTTTCTAGGGCAGTTGTTGCCTTGACCATTAGTGCCCAAAGCATGTTCCCAGGGGCCCAGAACAAGAATGAAGTCTGCAGTTAGGAGGCAAAGCCTGGAGATCAGTCACACAGCATCAGCATAGACAACCACCAATGGAAGATAACAAAATTCCAGTGGGAATGTTTCCTAATAGAAACCAGTAACAACTTTTGCTTGATTCACTTCAAATTCATTTATGCATTCATAGGTTCATTTATGCTCTTTTAGCTGTTGCTTAACCTTGAGCAATCTTGGTAACATGCTTCTTTATTTAATGTGTGTATGGAAGACTGAAGGCTAATGAGGTGTTAATACAATTTATCTGCTTTAAAAATGCTTTGTGTGAACTATTCTTCTTGTGGTGTATCAGCCTTATCTGGTTTGGTGGCACTAAAAAGGTCAACAGCTGTTGCATACAGAGTCACATAAAATATAATTACAACATCAGTGCAATTAACCCATTAGTTCTGTAAAACTAATACATAAAGACGTTACTCTGAAAGAGATAAATAGCCCTGAAAATGGCTGCACCATTACTTCAGAAATAGTTAATGGCTTTTTTAAATACAGCTCCTTATAAGGAGGTATTGGTACTGTAAGCACTTTCAATTAATACAGCACTACAGAGAAATTCATGTTGAAATCCATTTTTCTACACAAGCACCTTACAAACTGTATGTACAGCATGTTACTTCTAGAGGTGCTTTGTTCATAGTGGTTCATGGGCCATGACTTCCACATCCACGGGCAGTTCCTGTTGTAATATTGGTAGCTCTGCCAGCATTATGGCAGCATGCAAGGACCCTGTCCCCATTGGTTTGGTTGCCTTGCAATTCCTGGTAATTGCCAGCACATATACAGTATGCAGAATTAAGGCATTTAGGGTTAAGAGTGCACTGAGTCCCCAAGATATGACATAACATGGCATGATATAACATGGCATGATATAGCATGACATAACATAAAACATAACATAGCAGACAATATATAGTACCTGACTCTCCATATTCTCCCATAATCAAGAGATTATTTTCAAATGAGCCAGGAAATGAAAAATGCAACTGGTTTCATCAACCACAGACACAAATCTGGGGTCCTGTGCTCTGAATGCTGATATCCTAAACCCTCTTGCAGCTCACAGACAAGCTCCCACAGTAGTAGAGCTACTGCTTTCCTTACAGTCAAAGTTGTGTTGCTTATGCCACCCTACCTCTATTATCTGGACTAGAATACAAGTTTTTGCTCTTTTCCCTAATCTCTAGCAAGCAGGCTCACTGCTCACTGTTTTATGATTGTGAGACCCCAAGCTTTCTACCCTGTACTTAGTGAAGTATATATTGCCATAAAATTCTCACTCTCTGTGTGCAGTTATTAACATCTGTGCATGCTTATCTTTTTGATGGACTGACACAGAGCACTTTAATCTGGAAACTGCAAATGAGCTGTCAGTTATGTTACTAAACCTATCAAAATCCTTACTGTCACATGTCAAAATTCTGAGAGTCGAGCATAATGATAACAACCAATGAACAGAACAAGAATATGGGGCATTAAGGGCATTATCAAATTAAAATGTGAAAATGATGTGCCACATCTACACCTGTATAAGTTTTTCTTGTATCTCATGGTGAAAGATATCTTTTTTCCCATGTTTGTTACATATTTGTTTCAGAAATATTTCACAGTAGACTTGAACCAATAATTTGCCTTTTGCAATATCAAATAACAGCAAACAGCTATTTCAACAATGCTGTGTTAGATACTCCCATAATTTTACAACACATTAGGAAAGTTCCGTTAAAAGACTTTGCCTTATTTTCTTTTTAAAAGAAAACAAATTCTTACATTTTGTGTGAAATTCCCATTTTTGGACAATTCATTTAACTGACTGCAATTCCCATTACACCCCAAGAAAAGGGCCCTGGGAGCTACCCAACTGTCAGCCTCACCTCTGTGCCTGAAAAGGTCATGGAACAGATCCTCCCAGAATGTTTGCTGAGGCACAGGGAGGTCATTTGAGACAGTCAGCATGGTTTCAACTGAGGGTAAGTCCTGACTGACCAACCTGGTGGCCTTCTATGATAGAGTGACTATATCAGTGGACAAAGGAAGAGTGACAGGTGTCATTTATCTGAACTTCTGTAAAGCCTTTGTCACAATGCCCCACATCATCCTTCTCTCCAAATTGGAGAGTGATAGGTTTGATTGATGGACTGTTCAATGCACAAGGATTTAGTTGGATGGTTTGATCCAGAGAGCAGTGGACAACAGCTCAATGTCCAGAGAGTTGTCAGTGACAAGTGGTGTCTTCAGGGGTCCATATGGGGACCAGCCCTGCTTAATCTTCATCAGTCACATAGTCAGTGAGATGGAGAGCACCTTCAGCAAGTTTGCCAGCAATACTGGGAGACACTAAGCTGACACACCTGATGGACGGGATGCCATTCAGAGGGACCTGGACAAACTTAAGAGGTGGGCCCATGCAACCCCCCTGACCAAGGCCAAGTCCTGCACTTTGGCTGGGGCAATCCCAAGTACAAATACAACATGAGCTGACAGTGTGCATTTGCAGCCCAGAAAGACAGTGGTGTCCTGGGCTCCACCCGAAGCAGCATGGCCAGCAGGGACAAGGGGGATTCTTCCCCTCTGCTCCGCTCTGGTGAGAAACCACCTGGAGTGCTGTGCCCAGCTCTGGAGCCCCCAGCATAAGAAAGACATGAACCTGTTGAACAGAGTCCAGAGGAGGGCCGTGATGGTGATCAGAGGGCTGGAGATCCTTTCCTATGAGGAAAGATTCAGGGAGTAGGAGCTGCTTATCCTGGAGAAGTCTCCAGGGAGACCTCCTCATGGCCCTTCAGTACACAAAAGGGGTTTATGAGAAAAATGAGGATATATGTTTTAGAAGGACCTATTGTGATAGGGCAAAGTCTTAAACTAAAAAATAATCAATTGAGACTAGAAACTTTTTATCACAAGTGTGGTAAAACACTGGAACAAGTTGCCTAGAGAGGTGGCAGATGCTCCATCCCTGAAAACATTCAAGGTCACACTGGATGGAGGTCTGAGTAACCTTATCTAGTTGAAGACGTCCCTGCTCCTCACAGGGGGCTGGACTAGATGACATTTACTGGTCCCTTTCAACCAAAGGTATTCTATTAGTCTAAGAGTAGATCTCGATGCCACAACATTGATTCGGGCTGATTTTGCAGGATTTATTTCTCTGCACAAAGAGTTGATGCCAAGGACCTTTTAAAAATGCCTCCAGAGCAAGTATTTCTAATTGAAACATTTGTCTTTTCTTCCTGTAATTATGCATTATTGCTCACCCTCTGTTTGTTGTAATACTTTGATTTATGACAATAGTGGAATGAAAATTTTCATGTGACTGTATATTCCCAGAAAAGATGCATCAAAGGAATTTTTTCCTTAACCACTTTTTTATCAAGTGGTCAGTTGGCTCATGATTATTCTTCAAAGCTCAAATATATATTGTATAAATACATTGGTGTTCAGAGATCAGGGAGGAGGTAGACTGATGGACAAGAGTTTTGCTTGGTACACACAGAATAAATACTTGGAAGATTTCAAGCAGCATATTGTAGAATGCTCCATAGAAGAGTTACAGAAGAATAATTGTGGCTTTTTTGTCTCAAAGTATTTATTACTTGTTTCTTTCTGAAATAAAAAAAAAATCCAGGTAGAGGCCTCCTGGGTTGCTTGTTTTGATTAAAAACCTCTCTTAATACAATAAATAACATTATCTCAAAATAACCTTCAATTTCCAAATTACCTTTGCTCCTAGTGAACCCATTGTTCAATATTTTTAATTTTAAGTCATTGGTGAGTCTTCCTATTCACTACAAAAGTGTTCAAGCGTTATTCAGTATGCTTTGCTAAATAAGCTAACTGGACTTTAAGCTGCTAAATTTCATGGTGATTATTTAAATCTAACCCTTAAAATTATACATTTTATTCTGTTCTCTTTTCCTATCCTCCTGTGTTTCTGTCTCCAGCCTTTGCTTCATGAAATTGATGTGCCATGGGCTTTGATTTGTAGATGAATGGTACCAAGAATTTGAATCTCAAGGTCATTTTTGGCAGTGCCACATGAGCACTGGCAGTTATTGGATTACATAAAGTCAATGAAGTTAATCAGGGCCTTAAAACCACTTCTAGTAATTAACATATACAACGTATGCTCTGTGGAAAAACTACATGACAGTGAAAAGGATAAATCAGACCAGTGCAATCACTCTTTCAAATTAATACAATTCCCAAAACAGTGCACAAGATCTCTGATAAAAGCTTAAATAATTTCAGAAGTTTTTATAACCAGTCTAAGTCTAAGAATACTTTCTAGCACACAATAAAAGACTACCCTAGAGTATCCTCATGGTGTTTCAAATTTCAATGTATCAAGATTTATTACAATAATTAGTTGAAACTACTCAAAAATTGGATCATCTTAGCCAGATATCAGCTGTTGTTAGTGATCTCTTGAGTAGAATTGAATAAAATATTATTGAATGTTGTACAAGGTGAATGGCTTAAGTTTCTAGCAAACATACAGGATACATATAAATATAGTCATATAGAATTACATAGAGTTTAGTCAATAAAACATAGAATTAAACATATGAAGGGCAAAATACTTCGATTCCTTCAAAAGAACACAGTGTCATAATTTTACCTCTTTAAATTTTAGCCTCCTTAGCACTAGTGTAGCTCTTGTCATCTACCTAGAGAAAAAATTATAAAGAATGTCAATATTTATTTATATTTTCAATGTAGTCATACAAGACTAATATTAATGTTTGTATATAGAACAAAAGCATTGCACAAACAATTCTCAGAAAGTGCACACTTCAGGAAGTTCCCTGTAATACAATATGAAATATTTAACTATGCTTAGTTGTTGTTATTTTATCCTTGGGTCTTCATTATGATACAAAAGCAGAGGAAGCCCGAGGAAGCAAAGGTATTTTCTACAGGTTCACCATGCATAAAATCAGAATAACATGAGAACCTAAGAAGGATATTGTAATTACTGTTGCTAATTTTCTGGAAAGATAATAAATATAAAGAAGTTTCAGTCTTTAAAAAGAAATCCCAATAGAGCACACAAAATTAGAAGTATCACAGTGAAGCAATGTATTTTATTAAACTATTTTGCTATAAGGTTTTATTCCATGAGCTGGAGGCATAGATTGCTTTTGCAGCAGCCATTGAAAGCAATTCAATTACATATTTGAAACAGTACTTACCAGCAAACTCCCTGTTGCTCAGCAGAGTTCTCTTTAGAAGTACAACTGCTTCCTTTCAAAGGGTATCAGAGAGGTCTCGAATTTGATTGCTGTCTACTCTCTTAGCAATATCAAACTGTTTAAACTGAGATGCAAGAGTGGCTGAATTGACAAAGCCCTTGTGCTCTAGAAAAATTCAGATATTCTTATTTTAATTTTAGAATTACTCTAGAGTTAGAATAGGCTTCCTCTCTAAAGCACAAAGGAGGGTAGAAAGTGTAGATATCTATATTTGTAGTTTGTGAGAAGCATGGGGACTCCATAGTCAGCTTGGCTCTTGCCTGTGTTTAATGTTTAGTGGTAATTTAGGATATCATCACATCTGTACTGCATTCTCCTGAAATACCTCGACTTAACCTTCTCACTCTGTAATACCAATCTTCCACAAATTTGTGTGCCTGATTTAGTGTTGCCTTCATTAAAAAACTGCATCCTTTTGCTTACTTTATCATTTCTCTGAGGTTGCTCCTTCAGCATCTTGAGTTTTTTATGATTTTTCTCTATATTAATTTACAGATTTTGCTGAGGTACAGCCCAGAACTATGGGCAGATACCATTCATAACATCCATGAATAGTAAGAGGCTGATGTCCTCTTCCTGTGTACAACTCATAACAGCTTTGGCCCTTATCTAGGTATTCTACACAGCAAAATCATCAATCACTTACTATTTGGTATCATCTCTCCTTGGGTCTGTATTGCTGATCTCCTTTTCTTCTTCCCTGTCAAAGGACCTCTATCCAGCCAGAGGTCTGAGGAAATGTTTCCAGAGGACTTTGATCCAGTCCAGCTTTAGATATTAAATTAGGCTTATAACAACACAGATGTTATAAACAAGGCAAACCCTGCTTTTCATTTCTTTTAGTGTTAAATCCAACCACAGAGCCTTTTTGCAGATATCAGTTTCACTGTATATGGATATAGGAATTTGCACTACTGAGTAATAAACAAAAAGCCATTTTCTTATGGATTGAAAGCCTTGTTTTTCAGTCAACTCTGCTAACAAAAGCAACTGAAGTGACAAAGGTCTTTGCTGGCAAGGCACATTATTTGAGAGATTTAATAGAATGTCTCACTCCTCACAGGAATGCGGAATGCACAGAAACATTCAACTACACATGAATTGGGTGTCTTTGCATCAATGATTCTTATGCTCATTTTGCTCTCCATGAACAGCTGAGTAATAGTGAGTTTTGTGTTTAGGATTGAGAGATACATAAAAAACCCAATGAATTCTGAAGTGTAAACCCAGCCTTCTGAATTTCCTCTCTTTGCTCCCTATCTTTTGTTCTTTCTCATAGTTTTTTTTAGCTAAATCTTGTTAGTGTTCATTTGGCACCAATCAAAGTGCAAAACATTACAGAACATAAAGCAATTTCCACAATAGTTGACTGATTATTTCATTTTGCTGCACAACTTGTAGTAAGCTATGCTCTGTTTTAAGGTAAAGATGTGCACAGTTATATCTCCTCCCATGGGCTCTATTTTAATCAGAAAAGGTCAACATTAAAAGCTTTCTGCGTGAAATCACAGATAGGCGAACATAGCTGGACCTCACTCCAAACCTCAATACGTTTTACATAATTTAGAAATTAGGGAGTCACACTTCCTCTATTTAAGAAACAATAATTAATCTGTCTTTCTGCAGGATTTGGAAATTGTGTAGCAGAAGGGGCCAAAGGCGACATTTAACATTCCTATTCCCCAGTGGGATGGGGGGTAGAATGGGAAGAATGAAAGTGACAGAACTTGTGTATTTATATAAAGGCATTTTAAAAGGAAAAGCAAAAGCCAGACATACAAGCCAAACAAAACAGGTAATTCATTCACCATTTTCCATGGGCAGGCAGGTGTTCAGCCATCCCAGGAAAAGCAGGGTTCCATCACACATGATTGTGATTTGGGAAGACAAACACCATCACTCCAAATGCCTCCCCTTTGTTTCTTTTTTGCCCAGCTTTATATGCTAAGCATGATGTCATGGTATGGATTGTCCCCTTGGTCAACCAGGGTCAGCTGTCCCACTGTGGCCCTTCCCAAACTCCTTGTGTACCTTCCTTCTCCTTGCTGGTGGGAAGGGATGAGGAGCAGAAAATGCCTTGGCTGTGTGTAAGGGCTGCTCAGCAATTGCTAAAACTCCCCTGGGTCAACAATGCTGTTTTCAGCACAAATCCAAAACATGGCCTCATAGCAGCTACTGTGAAGAAAATTAACTTTATCCCAGCTAAACCCAGGACATTACTGAAAATATATAAAAAAAAAAAGCTCCTAAGAGGCTTTAAGGTATTCATGAATTACCTGGTTTTCTAAGATATCTGTGATGGCTTTTTGCCATTTTCTATCAACAGCGGGATAATAGGCAACATGTTGCAATGCATTTGCATAAAAAACCGAAAATATTTTTAAGCAGCACTTGTACACACAGTCATCTGATTTGCATCTATGTCAGTATGACTGGAAGACATGGTAAGGGGAAGCTTCTCTTACCACTTCTATCAAAACAGATATCAGGCTCACAATTATGGTGCAGTTATCACTAAAAATACATAGAATTTTGCATATGTATATATAATATGTATCCATATTTTGTGTGCTGCTCTGTGAGGCACTTATGAGAATTCTTCCCTAATCCTTGGAAAGATTCTCTGCTCAAAACAGAATTCAAGCTCTGAGTACTCCTAGTGTTTTATAAGGCAACAAAACTGTCTGTTTAAATGAAACATGAGGAAACCTTCACAGCAGGAGATTGCTGTGAAACACTGATGTATTCATCTGACATTTTCAGATATGTTGCCTGGGGTTACATCCAAGTACTTCCTACACAGTTTTATTGAGTAGTTTGTTCCTGTGTGACAAAACAGAGATAATATTCAAAATGTACAAAATTATATTTCTATTATTTTCAGCTTTTAAGTATGTAAGAACAAGACTCACAATGGTACTGCAAATCAATATGAAATTCAAGAAAGTCATTAATATCAGCTGTTTACCCATAAAACTGTCAAATATTCAGATGAATCAGGAAGGAGGAAGAGTTTGACTTCTCTTAAAACAGTGGGGGGAATAAGCATATCATATTTCCTTCTGTGTTATCTACAGCATTTAGCCTTTTATTTCGTATGTAAAGAAGCAAATCCTTTTGATTTGTAGGCATTCAAAGTCCACGGACATCATTTTTGATACTGTTTGCTGGTATATCCTGGAGACTTGGAGCCACAATTCTGATACTCATTTTCAAACATATTTGATGTGAGTCCTCTATTTTTAGTGACCTGCAGTTTGCTCCATCTTTAGTCAGTGTTTTGAATCAATCTCAATGTCAAGGAAATTTCCGTCTTCATGTATTTATACAAGATTAGGTGTAAACTAAAACATTGGTAGTAGGTCACAGAGGCTTCCTTGGCTCAAGATGTAGAGTGTCTTGTAAGAACACATAACCCTAATTCTTCCAAGTTTTCCTTGTCTTTGCCAGCCACTTCTCAATTGTTTTTCAGTGCTTTCATATGAAAAATTAAATCTTTTTAAATATGCCAAGGAACAAAAGAAGAATCTGGACTTTTAGTTATTCTTCACCCATTCTGATAAGCATATAAGCACAAGTTTTCTTTAGAGGCGGAAATGTATGCAAACAATCCAACAACTGTTTCTCTAAAATTATTAAAGTAAAATGTAATATTGACTGATGAGGGCTAAAATATTTCAATTTTGTAAAAATTATGACAGTGTTGGGTAATATTTTAAGACACCAAAAATAATTAACACTATTGAGAAATTATTTGAAGAAGTGATGTTTGCCTCATCTGGGTGAAAATAAAAACCCAAAAAACAACAAAACCCCCAGATAGTCTATAAAGTAGATATAGATGAACACAGAAGGAATCCAAAATTCCACTTGAAAATGTTAAAGATATCATGAAAACTTTGTGTGCTGTTTAAAATGTTCTATCAGCAGCTGTGCATTCATAAATAAATATCCAAATGCATCAGTGCCAGACAGAAGGATAGCCAGCAGCTCCTAATAGGCAGAAAAGGAACCAGGACTATCTCTGTATCTCTGTATCTCTGAAAACTGAGTGTTTTGATAAAATTGAGACATTATTTGATAAAACAGAATTGCTGGAGATGAAAAATTAAATATGTGGTTTGAATTCCTGTGTATCTCATATATTAGCATCTCCAATAAGGACAAATTGCACGTCTTTGCTCAGTATTTATCTTGGTATTTATCTTATGTGAGACTTCCTCTTGTCGCTGGTGAGACATAAAGAAGCACTGCTCTGCTTGTCTCTGAAACACACGACTGTGAGAACAAGAGGTGTGCTGTGGGTGGCACAAAATAGCATTGTAATCACTGATCTCTTCTCTGAGGATGGTCAGGCATTGGAATAGGCTGCCCAGGGAAGTGGTGGAATCATCTTCCCTGAAAGTGTTCAAAAGGTACATGGATATGGCAGCTGGGAATATGATTTAGTGGTGAACACAGTTGTGGTGGGTTAACAGTTGGAGTCAATGATCTTGGAGGTCTTTTCCAACCTTAGAGACTCTCCAGTTCTATCTCTTGCATGCTCAAGACCAGCCTATTCACCACT
The DNA here is from genome assembly GCA_024734555.1 of Trochalopteron elliotii. NCBI lineage: Eukaryota > Metazoa > Chordata > Aves > Passeriformes > Leiothrichidae > Trochalopteron > Trochalopteron elliotii. The sequence continues at coordinate 3,919,701 of JANPWX010000072.1, forward strand.
CGGCAGGGAATGACAAGGCATTTTCTGCATAAGCATATGAAGCTTTCTTTTGGGAATGTTAAGGGAGTCTGTTTCTTAGAAGCAAGAAGGAGCTGGTGTTCCAGGGTCCAGCTATGCCTGAGATTGCTCATAACTCTTTTCCAACAAAAATTGCCTCCTTGCCATTGACCTATGTGTCAATTCATATTCATTGTGGAAGAGCTGTCCTGTGGAACTTTCTAGATTGCACTCCTCAAGGTGGCAGACCAAACGTCTGTAAGAAGAGTGAACTCCGAGGTCTCTGCTCATACTACTTTCTTCTCATCCATTTATGAAATGAAGCTGTGACTCAGCTGCCCCCGAACTCAGCTGACTAATTTCTTGGAGCAATCTAGTATGAGACAGAAGAGTTGAGTTTGGAGCAGACACAAAGAAATTCTAAGGGGGTCTTAATTCTGGTCTCCATAGTCTTTGTTTCCTACGTATATTTGTATCCACTTCAGTGAACAGCCTTGCCAGTCTCAGCTGGGAAAGGGAAGGGAGGGTAGGTGCAAAGTGCCTGTGACAAATCTGGGTCTGTTCAGCTGCAGGGGTCTTGGAGAGGTGTGGTGTGACCAACACTGTTCAATGATACATCATCCTCAGCTGAATCAAACCATGCAATGAATGCTGTTTCAATGTGAGACAGATGGCCCCCCTCCCAGATACACACTACTCCTGTTGCACAGTTAGTGTTTTAATTCATACTTGGAAAGGCAAAGACTCAGATCTTACATAGAACATTTCTGTGACTGCAAATCCTCAGAACAGATCCTTGTCCTTACATAAGAGGAAGGGTGAAGGACCAGCTGTTCCCCCACTCAATTTAATACCTATGTTCTCTTCTTTTACATCTGATGTGATGTACTCATTCTTTATTCCCTGCCTGCACTAATCAATCATCTCGTGTTGGAGGATTTGCCCCATCATCACTGTTCCAGCCTGCTGTATCACTTAACTTCTTCTCAAAAATGCATAACCTAAACAGTTGCAAATAGCTCACACTTATTATGGCTGTGTATGCAGCATCTCGACAAAACAGCCTGCACTGTTTTAGTCACCCACTGTGAGTCTTCAGGAAACCTGAATTGCACTGCAGCTTTTGCCTGCCCTTCACTTGGGCAGGGTTTTGTTGCCTGGCTAAAGTAAAACCAGAGTCCACATATGACTGAGAAGGCACAGAGGATTTTGCCTTTGAAGGAAAATGATGCTAACTGTCTAACTGCAACCATGCTGACATTGTGCTGTAGCTTGGCTTGGGCTCTGCATGACAATGATGAATAATCTATTCTATAGTGGGTAAATTAATAAACATAAATTTCTGGTTCTTTTCTTTTGTTAAAACCAGGCATTTTTATGTTAATGTCAAAGTTAGTGCGCCTGTAAGGATCAAGGCTTTAATCATGATGTGCTGAAGGAGTAGCCTGTTTCTGCTCTGCATACCAATATTTAATACTGTGTATTTTTGTCTTCTCCTTATCTGCAGTGCTGCTGGTTTGCTGTTTTCCATACTACAAGTTTTCTTTAACCCATAACTGGAAAATCCATGTATCTATCTTTGTTGGTTTTTATACCTTTATTTATAGATAGATAGATAGATAGATAGATAGATAGATAGATAGATAGATAGATAAAATTCAGCCGCACTAAGCTGAAAGCCATCAAGTTATTGAAGTAAAACATTAAAATAAAATATTATGAGAACACCATAAAGGGAATGCTTCAGTAACTCAAACAAAACCTAATAAGAATCACTTTAGGAAATAAAAAATCCACTTAGTTTAAAATGTATCAAATTATTCAAAAACACCAAATAACTATCCCATGACTTCTTGCTGTGACTGAGTGCCTTTTTTTTTTTAATAGAGTAACTTCCTTCATTAAATGTTATTTTAAATAGTGGATAGCATGTGTTTCTTTTATTAATTTGTTTGTTTGGGTTTTTGGGGGTTATTTTTGTTTGTTTGTTTGGTTGGTTGGTTGGTTTGGGTTTTTTTTTTAACTTTGTTATGAAACATGTTCTTCTAAGAAGAGAAAGGACTGGGGCAGGCAAATCTCTGGAAGAAGGACAGTAAGATTGCTTGATCCCCCAGGAATAATCCCCCAGGGGTTCTTCAGAAGAGAAGGTGGACACTTCAAAGTAAATCTGAAGGGGAGGCTTTCTTGGTGAGCAGGGAATGAAGAGAAGAGGAGGAATAAGAGCAAGCACACCTATGAGATGAATTGCATCTCTGTGAGGACTGAAGAGGAGCACACACGAATATGTTTTTTCCAGCAAGACACTGAGTTAACAGAAACCAAACACAAGGGCAAAGGCATATCCTCTAAGGGTACAGCAGTCTGAGGATATTGGTTTATCAAACCTGCTTTTCTGTCCTTAGTCATTTTGAGTTTTCTCTGTTCTAAAAGTTAAATAATCTGGTTTACATTCTGTTCATATAGATTTGGATTTAAAGCTTTCTTGAGTTATAGAGAGCCCTTGAGCTCACTATTAGAAAAATCATAGTTCAGTCCACCTCAAGTTCAAATCTACCTGATTTATCTTCCTGTGACAGAGATCATTGTGGTTTATTAAATAATGTTTTAAATAGTGTGTGTGTATTCACAAGTGTGTGTATATGTTTTGTTTATATTACACTAGAAATAAATTGAAAATCTGAAATCTTAAGGACAAAAATTTGGTGGAATAACATAAATTACTGTCTTTGTGATTTTACAACTTAAGAATTATCAGTTTTTCACCACATATTTCTTTTCTATTCTTTACCATAGAAATAATGGTCTTGACCTCCTTCTAGGAAGCACTTGAAATTCAGTGGATGTAACATGTAAGAGTAAGGAATTATTGGCTACAACTAGTGTTAATGCACTCCTAACGCTACCATGATACCAGAGATATGAAGTGAGCAGCTGTTTCAAGTGATAAACATGCCAGCCCATGTTTGATAAAAGAGTTTAACAAAGGGAATGTCCCTTTCTCTTTGCAAATTTCCTCTTCTTTTCCAAACATCAGTAATACACAATTTTAAACCACCAATTTTATTTATGGGCATTATAAAATAATGTCAAGTCCTTTATTTCCCCGTGTACAGAATTACATTTCCCCTCACATTTATTATTTTGTATTTATTTAATTTCTATCCCCCCCCCCTTCTCTTGACCTCTTTCTAAGATCTTTAAGCAGGTCTGGCATTCAGAGAAGGCAAATTCTCAGGGTGATTAAAAATATTTGAAATTAAATGGTAGGATTTGAATATTTTCTGCAAATTCATAAGATGTCTAAAACACAATCAGACTTTCAACATTTGTATAACAATAACACATGAAAATAATTCTTTTAGGTGGGAGATTTTCTTCTTTTTTCGCAATGATTAATTAATTTTTTCCCATTTGCTGACCACTTTAAAATAAACAAATGCTTTTATTTTGCTTTTCTTCTGAATAAATATCTTTTTACAAAATCACAGAAGGAGTAGGTAAGGTTGGAAGGGACATCTTAGCTTCTACCTTCCTCAATAATCCATTAGGGAAGCTTAAGACATAGTCATGATCTAGGTGTCAATCTAATGAGAAGATATCCATTGGATTGTTTATTCACAGGTGCTGTGAATTGTGAGTGTCCACAGTGTGCTTTCATTTAAATAAGAGCATATAACTTATGCACTTCCTTTAAAAGAAGTTACATTTTAGGGTTTTCTGACCAATCAAGTTTTAGATGTACTCAGTTTACATTTTCTAGCTAAAAATGCTTCCTAGGCTATTTACCTTAAATTAAGTGTTCTGATGGTGTAATCTCTTTGTACAAAATCACAGTACAAAGTCTCTGAAGAGCAATTAACAGAAGAAATAAAAGATAATAACTTTTTTCTACAGTATATTAGGAGCAGAAAACTTAGTTTCAAGTAACTTGGACTAATTGGAGAACAACATGGGAAAGGAGACTCCGAAAAGATCAGGATGTTGCACAGGTTCTAAATCAGTTCTCTCAGTTTACCATGACAGAATTTAGGAAAATTCCCATGCTTGATCCCTTTTTTTCTGAGGGAATAATCAGATCATTTGCTGAAAATGGAAAAGAGTATAAAAGAAAGTAATAAACAAATTTAAAAAACGCACAATAAAAGAAATTATCAGAGCCAGATGGCATTTATTCAAGAGTTACAAAAAATGAATGGAGCCAACTGTAGAACTATAAAGGTTGGCATTGTGTCTCTTGCTTGAAATTGTCTTGGTCTGACATCAGCTTCTAAAGAGGCTTCCAGGGCAGCTCTGGGAACAATAGATCTGTAAACCTGATGTCTCTAAGGACCCAAGAGCAGGAAATTTAATAAAGCAGAGAAGTAATGAGCACTGGTAAATATTATCTGGTTAACAAAAGTCAACACAGCTTTTTTTAAAAAGACTGGAAGAAATCAGTGCCGTTCTTTGAATCATCAAACAAACAGGAGGATAAATGAGTCAAAATGGATTTCTGAAAAACTTCTGACAAAGCACCTCACCTACAGGCTTTTAAGGAAATTAAGATGTCATGGAATAAAATGGAAAGTCCTTGTTTGGATAAATAACTTTTTAAAATGAGGTAAACAGAAAGAAAAAACAGATCATTCTTACTGTGAAGAAAAGCAATCAGAATTTCTGCAGGATTCTGTTACTGTCTGGGTACTGAAGTTCTGCTTGTCTCTCATATGACATCATATCTGTATGGCCATTTGTTGTTGCTGTATAATTCCTCTTCTTTAAATCACTTTCTGCGTACAGACTTTGGCTGATTCTTTCTTCTCTGAAGAGTTCTCTGTTGATTAAAAATCAATCTTTATTTCTTTTTATGGAGGAATCTTTAACTTGATTCTTATTCTGGGCTTCTTTTTTCCCCCATTATTCCTCCTTTTTGTCTATTCGCGTTTTAAAAATTTCAGGATAATTCCCTATAGAAACATACTGGGTGCTTTCAGTGCTTTGTCACAGCCTTCACAATGACATGCAAGATTAGCATGGTCAAAGTGTTGTGAAGCAGTGGTGCAACATCTCCATCATTACTGACTGGCTGTCAACATTGTTGGCTCATCCTTCCCTGAACTGAAGAACGAACAGCAGCCCCAACCCCACTTCAGCTTCCAATTTCAAATGTTTACATCTTGGGATCATTAGTTATGCTTGTTGGCATTCATTGATGTACCCAGGGGATTTGGTGATTCTCCCTGGTGACATGGCCGAGAACCAGATGTGTTTCTTTTCTGTGCTCTTCATTCTCATCTAGATACAAACACTTTTATCTACTGACCTGTGGAATATTCCCTATGCTTAACTAGTGGGAAAGTAATCCCATTATATTTCATGTTCCTCTCACAGGCACTTTGAAATTTATTACTCAAAACCAGAAAAATCCGTTAAAAAGCCTAGGTTATTTTTCTTCTTTAGATTTAAATGCCTGGCTGCTCTGCATATTGACAGCAGAAAGCAATCCTTGGTTTTAGAAATAATTTGAAATTGATTATATGGAAGTATTAAAATATGAACTTTTTTCTGATGTCAGAAATTAACTATGATGTCTAGCAATCTATCCAGAGGAGGTTATTTCTGGTAAGGCTGTATAAACATTCACAGTTGCTGCAAAAAATATGAGAAAAAGTCTGCTAAATTGAAATATGATAGGTTTTTAAAAATTACATGTTTATCTGAAATATGGTGCTGAAATATTGATATCCAATATGGAAGACACTTTATTAAAGAGTACCTCTGATGTTTCATTTTTTTAATGAAGTAACACTGATAAAAAGTGATGCTAACAATTGATTCTAAACCTAAGGAAGAAAACTGATTATTTCTAACACATTAAAATAAAGACAGTTTCTGACACAGGAAATGGAAGGGGGCTTTATGATAGTAGGGTTTAATGGAGTTTTCTTAGTAGTTTATTTGTAGATTAATATGGTTCTCCAGGTTTTGCCCAAAGACTGCTAAAATTACTGCAGGGGGAATGTGTTTGCACAAAAGCAAGCAGAATCTGAATTTATTTTATTTCAGGAATGAAAATTGTTCATTTTATAAAACAATGATGGAACTGCAGCACAGGGTGAAAGGCAAGTACTGCTTGCTTCATGGATGTAGGTCCAGGAAGCAACTCATTAACAGCCTCATCTTAATTTTAAGTTAGTCACATATTTAATCTATACTTACATTGCATTAACCTTCAATTACTATTTTATTTAACCCTGTCCAAAATCTCTAATATCAAGCCAGATAGTTTTCTGCCAGATCTCCTCTGCGATGAATCACTGTTTTCCCTCTTTCTTCTGAAACCCAGCTGTTGAGCAACACAAGGAAAACATTCTACAGTCCCTCCAACCCAGCTTTTTTACAAGATTGATGACCCAATTCCTTAATTAGTCAAATACAAGTGCTATTTCAAAAGTAAATCACACTTTCCCTATACTGAGTATCAAAGATTTACTTTACTACTTTTATAAAGCCAGGGTCTTTTCTAACTTATGTCTAACTAAAATCATCTGTATGAGTAGCAAATAAAGATAAAACCAGTCCAAACAAAAACAAATCAGTTGCCTGAGGAATTAAAAACTATTTTAGGTTGTAAGCACTTCAAATCATGTTACTAGACTATATGTGAAGTTTCAAGAATACAACATATTTAGTATGATCTGTCCACAAGTTAATGTGAACCTGGGAAGATTTCTCAGCATCTTGGCAAAAATGAAAATCTCCTTCAGAGTTTTGCTCCTTATTTCTTGACACCTTTGTTGCACATCAAAAAAATGCGTGGAACCACTGAATTTCAAAAAAGCATATATGTACAGATATATAAAATAAAATTTTATGTTTTCTTAATGGAAACACAGGTTTATCTTTAGTAGCCTATATTAGAAACAAATTACTAAGACAGATCAGGGGGAGGGGGGCAGCTACAGTGTCAGGAATAAGTCTAGGTTTGTGAAACTGTTATTTCTTCCCTGCATTCTGTGGGCAGTGAATTTTCCTGGAGAACATACCTAAGAGACTGCAGCTTTAGCACTGACTTAGTAGATCAAGATTCTCTTCTCCAAATGAGTCACTGCACAGAACTTTCACAGAAGTTCCACACAACTGTGAAAATCTTTCTGCTTCTTTGGTAGTTTGAGACCTCAGCTAGAAAAACACTGTATTAATGCAAAATCAATAAAATGGTCTGGAAGGGAAGCTATATGAGAAGCAGATGAGGTCACTTGGTTTGTTCAGCCTGGAGAAGAAGAGGCTGAAGAGACAGAGACCCTACTGAAGTCTACAGCTTCCTTGTGACGGGAGGAGATGGGGCAGTAACTGACATCTTCTCTGTGGTAACAAGGACAGGACTCAAGGGAGCGGCCTGAAGTTGTGTCAGGGGAGGTTTAGGCTGGATATTAGGAAAAGGTTCTTTACCCATGGGGTGGTCAAGCACTGGAACAGGCTCCCAAGGGAAGCGGTCACAGCAGCACGCTGAGAGATTTCCAGAAATATTTGGACAAGGCTCTCAGGCACAGGGTGTGACTCCTGGGGTGTCCTCTGCAGGGCCAGCAGTCAGACTGTGGACTTGTGGATGTCTTCTAACACAAGATATTCCGTGCGTCTATGAAATTAATTGCAAAATTACTCAAATTACTTTTGCCAAATAGTAGGAAAAAAGCAATCTCTGTACATGATGGAAAATCTGATTGGTTTAGAAATTGCTTCTGTTTTTAGTTATAAGTTGACAGATCAACCTGTAACAAATGCATTGTCCTAAATTTTCCATAGTGCCCTGATGACAGTTGACCCTCACGGACCAAAGGGGCATTCTATACCATATGTCACTATTCTCAGTGTATGAAGCGGGGGGAAGAAGGAGAAAGGGGGCAGGGGATATATGGAGTGATGACATTTGCTTTCCTAAGTAACCATTGGACATGATAGAGCCAAGCTGTCTTGGGGGTAGCTGAGTCTCTGCTGTCCAAGTGGGGACTGAAGCACTTGTTCAGCTTTGCTTGAGCGGGCATCTATTGCTTTCCTTGTAAAACCATCTTTACCTCAAAACACAAGTTTTCTTACTTGTACTTATCTGACTCTCTCCCCCATCCCCCCAGAGGGTAGTGGGTGAGCAGCTCTGTGGAGCTTAGTTGCCAGCTAGGGTTAAACTGTGACACCCATTTTTCAAAACATACATGAATAGTTATAATATCTTTGAATACGTTCAACAAACAACATAATAAGTCTACTTGGAGAGTATTTGCAGGTGGTTGACCTTGGAAAAATTTTAGTGCCTGTCTTTGAACACATGCAATCACATGACAACTTCTCATTATGCAACGGTTGTGCAACATTTTCTCCAGAGAAAACCTGAAATTAAAGATTCATTTAAAATATCTAAAACAATATTGATACATGATTGTGAAACTGGTTCTTTTTAAGCAGTCACACTTATTAAAATAAAGTTGAGCACTTTAATTACTGATGGCTGTAATTTCATTGTGATGTCTCCAAGGAGTCTCATATGTTATGTACAGCACCACAAGATCTTATAGAAACCATGTGTGAAAGGCAATATACAAACACAGCAGAAGTGAATACACTCAAAAATTCAGGAAGATACTACTCTCAGATTTTACAATATTTAGCAACCTCTGTTACTAATGCGTAGGTGCTGCTAGTGAAAAAGTAAAATGTCTCCATTTAGTATAAAAGAAATTTGAAGCAAAGTGGTATTTCAACTCTATCTATGACATTCTCCCTGTGAAAGAGATATTGCTTAGTTCTCCAAACTTCAAATATGGCTTTACTGTTACTAACATGTAAAGAGAAATTAAACCAGTTCGTTTGTTTGTTTTACTGGAAGGTAAGATACTTTTCCTCCCACTTTAGGTTTCCACCAAGGTAGTAGCACATCTTTTATTCAATGGAGATGTAATGCACATTTAGCAACACTTTTCAGTCACTATGGTGCTGGGATATTAATAAACTGGGTTATTATCAGCAATGAATTTAATTTATGGAGGTATAATTATGGGCAAGTAAATGTAAAATTGAGAACACCCTAGATGACAGGATCATAGCATAATTTAAATTGAAAAGGGGCCCTGAAGTCAGCTGGCCTAAATCCCAAATTGCAACGGGCCTAAATTCAAAGTCAGATCAGGTGACTCAGGATGTGTATTTCTCACTTTTAGGGATCAATTTAAACTGCTGTAATGTATGATTACTCGTAGTACTGATAACATGTATTGGTACGGAAACTGTGGATTGGAGTCAAGTAGCCATATATGGAATGAAAATGTCTGGCCCAAAAGGCATATAGCTTAAGCCAGGGCAGGGACCTGAGTAAATAATCCAGGTGAACTGATGCAGGCAACTTACGCAGTGCCAAGACTGTCAGCATCAGTAAGTAATTATCAGTGTGTCAGCTTTTTATTTCTGAACCTTGCATAAAAAGTTTAGCACCATCAGTTTTCAGTCTCAGCCAGAAGCAGATTGATAGATGGTTTGTCTTGGAAAGGTACTACAGAGATCAAGGTCTGTCAGTTGTAGTCTAGAGACTGAAAGAGGTTGCCATTGCAAGTAGCAATGTTCTGTAGTATAGTGACAAAAGGAAGCAAATCTGGTAATACAATGATAAAGTCTGATTGTTACTTCATGGGGTTCTCCAAATTAGCACTTATTTAGCTATATCAGGTACTAACTGCAATGGAAATAACTTGCGGACTAAAGGTGCCATATTGGACCTTCAGATATCCTAGCACAATATGAAAGCTATTAATTTAATGCTCTCCAATAAAGTCTTTGAAAATGTGAAATAAATTATTCTTTTTACTACCAACTGGAGCTATGTGTATCTAGGTCTTTTGGGACTGACAACAAATGTGAATGTTGTTCACTGATGTACATTTAATAACTTCAAAGTTATTAAACTGTGATTTACTTTGCTACAACAATTAATTGGCTGAACTCAGGAGGTTCAGTGCAATTTATTATTGATTATTTTATATATATAACTTAATTTTGCTTTTGGATCTAGTAGTATAGTTTCACAATGAGTCTAATTTAAAACTATAAGTCTAGAATACCATTTATGCTTTAAGAAAGCTCTGAGGAATGGAAAAAAAATACTAGCAATTTTCTTTTCCTGAAATACAGGGCACACACTAAAATTAAAATTAACTTTAAATTCAAATAATTCACTGCTGAATTGCTGTTTTTTTATGAATTTGATTCCTCTATTCTACAGAAAATTTATTTCTAAGTTTGCATTAGTTTGCCAAAAAAATAGTTATTTTTATACAGCCTAACTATAAGGTAATCAACACTGTATTTGAAGGCCATTTTAAGAAATTCACTGTTATGACAGAAGAAAATATTTTTATCAAATTTACTGTTTGTCAAGGGATGCGGTAACGGCGTCGCCTCGCTTGGCTAGCCCCGGACACCACCGCAAGCTGGTGCCTGCGCTGAGACCCTGCGTGCTGTGAAGGAGAAGAGTAAAAGAAAGGAGGGACTCTCTCGGGGGTCAAATGCAACCGGAGTTTATTGGGACGCAGCCCTCACTTCACAGCCGGTGTCCCAAGAGAGACACCCAGCTCAGTGATGCAGCTCCTTTTAAAGGAAGGCGGGATCCAGGGATGGGTTACAAAACAGGCCAATGAGGGAAAACCAGGGCACATAGTTGACACAGGTAACAGCAAACCATAAGAAAGTAGGAGGGGGATGGCTGGATCCTGCCCAATCACTCGATGCCTCTCCCCGAACTTTCCAGACTCAGGGAGATGCCCTGGGATGATGGACAGGACCAGGGGGATACATAACACAAGATTGACAATTCAGGAGGGAACCAATCAGAGGACAGTTGCAGGGGAAAGGTATGGGGGAGGGTTGCACAACAAGATGGGGTACAAGGGAACAAAATGGAGTCCAAAGGACAAAATGAGAGTACATGAAACTGAGCTATACATAGAACCAATGTGAAACCCAAAAACACACCTCCACAAAGGGAGAAGAGAAAGTTCCAATCAGAAAAATTTGTAGGTCCATTCAATTCTGAAATCCAAAGTAAAAATAGTAGTAGCATAAGTAAACTCAGGTCTAAAATATTTTCTTTTTGTTTTCTCTTGTAACAGGAAATTAATTCAATTAGTTGGAATACACCATGCGTGTTTAATGTGACAATTTGAACTGGGAATGCTACCTTTTAGCCTTGAGAATTCTAATGACATCATTAAGGTTGTTTATAGAAATCTACGAAATTAAATGATTGCTATTAAACACCATCCTTTCTGAGATGGAAGCTGGAATGGCTCCTGGGTATGATAAGAGAGAACAGTCTCTCATTTCTAGATCACTGCTTTGAACTCGAGCCAGGATAACAACAATGAGAAATTATTATCAACAAAAGACAGGCAACATGCACTATGAAAGGAGATTATGGTGTCAGGCAGTTTCTTAGGGTGCTGGTACCTTCCTGGGAAGCGTGCTTTGCATGCAGTGCTGCTCCACAAGGATATTAAGATCAAGCTACTGCCTAGCTGAGAATACAGTCACTGCTCTGCAGAGAGATCATAGTTCCAAGTATCACCAAATATCCATCTTCCACCAAAATGAAAGTCATTTTATAAAACAGAAGGTAATGGACTCTAGAATACAAATTGTCCTTGTTTAGGAGAAAAAGTAATCTACATCTACAGACTAAACAGCCTCCCTGATGGGAGAAATCCTGAAGGGTATCCTGGGTGTGACTAGCATGTATGTTCTTGATCTGGACCCTAATGCTGACTCAGACTTGATTTCCTGCCTTGTCCTTGTGTCTGCCTCATCAGTTCCCTGGACAGCACTGAGCTGTGGCTCACTGATTACTGATGAGTAACATGGTTACTGGTTACTGTGTCTGGATCTGACCTGGATCATGGCTGTGCCTTGCTGGCTTGACTTCCTTGTTTGATTTCTTACTCACCATGAACTTATCTGGGATCTGGACTTGTGATTGGACTTAATAACTGTCACCATACCTGCCCTGCTCATCTTGCTCAGGTCTGTGGGATTGTTCCCTTGTCAGTGAGGTCCCTTTGACTTTGACTGCTCTGTTCTTGTGTGTGTGCCCCTGGCTACCTGTGCCTGGCAGAGCAGCCTTCTCCTGCTACTCCTTGCTCTCTGATTTGGGCATAACCAGCAGGGTTAGTGTAGCAGGAGCTGTGGGGTGCCCTGAGTAGGAGGGGATGAACCTCCCTGTGCTGGTCAGTCAGCTCCCACTGGCCTGGCAAAAGCCAACATCATTCCACTGCCAAAACATCAGCCAAAGGAGAACACAATGCTCTTGCTGAAATGTGTTTCAAGGGATAGAGGTGGCAAAGCCAGAATGGGTTCCTGCTAGTGTCAGGAGACACTGGAGATGTGAGCCCACCCACAGGAAAAGACACAAAGATACAGGAGGAGGGAAGTGAAAGATGACAAGTCGAAGGGATAGAGCTGGAGACCCTGCCTTAGATCGAGGTACTCCTTGCTAGAGCAGGTACAACCTTAAGAGACTGGAGTCAGTGGAATAACCAAGGTAGACTACAGTAAGAAGGAAAGAGCAGCAGAAAACAGAAGGAGCAAGACATGATAGAAAGAAATAATTTTGTTTCTCAGTACCTCAGAATCAGAAATTAAAAGTTTACCTTAATTGAAAATAGAATTAATTCATTGAACTTCCTGTAGTGGAGGCTTGTTTTACTCATGACACCCTGACAAGGCAAGTTACATCAAGTTACCCAGACTTGTTCTTAACAAGCTGCTGCAGTGTTGACACTCCTAAAGTCTTGGTGTGAAAGGTTGTGTTTAGAAGACCAGCATGATTCTAGATATTCCAAAGACTTCTCTTTAATGACGATTTTAACATATGGTTAGATAAAATATATTGCATGCAGAGAGATGGACAAGGAGGTTTCCTGCTCAGCACTTCTTTCTGGTGCTCACCTCACACATCTGACCAGTCTTTAACCCCATTCTGCAAGACAGTACAAATTTCTACCATGCACATTTGGAAATGGTAACATGTTACCAAGCCTTAAAAATCAAGAAGTACCTTCTGAAGAAATAGCTGACCATCTCATCTCCTAAAAATAATAATACATATTCTAGAAAAATAAGTGGATGACAAACAACGCCACAATAATGGTGATAAAGAAAATATCTCTTCACACAGTTTGGACTTTTAAGCTCAGATACGTCATTTTTAAAAATAAAATATTTTCATTCAAGTGATTATTTATAGAAGTTGGCACATTTTTTTGGCATAAACATTAAGAAATTATTTTTTTATGCAGAGCCCTGTATTTTTGGCTCTGAAATTAGCTGAGAGAAATGGAACTGAGCTAGTTTAAACTGTTACATTTTGTGATAGTTTTTCTCAGGGAGACTTTTGAAGTGCAGAATATGTCCTTGGTTATGTTTTTAACAGCTTCTCTGAGTTATAGCATGCTAGTACAGACTGTATGAAAGGATCATGCTTTGACTGCTGCAGCCTCTGAAAAGACCGAATGGGTTAATAATTTTATTTCTCTTTACAGCATACTTCCATCTTGATGTCATTTAAACTGTTCTCTTTTTTCATCCTTCCAGAGCAGTGTTAGAAAGTTGCAGTGGTAATAAATCCTTCACTGTGGCTTTTGAAGCTGGAAATGCCAAGGTGCATTCACCATTTACCTCAACAGGCCTGTTCATGGCAGCTATTACAAATGACGTGAAATATATGTCAATGTCATGCAGCATTATTCTGACTTATCACTGCAGCTGTCTTTGTAAATAAACTTTACAACATCAAAAAATAGAATCTTTTACTATTTCTAGTATTTAAACACTTGTTTTTAAATGGAATTTCAAAAAATTGAAATTTTTTGGTATCCTTCAATTGCAAACAAAGAACTACTGCCTGGAATGCAAACATATGGCTCCAAGTATTTATCCACACTTTTAGATTGCTTCTGAGTCTTCTTTTGGACCCTTGGGGGTCCAAACAGGATTTTCAGAAAACCCAGAATACAGGTGGTAGGGTTGAGACTGCTCAAATATATCTGCACTTGTCACAGTCCTCTCAGTATATGCCAGCCAGCTCATTTGCCCTCCCTCCCTTCCAGGAGTTCTACCTCACAAAAGAATCACATCATAATAAAACCATACTTTTTGACATTAGATAACATCCAGCCATGCATGGAATCTTCATGAGGAGCTGAAGGGATGATGGCAGAGGTTTCTATATCTCTATCTGCAATTGCAGACACCTGTAACTCTTTTCCACTTTGAGTGTCTCCAGACACTGACATATATACCCTACAGGACAGGATAGTCAGTGGGTTTATACAAGAAATTTTGTTAAGGAAAATTATTTAGTAGGAAGATTGGCTAGATTGAGGTGATAAGGAGCAGGGCTCAGACACGCTAACTGGCCAGCAGACTGTTTAGACAGCCTATTTTTCTACCTTTTCCCTATTTTCCCAAGTTTATTCCTCTTAGATCCACCCTGAACATAATTTCTCAGCCTTTGGCCCTTCCTTTAGGCTTTCCATAATGAGATTTGTAAAGCCACAGACTCCCTCAAGCATCCTATAATACTCAGCCTTGTTTCCACATGCTTATCTGTTCCATGGTTCAGCTTGACCCACTTCAAGACTGTGACTGAGTAGTTTTTCAGTGAATTATCAATCACTGTCTGAGCAGTTCTGGTTTTTGTTACTGTCTCAATTATCACCTACCTGGCAGATTTGTGTATCTGTGTGTTCAATTTATCACCTTTCTTGTTATTTATTATTTCATTTATAATGAATAGTCAGGTAAATAATGAAGCAGATTTCCCATACTCTTACAGTGATCAACCAGCCTGAATGGTCTGCAAATGAAGTCCAGGATGCATCATATGTGATAATAGGCTTTATTTTTCTTTATGTGCCCTTTGATTTCCAGAATTCAAATGGTACATTTTTGTAAAGTACTGTAAAAAATGTTGTATTACATGCTTTGTGAGGACTGGGTGGACCCCCTGTATTGGCTTTCTGCTGTGTCAGTGAGCGAGCAGGCTCCTGTAGGCACATAACCACAAATGGAGTATTTTATGTTTATCTGTCTTCTCTGCTGCGTGTTGAATTGCGGCAACTGTCCAGTTTCTTGATGCTGGACATCAAGGTCTCCTGAACACAAAAAAGTTCTGGCTACATCTGGCACAACCTATGTGAGAATGTTATTGCCTGTCCTTCCAGACCAGTTGCTGTGGCATTTGGTCTTTTGGCTTTTGCATGTCCAGCCTCTCATCAGCATTTGCCAACTTGTAAGCAGCTGGTCATTTGCACGTGCCAGATTTTTCATCCACCAGCACATCCAAGTCCTTCTCCTGAGCCCCTCCCCCACTCAGCTCCCTGTCCCTTGCAAACCCATGCTGAGGGGGAGCTCCATCCACTCTCTGTGTCATTGGGGAAGCAATTCAAGAGCCCCAGTGCCAAGGCAGAGCTCTGACACCCCTTGTCCCCAGCCTCCACACAGACATGGAGCCAGTGACAACAGATCCCTGGCTGCATCTGTCTGGCCAATTCCTCATGACCCACATAGGCCACCCTCCAAAACCAGAGCTTGGCAATGCAGGGCTCAGGGTGTCCTGTGGGACTGTGTCCAAAGCCTCACAGGGGGTATGGGCACATCAGGGCTGCCAGAGGCTGAAATTTTATGGTTAATGGCTTAAAGATTGTATGAAGGAGTTTTGCCCATTATGACAAAAATATATAAAGAAGCTGCGACCACCCAAGCCCACTCCTCCTTGACCTGACTGCAACTTCAAACTGTGACTTAAGCCACCTAAGGGAACCTGAGATGAGATACAGGTGACACTGTTGCTCAGTTACTTCAGGTCAAGGGACAAGTGAACAAGACTAAGGGAGAAGAATGTACCCACAAGAAAGCCAAACCCAGCAGATGTCCTGAAAATCATCCCTACCTGTGTTCAGGGTGGGAGAGGCCCACAGGCCAGCAGACACAAGGGGGAAAGGAGAGAGTTTTGGGGATGGGTCATAACCTCTGGTCAGAATACAATGAACAAGGGCTGTCCCAAGGAGGAGTGGTGAACCATGAACACTCTGGCTGGAATGAAGGCATCTAGAGCTGACAGGTCCTCCCAAGGAGCTCACTGTGATCCTCAGCTCTTCCAGCCTATCCTATCCGCAGACCAGTGGATACTCGTTGTCTAGGTCCCAAATCTCTCCACACTGTGGGAAAGCTGTTGGCCCCAGCAACACCAGACTGATGTTACTGACCATGGCTGGCTGGCACACTGCATTTTTAGCTGCCCCTCCCAGATGTCTCACTCACACAATGTGCAAGCAACTTGCCAGATGCTACAGCAGAGAGTAAGAGTTTTGCCAATGGCCTGCAAAAGTGCCCAACCAGCCTGGAAAAATGCAGCTGTGGCCAAAGGATCAGAGTTACTAGCAGCTCGCAGAACAACAGATGATGCAGCAACGGAGCCTGGCTTTGCTGTAGGCAGCAGATACAGACTGCCTGGCTGCCCCCCTGTGTGGAGGCTACTGAAGCAGTCACATGTCACACAGGGAGCTAATGAGCAGTGAGATCGTTCTGTATTGAACTAGTAAAGCACTTCCATGAGACGGCACAAAGCTCTTTGTCATGTGGTACAGAGAGAGATACCCCTTCAAGTGCAATGCAATGATGATATAGCATTTCTCTCTAGAGTGCTTGCAGCAATATAGACATGAATGAATCCACATAAGCAGTCTAGAGGAGCAGTGAAAACTCTCCAAGCTGAATACCGTTGGCAGCATAGGCACAGAAATAATGCACTTAAGATGGTAAAGAACAAAGAAACATCCGTATTTTTTCTTTTTTTTTTTATAGAGCCAAGCAGATCGTACACGTTTTTCTTGATCAGATTGAGACGCTGTAAAGAAATAAAAATGACCTGTGTAGGAGGAAAATAAAGCAAACTAGATGAAATAATGCCCTTATTATTTTTGATGCTGAATTGCAATTCTTCAGTAGTGTTATAGCAGGATGATTTAGCTTGGTATAATACTCCCAGTTGTCTTATTTTCCTGTTAACAATGTTTGTTTCTCTTCGTGGCTGAAGTAACTCTTCACTTTTTCTGCAGGAGTGATGTATGAAAACTTCTGCTAGTCAGCAGTGACTGCTAGTGGAGAAAACACTAAGGAAATATTTTTCTTCATCCACACTATATTATCTAGGACATAAACCAACATTCCTGGTGAAAGAGAGCAGATAAAAACCACAAGAGACAGGGAAAGGCAGGGAATGGCTGAGAAGTCATTTTAAATTCCCTGCCTTTTTTTTCTATAAAACATGAATGTGGAGAAGTTAAAATAATGTCTGGGATAAGACAAGTCAACCTTCAGCCATTATTCACATTAAGTCTAGAATATCAAAGCACTTACATTTCCAGTAGCCTTTGATTTGCACTTGGGCTGCGTTGTGATATGTCTATGATCTAAAACTTAAGGCTCTAAAATAAAATGTATGCAGTCAATAGGCCCTAGATTTTAATTTTTTTTTTAGATAAAACAGAAGGCTTCTACTGCAACAACCTCTGCCATGGAAGCAGATCTGGATTGATTTGGAGCTGGAGCAGGAGGAATTTGGGGGGCTCTGGTCCTCTCCACCTACTGGAGAGCATATTCATGTGTCTGCTTCCTCTCCCTAAATTCTTCCCTCTTCTCTTACATGTTTAGACTTAACTGTCTGCCCTTAATTTATGGAATCAGACTCCATGGAAATCAATATTTTTGCCGTTGATTTCAATTATTTCCACATCCACCCTCTGTGCTTTTCTGAGACACCCACATATTCAGTATGTTTTAGGAATACACTTCCAAGTCACAGCAGGAGGGTCTCCAAGTGTGCTTTTTGATGGAATAAGGAAGGCAAAAACAACTGCTGGTGCACGCAGGTGTAATAGTGTGTGAAGAGGGAAGCTTGGTCATTTCTGTTTGCCTGTAGTCTTTACCAGAAACTGATTTGTGTCACAGATATCTCTCAGCATCTTTGATATCTCCAAAGATAAAAATTGAAAGGTGGCTTTAGTTTAAAGCAGAATTTGATAGCTGGAACTTATCTCCACCTTGCACAAACGTCTTAGCTAAACTTAAAATATACTTTTTTATACTATCATGACAATGGCTGGTTCTCCCATACCTTTGTTTATCAGTGATACTGTCTGAAAAAGAAAAGAGAAATCATATACTTATGTGTTTGAACACCACATCTGGAAAAGACTGGTTAAAATGCAGCATTTGGAAAAAGTACTTTGATTTGTGACACTGTTTCAGACTTTTATATTCACAAATTAAGTGAAAAATTATACTCTTCGTTTTGCAGCATCCTATTCTTTTAATTTTTGACCTACCAATATGAATAATGTTAATTTAACAAAAAAATCACAAAATAATTCCATTTTAGACACTTGATGTATACTGGATTTTCTGTAGCTTTCAGAAAGTCACTCACAGATCTTCCTGTACTGGTTCACAAAAGGTCAAAACTATTTTAAAGATGAGGTAATTAATGAAATGGCATAGCGGAACCATTTCAGAGCATTCTTGTATCCTATTGAAAAAGAAAGGTGTGCCTTACAGAGCAGATCCTGAGATTAGACATGCATTCATTCCTAAGGTTGCTTATATCAGCATGATGGACTCAAGACCCAAATCCATCAGTAAGGACTTTGAGCAGATACTTTGTACATGCAAGTTGTCCTGTTGTCTTCATCACTTCCCATCTGTAAAACTTTGAAGCAATACTGCCATTCCCTATGACAGCATAAAGATATCACTTAAAGCTTATAAAGATGAATTCATTAAGCATTTCAAAATCATAAAAATAATTGCGCCAAAAAATTTTAAAAAAAAAGACAATTTTTTTCTCTCAGAGAGGGATTTGGATGTGATTCAGTAAATAAAGTATGCAGCCACATGCTCAATGAGTATAAAAAGACATATAAAACAGCTGGTTCCTCCCTTGAGCAGATCCATTCTGTGTTGCAAGGCCATAATCCAAAGTCAGTGATTTTCACAAAAAGGTTTTAGTTGACAGGAGTCAGCTGCGGACTAACTCTTGGCGAGGAAGGCATCTGCTCCAAAATTAGCAGCAAAACGTGTCTATAGACTTAGAACATATACTCACACAAACAGGAAGGATCCTGGAATCATGGAATAGTTTGGCTTGGAAGGGACCTCTTAAGGCCTGCAGGCCAACATTCTGCTCCAAGCTAACAGCAAGGACGGGCTGCTCAGGATCTTTTCCTCTTGAGCTTTTAAAATTGACAATGTCTTTAAAGCCAGCAGGCAACCTGTTCCAGGGGCCCAGGCACTCTTGCTGTGAAATCTATATGAGGAATCATCCTTCAGAAACTTTCCAGCTTTTTGGTGTTAAATTTTGCAGGTATACTCTTATAATAGTTGCTTTTTCAAGTTTGTATCCAAGGTATCACTGTACATATGTGGGTAAGCTCTTTGAGAGGGAGCTGGGTTTTGCACAACCTTTGATAGAGTCCATTCTTAATTGGAGAATGTGGTAACAAGTGTAACAGCAGCCATTACATTAGGATGTAAGATAAGCAAGATACAGTTACATTTTATATTCAATGGTACTTTGGGTATTTCAAGCCTCTGTCCCTTACTTCATTAAAAGGTTCTTTGCCCTGGAGATAAGAGTGACATGTATCCTCCAAGAAATCACTGACAAAAACAAGAAACACTTAAGAAAAACCCTTTGTTCTCTAATGCAGAAAAGAAGCTTTTCCTATGCTAGGACACTGAGGAAGGTGACATTGCATATATTTTCAATTTAATAAGGAAAAGGAAAGAAATTTCATGGGGAAGAAAAGCAGATTTTTTGTCATTAGATCCTCCTAAAATCATTGGGTTGTGCAGCACCTGTAATGACACAGATGTTTTTTCACAAGAGAATTGAAGTCTGCCTTCAACATACACACAAAATAACAAAGCATTTTTTCTCTTGTCAAATCTATTTTATAGATTTAACATTCTTGGCTTATTATTAAAAAAAATAATTTCTTATTGCCTCATTGATTTATAAATGTTTACATATTCTGTTTTTCATTGCAATGCTTGTCTGTTGTCTTTGACTTGGTAAAAGTTGTTAGCCAGATTCAAAAAACAGACTTGCTCTAAGGACTGCAACCAGCACATAGTATCAAACAGTTTACATAAAGTCTCATTTTCTGGTGTGTTTGCTTTTTGTGGGCCATTTCATTATTATGCAAATGGAGTTAGGCCATTTTGCAGACAATCTAATTGTTGGCATAATATGTCCTCATTATTTGTATAGTGCAGCAGTTTGCATTAGGCATTACCAAGTGTAACAGATACCAATATAACAGCCTGATTTTTGAGAAACAGAGGCTACTTTTTATCAAAGGCTGTGCATACCAGTTTCTAAATCCAGCCAAGAATCACCAACAGCCCTCAGCAAACCTAAACTGCACAGCTCTTTCACAGGCTAAACATGCACTGTTTGTGTCTATAGGAGCAATATCACTTTTCTGACCCATACATTTGAAGTTTTCATCCTCTAATGCTTTCATTTCTGCACAAGCTTTTGCTCTTAAATGTTGAAGACAGTATTACGCTATGCCTACATATTTGCAGCAAAGGAATAAAGATAAATAAAGCACTATTAAAATAGCAAATGGAAACCAAACTGATCTCTTTTTAGCTAGCAATAGGAATGCAAAGCTGAAACTTTCATCCTGTTCCCAAACAGTAAATCTTATCTTTTCAGAAAATGCTGCCAATTTAGCACTGTTGAACTTTGGAATACAGCCATCCACACATAAACACATTTGCACATTATTTTGGTTGGCCGTTGCTAAAGCCATATGCTGGGATTTTTTTTTAATTAAAAAGACACCTTAGATAATCTTGCAGTGTTCACACAGAATAAAACATTCCTAAAGGTTCTAAAATGTCAACAAAATACTGAAGTAGAAAGGATATTTTTTTCCCCTCCACTAATGTAAATAATGTCAGCTGAGTGAATTTTAACAGCCATGTTTTATGCCTTTATGAAGACGCTACAGTCACTTGTGTTCTGACATTTAAAGTTTTAATGCAGGAAGGATCAGGCACTTCTAAATCCCACTGACCAAAATCAAGAATTTCATACTCCTTTGCCTGTTACCAGAGCTGAAATCCTGATCTGTGTAATGCAGAGTATCAAAGCAGCTAAAGAGTTGGTTTTCATTTTTAAACAACATGCAAAATTACTTAATGTAATTGAGCAGATGAAAACTGAAGTATCAGAGATGGGTTTATATTTTTTCACTCTCAATTTCTACCTAAAAAATGTACCCTGGAAATACCTATGTTTTGCTAACTGAGAATAGATTAGACTGCAACTGCCATGATACCTCAAATATGAAGGGATTTATTTCTTTTTTCTTTTTGCTTTTGGCACTAAAATTGTGGATTATTGAACAGTATTGAATGTAGATTTGCCTCTTCTAGTCATCAGGAAGTGATCAATCACTGTTGAACTGTGTATATAACTGCAGGATATCAAGCTGCCATCACTACTAGTGCCACTGTTTCTCAGCAATGAGAGGAGACAACACAAGTTCCCTTTCCTTCCTTGCACAAAGTCTCCAACATTCAAACAGACTTCTCCAGTCTTTCAATAGCTTCCAGTTTGTGAGTCTCTTTGCTGGAAAAAGCCTGAAAGTCTTTTATTGAATTAAACCAAAGAATTATTTCTTAAAAAGGACAGAGAGAAAGAACAGAAGAATAAACCAGTTATGGGGGGGGGGGGGGGGGGTGCTCTATTTCGAGTTCTTTTTTGAATTGCTTCCTGCTGCTGGTACTGCTGGGGTACCAAGAAACCATGGTTCCATTGCCTGCACTGAGGAGGGTGAGTGGGAAGTTTTTACCTTGGTATGAAAGTGAGGAAGAACATCTCCTCCTTGTTCCGTACCGATCAGAGATCTCCTAAACATTAATCAGACATGGATTATTTTAAATGAAGATTCATGTGTACAGCAACCTACAACAGCACGGGACACTAAATTCTTTAAGGAGCAACAGATGTGCTGTCCAGAGGATGTGTACACACACACTGCTACAACTATGGTAGACTTCTGTACTATCAGAGGGAGCAGCAATCTGGTGTATGTTGTTTCCTCCTTTGCAAAGACTCCTGTATCCCCCTTTTCTCCCTGGTGCCAGTGATGGAAATGGTGGTGAACTCCTAATCTTGTCTCAGGATGTGGGTGGGTTTGGATATGAGTTAGTTTCCATAGAGCAATGGCAGCTGGAATCAGTCATAGGCTTCAGGCTGATACTCTTTGCCTCACATTAGCAGATCCTTTGTACTGTCATCACTGCTGCATCATCTTCCTAGGACTGAGTTCAGCCTTGGCTCAGATCTCCAGTGTTTCTGAAAATAACTCTCAGAATCTCTTCATCTTTTCTTCCAACGGTTCCTGTAGAAATACTGGCTGATTGCAATGTTTTTTTATGAGATTAGAAATACATTGCTATAGATCCTTCCAGCAGTTTGATTTATAGCACTTTGAACACTTTGGCAATTGTGTGTAATAATTTACTGGTCCAAACTACAGTATTTTTCACTTATTAAAGGGGATGAAAACTTTTTATTTGTAAAGATTTTCTGAGTCCTGTCGACTTTTCTTGGTTTATTTTTGATACATTTTTGAAAGGATGTTTTGTTGCACTGGGAAAATATCTGATATGAAAGTCCTTCTAATGTACTTTGTGTTTATGCCCTCAGACAGAAGGTATAAAAACAATATTTTAGATACATTTTTTTCATGATGCATATTCTCATCCAACAGATCAATAAATATTTCTAGTAAACTTTTGGACTAAATGGTGGTATAAAATTATAAGATCCACAGTTATAAATACTTTTGCTAAGCAGCGATTATGTTGATCACATCATGCGAATTGGTTTCTACTTCCTGATTTGTGAAAAATGAACATTTTATGCTTTCCAACCTTTCTGTTTCTACTTGGGTGCATTATTCATCTTGGGTCCCTTTTGTTTAGCAATCATGTTACCACAGGGAAGAATCTGAATGTATGCTGTCAATGTTCAGAATAGTTTTATGTTGCTTTAACCATTCTGTGCTTATTCCTCTCATTAGTCATTCTTTGATCTTTGCTGAGCTAGGACTTTTCTTTTGCAACCTATAGCAACCCACAGCTCTTTCCACCTGTTACAGTCAATCTAGAGTCCAGGAATATATTTGGTGGTCAATATTTCTCTGGAACTTGTATTTATCAACAATGAACCCCACTTGATGCTACGATTTCTGCTTACCTGACCAAATATGTTTGGGACTCTGAAAAGCCTCCATCTGCCATAGTCTGAATAACATCCTACTATCTGAAAAAAATTTACTTCTTCTTATCTATTGTCCTTTCAACTTTATTAACATATCTTAGAGTGGTTCAGAAATAGTTTTGTTTTCTTCTGTCACCATCATTTATTAGAATTATCAGAAAAGCTGTGACTCCCAAATCATAACAAAAGATCGCATAGAAGTAATGGATGCCAGTCTTTATTGACAAGATGTGAAAGAGCTTGAAACTAAAGTGTCCAATCCATCAGGCAAGAACACAATAGCTAAAAGTTGTTTCTGCTAGAAAAATGGGGAGATGAACAGATCTTTTAATATCTTTTAATGTTTCTTAATCATTACTAACATTTTCCTTTTCTGTCCTACTAAACTGTCTTCATCTCAGCCCAGGTGTTTTACCTGTTTTGCTATTCTCTCCTCCATCTCTGCCGGACAGAGTGACCAGGTGGCTCTGTGGTGTTCAGCCGCCTGAAGGTTAAATCATAGCAAAGGGATAAGCAAGTTCTATGTTAGAAAAAGGATTCTGTCTAACATTCAGCTGCAGGTGGGATTACTGAAGAGGCTGTGAAGCTGCAAGAGCCCTATAAAACAAATGTCTGTTGTGAATATCTTCGGGCATTACATAGCTGGGATTCATCTTGCCCAATTCTATCTGTCAAAAAGCATTCACCATTCAGTTTATCCTCTGGGGAGACTTCACAGTTAGTGGAGGCAGACTTAACGCCAGAAAAAATTTATCCTATGCTAAATGAGGTGTCTAGACTTTATGGAATCATGGGGTGTTTGCTTGGTTAACCCAAAGGAAGTCTGGAGGCACCACAGAATTTTGTCCCTGCCATTAGCTTCTATAGTATTATTTTAATGGTTGTAAGAAAAAGGAAATTTGTTCACTCTTTTTCACAAACCAGGAAGAACAGACCAATTCACTTTGTGTGATCACATCACTGATTAAAAAAAAAATTTAAAACTGTAAATTTTATAATTTTATACTATCATTTAGTCCAAAAGTTTACCAGAAACATTTATTGACCTTTTGGATGAGAATATGCATTGTGGCAAATAGGTTCAAATGTGTCTAAAATAAAAAGCATTACATTGTGCTTGTTCAAGATATCTGCATCTTTAAAGAACTATAAGCCACACAGATTGCTAAGTTTTCTCATGAGTGAATGTAAAAATGCATGAGTATGATTTGAACCAGTTGTTCATTTTAATTATGGTTCATCAACATATAGAAATAACTGAGGAACTCCCAATATTTCAAAATCTTTAGCATAGAGCTTTCTCTGAAAGACACAATTTTTAGCAACTATGTTTCATTGCATGTTACTTGTTCACATTTTGAAAAGCTTAACTTGTGCAGACAGAGTGAAAAGCTTGAGTGGAACCATTGTGACTCTCTACACACCAAAAAAAAGAACATTTTAAGAAAACAGCTTACAAGAATTCCATGAAAATATAATAAGTCGTATTTTGCACTTACAAACCATATCTGCATTCAAAAATGAAAACAAAGGTTATCATTCTTGAATGGTTTATTTGGCATGAGTTATTTTGCTGTCTTTAATAATGATAACAGTAATATAATTAATAATAATTTTGTAATAAGTAGTGCAGGAAAAACCCCAACAGAGTAAAAAAGACGAGCTATGAAGGAGGATTGATCCTAAGCAAAGAACAGAAATTCCAGAAACAACTTTCTCACTGTCAGATGACTTTATAAAGTTGGTGTAAATAGGTACTTAATATGAGTGTCAGTTCTGATACTCATATTAAGTACCCTCCATTTGTAAGTAGCTCAGGTAGGAGATTAAACCAGAATGTGTTAAATGTGATATGACCATTGTATATGAAATTTCTTACTTTAGAGAAATACAAACACTTTGGAAAGAAAAGGCCATGTGATTACCATCATGCTAATTATTATTGATGGGTTCACTAGCAGTAAATCTCATCCCTAGATATCCAAGAAAAACACAAAAAATAGACCACAACTCCCCCTTTGTTTTCCTTTTTCCTTCCCAATCCAGACCGCTCAAACAGGTTTACAGTCCAACAGCTCCAGTGCATGTTAATGACAGCTGAGTCCACACAGCTGTTGCTCTTATACTCCATTTCAGGTTAATAACATAGAAAAAAATTCTCTTTTTCCAGTAGTAAGTTAACACATGGCTGATGTGGGAGTAGAGGGAATACATATTAACTTCCGACCTGACAATGCACTGGAACCATAACCTGTCAACTCTCTTTCACATCAACCAGCTACAAGAAGAAAACCTTTGAAACCATTAAAGCTTTGATTAAAGCATTGATCTAAATCAGTAGAAATAGAAGATTAATTAAGTGTACCCAAAATAGTTACTTTAAAATTAGCATGACATTCATGCTGGACACACAGCTGGAAGGAGATACTTTCTTTAATACAGAATTAAAACAGCAAATTAGATATTCCTCAGGCAGAAAAACTCACAGATTCTAATGCAGGAAAACATACAAAATTGTCCATGGGTGTAGTAAACCGTTTTGGACAATTGCAGTGCAATGGGCTGTCATCCCTTGAGGACTTGTCCTAAAGTTACTGGTAAAATCTGACTAGGCTGGTGACTTGGAAAAATACCATTAGGGCTCATATTTTTTGTGATGAGGTTTGTGCAAGATTACAGCTAAAATAGGAGAGGATATATACCTTACAAAAAGGTATAAAAACTTCCTGGGATGTGAAACTAATAAACTGGGGGGACACTCTACTTGGAAAATCACTGTGGAAATTTTTTCTGTTGACACCTAAACCCAGGTTTAAATCAATATGAACTGGTTTTTGGTTTTGTTTTGTTTTTTAATTTGAGAAGGAATCAAATCATAAGCATTATTATTGTAAAGTTATCTACACATGACATCACTGATATAATAAAAGGTGGAAGATAACATGTTGGTAGAAACATGGCAAGTATTAGCCTTTGCAATGTACAACACATTATCCAAAGGATGGAAAGATGAATTGCAACTGCATCTATCTGCATTTGATGGATGCTTTTGTTTTTCTTTTAGCAATATATTCAACAGAAAAATAGCAACTCACTAAAATGCCATGTCTGACTACAGATTACTTCTGTGGTGTTTCACACAGCTTAACACAGAGAAACTACAAGATGCCACAGACATGGAATTATAAATTATGAGTTTAAAATGCCAGTCACATCACTCTTTATAAAATGAAATAATGCAGAGTATAACCTAATGTCCTGGAAATATTAGGGTTGAGATTCATCTGCTACAACTTCAGACAGCTTTTGAGAAACTGATTTATGTTGGAAATCCACATTCAGCTAAGAAGAATCTAATTCTGAGATTGTCTCTTTCTATACCCAACAATAAAAGGAGTCCAAACAACTAACAGTGTATTAAATACCTACAGTCTAATACTGCATTATTGCAATGCGCATTGCAATGCTGAAAAAATCTATGTGCAGTCAGTGAATGTCAGTCTAATTCAGAGCTTCTCTGAATTTGATAATTTTAGAATTGCTTGCATTCCATTAGAGTTAGCAGAATGTCTCTGGAAACCAGCACGAAAGTAGGTCTCTTCCACCTCAAAATATTGTAGGTATCAATAGAGGACAGAATACCTTTATCTTCAATTCTCAGCACACTATACGATCTTTAGGGTGGAACCATAAGAACGAACAATGGCGGAACATTGCAGGAAGCATGTGGACCATGTCTTCTGCACACAAGGGGCTTTTCCTATGGGTTCAGGTGAAGAATAGGGCTCATGGAGCTGCCCAAAGCAGTAGCCCAAAAGATGCAATGTTAAGTCCCACATATGCTCTTTGAACCAGTAATCCCTTTGCAGATTTTACTTTGTGTTGTGTTGGGCAGCACCGGCAAGTACTGACTTTCAGAACCTGGTACATGAGACATAACACCAACTGCTTCAGAAATATTCAGAAGTGGATAAAAGAAGAAAGAGGGAGGGTTCCCTTTAATCATGTGAAGTAAATCTGAGTGAGGTTTCTTGTATCTGCAGTGTCAGTCACACCAGGATCATAAAGTAGCATCCTGACCACTAAGCTGGACCAGAACACTGCTTAAGGGACATAGAATTACTAAAGCTTGTACACAAATTTTAGCATTACAGACCCTGAGCAAGATTTTGCACTCTATGAAAGAGCCCTTCCAAGCAAAGGTTCTCTGGTGAGCAAACAGAATTAAGTATTAATTAACAAATAGTAAATACTCGAATTAATAATTAGTCGTTCTTAAATCTTTGCTGTAAAAAAGATGTCTTAGGCAAACTAAAGTTTGTTCACTTCAACTTGATTTGTATGTAGAGAGGTCAAAGACATCTGTGCTGACCTGATGTCATAATCCACTGCCTCAAGTAAGCCACCAACACTGTTTCAGTATCTGTGTGTAGATAGACCAAGTATGATGGTATCAGCATGCTGTGGTAGTTGTAAAATCTGCATGCTCAGGAGACATTAGCATCCATGCCAGAAGTTCATATAATGCCACAGTGGCTGCTCTCCCTTACGTGTGTATTTTAATACACCAGCTAGGAAAATTTAGGTGCAGTTCTGCATGAAGAAGAATATTTCTGCAAAACCTAACACTACCAAAAGCTCTGGCTTATTCTCTACTTTTACTCTTAACTTAAAGAAGGCATTTTTTCTGTATATCACAGTGTGTTATTTCCATGCCTGGCAAATCTGAAGGTGTGATGATGTTCAGTGTTGTATAGTATTTTTTGTATTTTGCCTCGAGCTGAATAGAGCTGTTAGATATCTATCTATCTATCTATCTATCTATCTATCTATCTATCTATCTATCTATCTATCTATCTACCAATGCCTGCTAAACAACACTGCTGCAATCTGCCTTTTTACCTCCTCAAAGAGGAAAAAAACCACCTCTTGCAAATGCAATAGCAGTATTCCTTGGTAAGAAATTGGATTATATGAAATCTCATCATATACATGAAATAAGACCTTGGTCTTTCAATAGGTAAATTTCTAATCCATTTCAGCATCCCATTGTTTGAATGATGACTAGGCTTCTGGAAACACATATCCTGACGAATTAAGAGTGTTACTTGTGTTTGTTGCTGCATTTTTTTATGACTGCTCTTCAAAATGGAGTGCTACAAAAAAGTCAGTTCTGTAAAGCAGTCCAGGATTCTTCTTAAACTATGTGCTACACCAAAACTTTAATCAATACAAGTATCTCCAGAAATGCTATGTTCTTCCGGTTTACAAGTGTCTCCAGAAATGCTATGTTCTTGTTGCTTATGTTAGTGGCTGATGGTTTATGTTGGCCACAATTTCAGTTTTATTGTCATCTGGCTGTATTCCTCCTGAAGAGAGAAGGGATTTCATGTGATTAACTTAGATTTCTGAAGGCTGGATAATATCTTGATTTAACTTCACATAGTCTGTTTGGGTCCTTGCCATCAGTTGTATTTCCAGTTGTGTTCTGTCTCAGTTGATGCAGGTTTTATCATACCATCAACTATTTAATAACAGTGCCTCCAAAAGTTATTGTTCTTTTGCTGAAACTTTCATTAACTGGCTCTAATGGAAAATATACACAAAAATGTTTACAGCATGTAGGTGCGTACTTGAGAAATATACCTTGTTCAAACCAAATTGCATATATCTGACTCTCTTATCCATAACAATATTTTTAAGTGCTTTTTTGGCTCCAAGTGTATGTCAATCCAGAAACAGAAAAGTTCCAATTCATTATAGCCTTGATTAAACTGCTGGAGTTCAAAAAATGCTAAACTACATAAAATACCCATAAACAGTAACACTAATAATAAACTCTAATACCTAAACAAAACAAAATAGGAACCCTGATGTTTAACCCGTACTCTAATCCTAAAATTAAACAAAACCCTAAACATAAACCCAAAACCTTAATCTAAACCAAATTTTAAACCCAGCATTAATCCCACCCATCAACCTAAAACTAACTGCACTCAAACACAAAACCCAAATTTTAAGTACAACCCTAATCCTAAACCCCATAATGCTAAAACTAAACTCAATTAGAGCTCTAACTAAATCTGAATAATACCAGTGAATCATAATACCAACCTTAAATGTCCCTCTTTGAAGAGCTGGAGTAACCCTGACCCTGAACATCAAGCCGAACCATAATCCAAATTGTTGTGTGGAAGCACAAACACAACTTCTAAAACTTATCCTGACCCAAACTATAGTTCTGCTCTGTCCAAACCCATAATTATTATTTCAAGCCCTAATACTAAACCTGACAATACTCCTTGGCCACCCTGTTGCCTTCACCCCAGCAATAAATCAAACCCTCAGCTTTGACATGAAGCATTAACAAAAAAAAGAAACTTAAACTGAATCCTAACTCTACTGTTATCCACAAGATTAGATTTAGGGCTTTGGTGTTACAGCATGAATGTGGGGCTGGGTGTTAGAGGTTAGGGTTCGGTTCTGGTGTGGGATTAGGGTTTTAGCTATGGGTTGATTTTTTTGTTAGGATATGGTTTATAATGGGGTTAGTGGTTGGGGTTTGTTATAGGGACAGTGGCTTGTGATTGGGGTTAGAAGCTGAAGTGAAGGTTGTCATTACAAAGTGTTTTTCTATGGAATGAGGAATGCCATAGAAGAACAAATTTTAAATTAAAATGTAAATAGACTATTCAAAGAAAAAATAAAAGGTAGTGATTACAAATTAATGGCATTCCTTAAAAACTGTAAAGTAGTTGAGCAAGTAAATCCAGCCTGTAACCTCCCACACAAAGTGGCAAGAAAACCAGTATACAGTGTTAATTTTTAATTATATTAATGGGATTGAGTAAGTACAGACTGATGCATCTGTTGCTTACACAGTAAAATTACGGGCAATCATGATAAAAAGATAGAATTAGAGAAGTCATAGGTAGATACTGGGCACTGGAGAAGTCCAGAAAAGTTTTGTAGTGTTAAATTATGTATAATTTATCTCTGAAAAAAACATATAAAGAGTTTGAGATGATAGATATACAATCCATAAAGTCTATGTAGACTTGCAAAGGGTGTTCAAAAAGGTTAGTCACCAAATGCTCTCCAAAAAAAATATTCTGGGATGGCAAAATACACAAATTTTTCACATGATAGAATAACAATTAAAAGACTGGAATCAATTATCAGTTTTCAGAATATATGAAAGCTGCAAGTGGAGTACACTCTACATCACCATATTGAAGCATATTAAAGTGACAGAGTTTGGTAGCTGATATTTGGGATTTTAAAGACAACAAATGAATGTGCAGGAAGATTTTATGAGACTGGTTGATACAGAAGAGTAAAGGAGCAAAATAACATTCAGTGTAAAATGGATGCAAAATAATTCTAACGTATGCAGTGTGATTGACTCTGTATACATGCTGAGTGGTAATTGATTACTGGGGCTTAAAAAAAACTCTTCAAAACATTTCAGAAAAAAATAGAAAATAGACTAACACTACACTCTGCTCAAAAGGTAAAATAACACATAGCAGAAAACATGACTGTATCAATGTACACAGGAAATATCTGCCTGTTCTTGGAGTATCCTGTGTAGTTCAAACACCTCTCTGACAAAAAAAAGAATGGAATACATTTAGAAAAGAGTGAGGAAGAGTAGCCAAACAACTGAAACTTTTTCAGTACATAACCAAATTAAATAGACTAGTACTCTTCAGCTTTGTAAAGAGAGCAGGGTTGTGAACACCTGTTCAGTGTCTTTTCCAGTATAGGAACAAAGTGATACCAAATACAACTAGAATTAAAAGTAAAAAAAAAAAAAAATACAATGTATATTTAAACTCAGGAAACACTTTCCTGTTGAATGTCGTGGTAAAGTTGGCAAGTGTTCACTAAACAGATGACTGGTAATGTGAAGAAACGTTGATTACTTTGAGAAATGCAGATATATCTCTAACTCAAGAATCTTAGTTTACCAGGAGAATTTCTGTAGTGTAACAAAATGTGCTCACCTATGTATTTATGGTCACTGGCCACGGTAGGAGATAAGATTCCCGCCTAATTATACACTTTGATTTATCTCAAAGGGACATTTCTGAAACTTCAGTTTGATAGAATGGATGAGGAACCAGGCCAGACTGGATGGATAAAAAGGAAAAACATAAATGAATCAAAGCAAAAACAGAATGAAAAATAGGTCAGACCACAGAACGGAGAATAGAGAAGGATGAAAAAGGAACAGCAGAGCAGTGATGGAGAAAAAAAATGGAATAAAACACAGAAAACAATACAATCATCTTTCAACATGCATGATCTCTGACTGGAACAAATGTAGAGAAGGACTGCTGGCATAAATAGCAGAACAGGAGCATGTATTATACGAAAAGGCAAAAAAAAATTAAAAATTTGTAGGTCCACTAATCTGAGAATTGAATAGAGGTATTACTTTTCTACACAAATACGTTTACCTACATCAGGAGCATAAGCTGAAAGACAGCATCACAAGAATGAAAATGTGTAAGTTGGCCATGTATAGATCAGGAATGCAAATTCAGTCAGAAGATCAGTGAGGCTGTGAAACAGACTTTGAGTTGAAATAAGGCTGGTGCAATTTCAAAAATTATGAAAAAATACTGCAACATGTCAAAACAGGATACTAGAATCTGTGAACCCATAGACTATTACAGTTCTAGGACCCATGTTTTAAATGCCAGCAAAACAATTAAAAGAAAAAATGTCAGACTCCTCTCAATTTGTTTTTTTTTCTTTTTCTAGGATGGGTTTATGCATCTCTATCACATAAAAAAATAGATTCACACAGTGTGGAGATCATTCAGTTACCTAGTTTGGTGTCCGGTAATAACAGGCCATTATATTTACTTCAGCTAACTCCCTCTTGAGTGCAATGAACTTTCTTTGCCTAAAATATATTTTCTAGGTGGGTGTCTGAGTTCAGTTCAAGGAATTCAAAAGACTGAGAGTGCACCACTGCCTTCAGAATTTGTGCCTTTGGATGACCATGTGCACAGTTAAACTTATTCATGGAATATTTCTAATTTGAACTTCCTTGTCCTAAGGGAACTGTACTGTACTATTCTCCATGAGCTTAAAAATCATCTTGGGATCTAGTATTTCTGTCTGTTCAAGTATTTGTACAATACAAGAAAGTAATTCAAATCTGGAAAAGCTAAAAAGGCTGAGCTAAGCTATTTGTTGTAATTTATTTCTGCTAACCCACAAGTATTGCTTGTGTATCTCTTCCAATTTTTTTTATTTTTTCAGCAATCTTCTTGAAACTCAGATGGTACTATTGATTGATTTACACAATTAGTACAGCCAGTTGATCCACTTCACTCATAGAGGTGGCTGATCACAGATCACAGAATATTCTGAGTTGGAAGGAGCCCACAAGGATCATCAAATCCAACTCTTAAGTGAAGAGTTGAACACACAGGGGTTGAACAAACACACAACCTTAGCACCATGCTCTGACCAACTGAGCAAATCCACTCAAGTGATGTAGCCATTTATAGAGAAGACAAGCATCCAGCCCCCTTTGTGATGAGTTCAGCTTTCTTTGTAGCCATGACCATACCCTACATCCCTCTCTGAACTTCATGGACATGTCACCTTCCACATCTGCTGTGAACCTTCTGACATTTTTGTGGGTCATTGATCAGTCACAGCTAGATAGGTCTGGACAAATTGTACGGTTAGGAACATAAGAATTGCCTTTTATTTTAATATTGTTTTCTTCTATGTGAGCTGCATTTGCATCCTAAAACCTAGTCATCACTAGCTAATTGAATAATTTCTTTAAAAAAGGTGAATTGCATTTTCAGCTCAAAACTTGGACTTGAGGTGACGGCAGATGGGCTGGAGTCATAATTCTTTTTTTGTGGGACATGAACATTAATTCCATGAAGAGAGGTAAAGTTAGAAGATTACATACTGCAGCCTCCAGTCCAAAGTAGAAGTATATCTTTTATATTTGTGCCAGGCAGAGTAAGTCATTGCAGTGTTCCTTCCTCATGCATGCAAGTATTGTGTTCTTCTTAAATTGTCACATTACAACATGAGAGCTAATAGTGAGTTGTCAATCAGTTTTGCTCCTTAAGTTGTTTTCAGTGACATTGCTTTCCAAGGTAACATCTTCCATTTTAGCTCAGTTGGTCAGAGCATGGTGCTAAAAACCACTAGGGTTGTGGGTTCAGTCCCTATGTGGACCATTCACTTAAGAGCTGGACACAATGATCCTTCTGGGTCCCTTCCAACTCAGGCTATTCTGTGATTCATTTCTGTGATTTGTTCAGATAGTCTTAATTATGGTGTTAGTTATCTCAAAAGATATACAGACTAATTCAAATTTTTCTACTTGGATAACTCCTTTCCAATACACCCTCTGCTAAAGAGAGGTATTATACTCCAGGATATTGCATTCCAGGATAGCTGCTCTGTCTGTCATGGCAGGGACCATCAAGGAGCCCTCAGTGTCACTTAACTCAGCCATGAGGAGCTCTAATGCCATTGAAAGCTGCACCAAATTGTGCCAGATTGACATTCCAATGGATCAAAGGGGCACTTCTCTTTTTCTGGTAACAGGCAATTTGAACCTGTATGTAAAATTTGCTATGTGCCAGAAATGAATGCCATAATAGCAGAGACTGGTACAAACAGGCAAGATAGAAAAGGTTTGACTACTGGAGGTGGCTCTGGTTTGAAAGTTATAAAAAAAGCAATGAGAAGCTGAAGAAGAAAGTTCTAGGATAATTGAAAGAAAAGAACCCTCAAAATGTACATTTTTACATTATAGAACTGTTGACAATGAAACAGTCTGAAAGAATGGTAAAAATTTTTTCACCAACAGAAGGTAGACCGGAGGTGTTGGCAGATCACATTCCTGTGACTCTGTTCAATATATTCATGTAACACATGACTGTATTATATATAAACTGGAATACAATGACAAAACCAGGTGTCTCCAAGCCTACAGAGCATATCAGGCTGATAAAACATTAGGAATATTTTTTAGGAACTTCACAGTCCAATTTACCTGAATGTGTTACAGAGTTATTACCAAAACATGTGACCTTATTCTAAAGGAGTTTTTTTTCCTCCTCTTGCAATATTTTTTATTTGTTGCTGAAATAAAATAATAAAATAAAATAGGAAAATATATGGTGAAAAATGGATAAAAACCTGCCTATGGAAAAATATCACATGCTAAAATAGTACCAGAAACTCAGCCCAAGGAATGTTGAAATGTGTTTTTCTCTGAATATGTGACTATGGAAATAGATGTAATCCACATACCAGATGTTAAGTTAAAAAAAGAACAACCACCTCCTTGAGGTGGATGCTACTTTTGCTTCAGTAAATATGTGGGTTTTCTTTATTTGAGTTGAGACAGATAGCTTAAAAATATCTTAACACAGTAAGTTAAACTATATAAATCAATGAACTAGCATGCATACGTACAAAACTTAAAAGTAAAACAATAAGATTGCAATACAGTTGCTTCTTAGTGTGAACCTTTAGATGCCATAGGAATGTTAACATTTTAAAAAGAAGTCTGTGCCTGGCTAACTCACTGAATACCAAATTTGCTGAATAGGAACTTGGCTAAAATTATTACATCAGACTCAAAAGGGTATTGTCGGTCTGTCATGCAACAACCTCCACAGAAGAAATGCAGTTTTTAATGATTTGTTTGGTGTATTTAACAAGTAGGCAGAAATCTGCTCTTACAGTCTGCAGTGGATTCTTGAAAGGACAGCAGTATTGAACAGTCTGGATTCTTGAGAGCGAATCAGCAGTATCTCAACATTTCAAGGTTGAAATCATCATGGCAAGATAAAAAAGCCAAAACAAATAAAACCAAATCTAGGATAATGAGGATGTTCAGTCTACTTGGGACCTCACTGGGAATTATCATGTCATCAAATGGAGTTTTCAGAGTAGCTAGTTTTGGCTGGAGCTGGTTTTAGGCAACAACTCGACAGCAACTAATTTCTAACAACGAAACTCTTCCCCTCTGTTTGGCCAGTAAAGACGTCTCTAGACATCTCGTTGGGATGATGAGCATGTTCATATTTAGCTTAATTGCTGTTTGCTCACAAAGGGCTTCACAGGGACTGTGCACCTAAATGCCTCCTTTCCTCCTGCTTCTTTTCTCTGGCTCTCCAGCAGCAAATTCATTGTGATACAATCAAGCAATTATAGCTATAGTTCTTACTTGGTAGAAGCTCCCCTGTTGGAAGCTGAGGGATGTTGCTAACTGCTGCACTGGCGAGGGGAGTAAGGTATAGAATGATCATTATAATCTTCCTTTAAGTTCTCTTCAAGAATTTGACTATACAGTTATTGAGAACATCCCAAGGGAGACGCATTGCTGCAGGGATTCCCCAAGGAAAGCATGGAGTGTCCAAGGACCAGCATGTTATGTAGAACCAGCTTCTACAGGAAATGGGGCAAGAGGATTAAAGTCATGGGTAGATTTCAAGTCTACCTTTGCCTTGTTCAACCATAATTCTGGGTGTCTTCAGGTTTCTGTGAAGGTCGTGACTAGCATTGTCCAAAGTCTGGTGTACAAAGTCGTCCTTTCGTTCATTACAAAATGTAATTTTTCTCCTCCTCACTCTCCTATATTTTCAGCTTACCACTTATAATTCTGTCCTGATAGTCTCATATCTCTGAATGGCAGTGGATATGAGTCACATTAATCCATTGTATCCAGCTTTATGAACTTCTCAGAACCCATGTCTGGTGCCAATTTTGTCACTTTGGGTGACTGAGCAGATGAAGGTAATGCATTCATGTCACCGCTGCGGTCAATTGCATGCTGTTTGCACAAACAGGATGCTTCCCCGTGAAGGCTGTCACCCCTGTCATTGCATCAGGTCTGTCTCAAAATTTTAAGCCCCAAGGGTGTCAGTGGAAGTATTTCTTCCACATCTTAAGATTCTGCCTGATTCACCTCTCTGTGTGGTCTGAATCTGATTCTATTGCACTGAGCTGTGCAAATATACTTATGTTTAAACAAATAAACAAAAACTCAGAAAGGCCATAAACCTTAAAAAAAGAGTCTTGTTGGCTGCTTCTGCCTGGGACACAACTCAGTCTAACAAACTACAGAAGCCAAATAGATGAAAGTGAAGAATACACAGCTATGCTCTAGAAAGCAAAATATTTTGTAACATTCTTTGAATAAAAATTTAAATAGAGGATAGAAAAAGAATAATGAAAGAAACATGAAGAAATTATTTTACATTTCCTGATGCTTCATAAAAAAGTGAAAATCTGCTTCTTCTCTGTGTGCAATTTTTATTATTTTTTTGAGTTCTGATAATCCACTGGGAAGTGGTAGGGAAATATTCTGATGCTAGGGAAATAGTTTATTTTACCTGAAACTAAATAGATTTCTTTAATTTAACAAATTTTAAAAGGTTCCAAGAAAATTTTTTAAAAAATTAAAAATCCTAGGATAGCTTATGAAAATAAGGCTTGTCTGGCATTGCATTGAAGGTCTTGATCACTAATTAAAAAAAAAAAAACAAAAAAACAAAAAAACAACCCAATACCTTCTCCCTCTTAAAAGAACAAGGAGAGTATTTTAGTCTTATTTGCAAAGAAAATACAATTATCATCACAAAATCTGTTTCAAAGTGTAGAACAAAAATGGGAGCAAATATTTAGGTAAAATTCCCAGTTACACCCTAATCTTTAATTAGACAGGTTTCTAACTAACTTTAGGGATTTAATTTTTAGCTTTATGAATTTCAAAATATGCATCAAACTGCCAAAAATTTCAGAGACCAGTAACTTAATACCTATTTCCCTATGGAAACTGGGGTCCTCACATTGAAGTGATACTTCCATATGTTTTTCACACCATGCAATCGTTTTGCAAATAAAACACATACAAAATACCTAGGGAACAAATACCCTTTCAGCAGAATAAGACCTCACCAAAAAATGCTCTAGAAACTGAAACATTTCTGTATGAGGAACACCTGACAAAATTCTCTGACATAAACAGATGGCAGAAAAAAAAATAGAGAAAACTTTGCCATTTACTCCAATTTCAGGTCCTTGACCACAACAATTTTTATAATGATATGACATTAATTACAACTCTCCAATTACTTTTGTTAGTCCACCCAGCTATGTAAAACATATGAGGACAATGAGCAATTTCTTTTTAAATTTACATTTCTTTTATGAGAATTATTTTTCTTTTTAGAATAAAATAATTTCTTGCACGTGGAGGTGTTACTTGTGTTGTCTCAAATGAGTAATTGAAGCTTCCTGTCTTATTCTCTTCTTTAACTGACCTTTGCCACATCTTTGTATACTATACTTGATTTTTTTTCTACTAAGGAAAAAGATTAGTAATTTGAAAGAGGTTGTGTTTTCCAGCTCAAGAAATCAGATTTTTTTGCTGAATTAGTTTAACGTATGCTGAATTACAACTTTCACATGTTCACTGGAATAAAGACAAATGAACAGAAACACATTCTGAACATTCATCATTTTTCTAGCAAGCTACAGTCACATAAGAAACTGTTTAGTATGCATAGAGTGGTTACAATTAATTTTTATATATTTGGTTAAGCTTAATAGCCCCTTTCTTCTTTGCATATTGTGACTACCTCTTGAATTAAGAACCATTTAAACATACTTAGAAGATGGATGTTGAATTTGAAAAGAATACTTGCTCCTTTTATATTTTTCTCATGTTATCATCTACAGCAAGTCACAGATAGGTTTTGTTTGCCCTTGAAAGCATTAGTGTCCCATTCACTAGGGACATTGCACCATAATTCAGAGCACCATTGAACAAAGCATGATACATCAAGGGGGGCTCATTCCGTGCTTAACCACCCTCTGGGTGGAAAACTTTCTCTAATATCCAACTTAAACTTCCTCTGACACAGCTTTATGAGGCTCCCTCAGGTCATATCGCTGGTCACCAGAGAGAGAAGATCAGTGCCTAACCACCAACTAGCAATTGCTCTAAAGTAAGAAGGAAGTATAGTGCATTTCCCAGATGATGCTGAACTGTAAATTGCATTCTCCTAGGGTAGTCACTTTTTTGTATCACACTGTCTCTTTAACCAATGAAAATAATATATTGTAAGGAAAAAGGGGGACAGAAATCAAAATGTGACAACTGCATAGTGTTTACATTGCTATGGTTGTACAGCATCAAGATCAGTTCCCTCCCTTTCTTCTGGTGAGAACTGTCTATAGTGATATATAAAGCAGTTTACTAACAGATTGAAAAGAAAATGTTTACAAAATATGAGACCACAAATGAAAAAATGCAGAGAATATTGGAATGTTGTTAAAGTCTTATTATCATCATCATCATCTTGTTTTTAGCTACCTTCATATGGAACTACAATTTCAGTCTCTGCCCATTAACACCATAAACCACTTTAATATCCAGGTGTATATTTCAAAGATAAACATCTATGTATTGTTATAAATTAGGTCATTATTACACTGATAAATTGTCAAACATTTGAATGCCTTAAACAAATCAACATGCCAATGACACTTTTTTTTTTTTTTTTTTTTTTTTTTTTAGTGACAGAAAAGAAAAGGTCATATGTTTTCTCCATTTACATTGGGCTTCCAATTTATTTGAGTGCAAATGTGTCTCCAAACTTCCAGCTGGGCTTGGGAGTTCCTTGACATCTTTCACCCGCACTGTAGAACTCCCACAGACACTGAAAACAAGATCTAGATACTACTTAGATCTCATTTCTCTCTGCCCAGTCTTATCACTGGCTTCTCTGAACATTTTCCAGCTATATCCACAGGGATATAGTGCAGTGGTAATTCCATGTCGGTTTCCTAGCTCACTGCACTGATCCACCAGAAGAAGCCCTCCAGAAATAAGATCTATGCATCCAATGCTGCACATAAATGGGGTTCCCACCATCTAGAGTGATGTCAGATTTAATTGCTGCCTGTATTGGTTTTTTTTAACCTTACCATTTTATTGGAATCTTAATAAACCCTCTGTTTTATTAAGTTATTTGTTTCCAGGCTTTTATCATTGAGCTCAAGAAAGGACCTGCATTCTCTCATGCCCTGTACTGGCACAGACTAGTTTCAATCTCTGCATAAGCATTTATGAAAGTGTCAGCAGCAGGGATTCTGCTTAGAGCACTGCTTTTTAGTGATCCTGTTTCCCTCTCTCTTCCATCCCAGTGTGCAACAAATGCACAGTGATACCTCCCATACTTGTAAATTTTTAAAAAATAGACAAATTTTCGTCATCCTTTGGGTTTTCTAGTGATCTGAGTTCTCTTTCCAACCCCATGCTGAAATAAATATCATCCTTGTTCATTAGGACAGGCAGTTGAATTTAAAAACACAAATAATCTTCAGCTTGCTATTAGAGGGTTCTCCTCTTTATGATGAAAAGAAATGTTTCAATTCAGGTCTGGTTTTGCCTGGCTATGTATCCCATTGGTCCAGATCCTGATCCCTGGGACTGATTTCTTAGATTGCCCTCAGATCTCCCCCATCACTATGTGCTTACATGATGATCTCTGGGCCATGGTCACCATCACTGGACGTGATCCTGACTTCTGTGCACAGGACTTGCCTTTTCCCCACCGTCTTACCCAATGATCTGGACCCTTGGGTGGCCCTGATCACCTTTCTCAGGTCAGTCCTGCCTGTCCTGGGGTGGTGAGGCTGAGCCTCAGCTATCAAGGTCTCTGTCCTGCCCTGACAGCATATTTGGGTCACCACCTGTTGGACGGCAGCTGGGTTTTTCTGCTCCCCAGCATAACAGTGTGACAGTCTGTTGTGCAGCTGTGTACTGATATATTTGATCACCGTGCAAGTTACCTGTTATTGAGCACTTTAAAGGACAAAATTAAACCTGATGTATTGGCTGTACAAACCTCCTGGACCTGAGGAAAAAAAAAAGCAGATTGAAAGTAAAATGAAGGCTTGGTTGAATGGTTCATCTAACATCATTAAAAAAGCAGGAGGATGTAAAAGTGAAGGAGAAAATTAATAAATATCGGGAATAAAAATGACAGGTTTTGACTGCATCTCAAATTTTAAATAATTGCTAGAGGCTAGAGGCTCCTGGGATGATTTACAGTGAATACTAACAAAAAAGCTTGTCAACCTTAAGTAAATAAATCCATGATTCTAAAGGGTTGTGCTGGTCTGACATAATTCAATATGCATAGTATTAAAAAAAATGTGCAAACTACTCAGCTCACACCTCACAAAAAGTAATAGATGTTGTCAGATGAACACTGAAGTCAGGACGTTATTGATTCTTGAGAGAAAGTTACTTCTAGAACTCAACTCCTGCTCATTCTTCAAGCTCTCTGTAGGGCACTATTTTGTAACTATACATATATATGTCTGCTTTGCCATTTAATAGTATTTCAGAAACATTACTCAGATCTTTACTGTTTAATAAAAATGCTTAAAAACATTCAATGTTTCAGCAAATGAATTTCAGCCTAACTGTCATTTCCAGTGGAAAAGTGAGGGCAAGGATGGAGAAATCTAAGACGTCTCAGAGACCTAGTTCTTCAAGGAGCTGATCATTGTTTATCATTCCTGTGGGGACTCATTTTGAAAGAAAAACAGAAGTCTGGAGTGGGTCTGTGAACAAATGGGTGCAAGGCTAAAAATCTTCTAAAAATTAATATCGGTGAGGAAAACAAACTTTAGGATACTGCGAGTCTTGCATCATCTTACCTCTGACAGCAGGAGACTTCAAGAATCATACTGTTATTTTTCTCTCCACATTTTTCTCCTCAGTCTTACACCAGAAGATGAAGGGTGAAAGTTAATGGTGCTAAAACTAGATTAATTTTCATCAGTTTTCAAACTTTCATTTCAATTGTGTGTTAGAAGACAGAATCTAATGTCAAATTCTGCAAAACTGACCCTTAACACCTGCAGAGAAATGCACAGACCTCTTTAGTGGTTGATCCACTCAATGGTACTATTGGTTGATTTACACAACTAGTATAGCCAGTTGATCCACTCCACTCATAGAGGGGGCTGATCACAAATCACAGAGTATTCTGAATGGGAAGGAACCCACAAGGATCATAAAGTCCAACTCTTAAGCAAATGGCCCACAAAGGGGATGAGCACACAAGCCTATGTAGGGCATTTTCCTTGGCTACTGATACTTTGCTACTGTACATGTTGCTCTACGCAATAACAGGATCAGGTCCTACTGTGTTGTGTGCTGTAAAATCCAAAAAAAAGAATTTTTGCTCTAGAAACTATATATTCAAAATCAAAACAGGGTAAAATGCACCCGTGCACAATAAGAAAAGTCACAACACCACTTACCTTTCATTGAAATCATGTTTAAGAACAATTTATCTATTTGCTAGAAATCACCATGAAATTTAGAGACAGGGTGTGAATTGTTAACAGAAATAGTAATTATATATACAATTCATATCATTTTTAGAGACTATAAATCTTCATGGAGGTATTTGCCCATAGCTTCAGCTCTAATAGCTCTTTTTTTAATGTCTTTATTAATTTTGTCTTGTTTATTGTTGTAAATGTATCACCATTCTCCTGCTCACTGAGATGAAACTACATCTTTTTTTCTTACTGCTGCTTCCCAGGAGTATGAACCACAAATGAGTTACACCTCATCAAATATCACATTTTTCTTCTGTGATATAGCTAGTCATGTTTTCTTGCAGATACATAATTCAACTTGCAGATGTCTCATCAGCCTCCCTCTCTCCTTGACACCTGTCAACTCTTTGTCCTCTTGCTGAAGGTGTTTAGTGCATTATTATTCCAGTCTGAGGAAAGTCCTTGGAAAGTGTCTGTCAATAGAGTGTGTAAGAGCATTGACATACAAACTCATACCTTTCTCTAAGCCACTATTCAAGAACTGCATGAGTCAGTGCTAAGGTCATAATGAGAAATACTCGTTACATCCCTTATGCGTTAAGAGACAAATCAAATTGCCACATGTTCTCAGGATCCCGATCCTGCAGCAAGCTCAATGCATGTAATAGAGGACCTTGGATCATAAATTTGCATAGCTGGCTGTAAGATTTCATTTTTAATTACCTGACCTGTGTGAAAATACTTTAAAAGCGGCCAGAATGTTTTTTTTTTTCATTTCAGTACTGAAATAGGGCATTGAAAAACAACATGCTATACCATTTTTTTTTACCTGGCATTCTTTAGAGGGCAGAAGTAGGCAGCATGAACGAACAGTAATGGTTGAAAAACCCGCTAAAGATAAGGTATGTTACAGACAAGGATTGGTGGCCTAAACAGAGATGTCAGTGACTCTCATATTTAGGGAAAGGACAAATGCTGAAAGGTGAGACTATTGCAATTTTGTCAGAAAACTGTGATCTTCAGGATTTGTACAGCAACTTTTTCTAGGCATGTGATCTCTTGTAAAGTCAGTGCAGCATTTCTGAACCATGTTAGATTGAAACACACACAGAGGTAAGTGATAGAATCACAGATTGTTTTGGATTGAAAGGGACATTAAAAGCTCATCTAGTTCCAGCCCCCCTGCCATGGGCTGGGACACATTCCACTAGACCAGGCCCAAAACTCTTTGTCTTGAGCACCTCCAGGGATGATGCATCTCCAGCTTCTCTGGGAAACTTGTTGCAGTGCCTCACCACCCATATAGTAAAGAATTTTTTCCTAATATCTAATCCAAAGTTACCCTCTTTTAGCTTAAAGCCATTACCCCTTGTTGTATCACAACATTCCCTTGTAAATAGTCCCTCACCAGCTCTCTTGTTGGTCCCCTCTAGGTACTTGAAGTCCTCAGCCTGAACTCACCCACAG
The DNA here is from genome assembly GCA_024734555.1 of Trochalopteron elliotii. NCBI lineage: Eukaryota > Metazoa > Chordata > Aves > Passeriformes > Leiothrichidae > Trochalopteron > Trochalopteron elliotii. Next base: position 3,962,920 of record JANPWX010000072.1, read on the forward strand.
AAAATAGAATAAAGCAGCCTGGAATCAGCAACTTTGGGCCTGTTCTGAAATGACCAAGTCTTGGAATGGCAGAATATTTAGCCTCAAACCTTTTTCAATGCCTGACCACTGATGACACTGCCAAATAGAAAACAGTGGCAGTTGTATATACTGTATATACACACATATATATATATCTCCATGTATCTACTTATATAATGTAGACACCTGTCAGCTGAAAACTGTCCACCATCTACATTTCAGTGAAGCCACCAAAACGCTGTCACTCAGAAGTGCGCTTCAAAGGCAAGCCTGCTGAAGCCTAGAGTAGAAATGCTTTCTTCAGTGAGGTTTTTACCTTTCCAAATAAAGGCAAAAAATACTGCATCCAGCATAAGCACAGAGAAAAAAAATGCATCAAACACTGCAAAGAGTCACACAGGGCTTTGAAATCAAGAAGATAAAGATATGACAGAACATTAGAAGGCAAAGGAAGGAAATGAGAGAGTCAGATCAACAGGGCCTCAGAGATCAAATTTTATAAAGGGCTGGGCGATAGGTGCATTTGGAAAAGGAAGAAAGGTGATGATACTCATTGAATGATAATATATCAGCTAAATGGGAAATTTGGAATAAGGTGATGAAAACAAGTTGAACTGGGGTAATACTGAAGATGAAAATGCAGCAGCACAGGGACAGCTCATGGTTATCCGATGTAAATGAGCAAAACACAATTGAGCAACCTCAGATTTGGTTGTTCAAAGCTGTCAACTAGAACAGAGATGGAGAGGAAGAGAAGCGATGAAATAAGTTTAAGGCATTGACTTTTGGTCATATTGAGTTAAAAATGATGATGACTCATCCTGGGTGAAATACTCGGGGTGCCACCCTCAGCATGCGATTAGAAAATATATAAATCTGCACAGAGCAGATGTGTATGGATGAAATGTCAGAAATAATGTACTTAGTGGGACAAACAGAGAGTGACAGATAATGCTTTGGAGTACCTCAGGGACAAAAGGAGAAAAGGGATGCCATCAAAAAGGCTGATAAGACAACAGTTAAAGGAAAGCAAAGTGAATGGACTATTATCCTGGAACAAATGGCCCACAAGCACCAGCAGCATTGCTAACAACTCTCAAAGAGAAGAAATAAAGTCAATTCCCTAAGATGCAATAGCAACTAACACATTGTGGATTCTGCTTAGGGCAGTACTTGGAAACCCAGCAACAGGAGACCAGCAGAAAATCAGCAATATCCATCTCAGTTGAAATTAATAAAGATGATGGAACTTTGATTTTTGGGCATGAACAGACCAGCAGTAGATATGTGTAATATATATTTAGAGGACGGAAGTAAATATGTAAACAGTGTTCCTGAGAAAGAAAAGGAAACATCAGATGAAAAAACTGTACTTTGCCTAATATATCATTACTTGTTTTTAAAGGAAAAAAACAGAACTCAACCAAGTTATTTGGTGCTACGAATCAGTATTTCAGGAATTTCAGTTAATAAACACCTCAGAAGTATTCATCCATTTATGTCCTGGTAATAAATGCAGCTTACGAGTATATGTCCGTATTTGCATAAAAATATGTCCAATTTTATCCACATGTATGTCAAGAGAATAAGCAATAAAAGAGATATAGCTTACATGCCATAGAAGAGATTACATAGAATTATATAGTCACAATATTATTAATTAATAAAAAGGGGCAACTAAAATCAAGTCTAGAGTTTTTAAAGTCTACGTACTAAACGTCAAAGTATTTGTTAAGAGATTCCTAACTGCAGTAGACCACAGAGCTAAACTTTCACATTTAGAATCATAGAATTGTTTTGATTGGAAAAGACCTTTAAGATCATAAAGTTCAAATAATTTCACCCTGCTGGGTGCAGAATACAATTGCCAGCAGCTCTATTTACTCCAGGAATGTTTGACAACCATCATGCCTGAATTCTGCATGTCTCTAGGGCCTTCACAAAGAAGTAATGGTTTTGGAAAAATGAGCAATATTTTTAGAAGAAACTTCTGGTGTTATAGGAAATGGATGCTAAAGGCAATCTGTGGCACAAACACAGCTTTCTTTAGTAGTGTGATTATTGCTAATTTTGTGCAGGAAAAATCCAAAACAGCCAGAAACAGTTCCACCTGTCAGCTGCCATATTATTTTTAACTACTTATGTGTTTATTCTCCAAGTGCTTCACTCCATATAAATTAGTTCTACATATGTTACATTAAAATCAACCCTTTTTTAGCTCAAAGAGTATTCCAATATTATTGTATCTAAAAATAAGTATTTGGTGTCTTAACCACTTTAATGGAGAGAATTTTAATAAAAATATATCATTCTTATTAAGTGAAAAATAAACAGATTGAGGAGCAGCTTCACGGGGCATTCAGTACTGAACCCTTCTCATTTAAATGAGCTCTGCCACTAACTTCAGCTGGAGCAACAATAAGCCTGCAGTTATTTGTTCTCAGTTAAATTTTCAATAAGCTTTGATTGACATAAGTGTATTTTGCTGAATTCAGCAGTACAGCACAGTAATAAATGCATTACAGAACTAGGGTATTATTTCAGAAGCACCTGCCCCTCAAATCAAATTAGAAAAATTCTTAGAGAATAAACTATTTGTTTCATATGACTCTGGAAACAGATACTCAAGTCATATCTATCTGTTCACATGTATTTTATGTGACATCCTCGAAGAAATATATTTCTTAAACTACGTAAACTCCTATATTTTATTTTCATTATATTTAAATTAACCTTTACATTTCAAGATAAGTCAATTATTTTAGAATGCAATCTGTTGTTATTTTATCAAAATCACCAAGAAAAACTAGGTTTGAGTGTTTGGCCTATAACACAAAGCTGAGGGAAGATCAACATAAATCTGTCCCACAGGGATTTTGCACAGAATGCTAAGCTCAGACTCATGCCATGGAAATCACTTTGCAGGAGATACACTGTGAATTGTAAACACCATATCACAAAGCTGATAGCTTCAGGCTGCAGGCTTGCCTTCTTTATTGATAGAACTTTCATTGGTGGTTTCAGAAGACAACATGGGTATTATTCCCACATATCTACCTCAGCCAAAAAGTTAGCCAAGATACAGCCTTCCTGCATTATTTCTTTTTGAGTCAATTCAATCAGAAAACTCCAAAAAGTAATTTAAAAAGGAAACAAACCTCTGTATGTATGTCATTATCCTCCTACTACTCAAAAGGCTGCTGTGGCTTGGGCCCAAAGGACAGTGTTACCCCTGAGAGAAGGGTATTCTCTTCTCAGCTCAGCTAATCTACTGCAAAGCTTTTATAAGGACTAATTATCTTCTGCTGTAATAGGAAAATAAGAACAAGTTGCTTCTGTGAAATGTGTTTGAATATCTGAGCAATAACAGCCTTAGATCAACCCCAAAATAAGCTAGAACCTGTTCCAAACATTAATGTTTTGAATCTAAAGTTGAAATAAGCAGTGAGAATTAAGATATGGATGGGTATTTTTTTCTTTTTCTTCTAAATATGCTTTTTCTGCTATATAGTTCTATTATATAAATAATGAAAGAAGGAGTGATAATGTTGAAAACAGCACAAGAAATCTTCTTTCCTAGTATTTTCAGTAAGGTCATAAACAATACTCACATCTGGCTGCCCATCCAGAGGGGACAAAAAAAAGAGATAATGTAGCTCAAGAAATATAGAATCTCCTCCTTGAGCTCTTTATACAGGAATGGACTGATGGCTTACTTTGCCAGGACTTGCTTGACTCTAAAATCCCCACCCAGCTATCAGTGCTTGACTCAGCTAGGCACACAGAAAAGACCCTCAAGAGAAAAAAATCCAGGAAAATATTTCTTGATTGATTAACACATATTTTCTTAGCATCAGTAAATGGCTATGGTTTTTTTAGCTATTATCTAACTAACTACAAGCTGGTATGCTAATTGACATCAAGCCCTCCAAAAAACCTTTTACTCTAGAATAAGCAGACTGCTAAGGGAGAACCATTGAAGAAAAAGGCAAGATTGTAAAATTGCTTTGGAAAAGAGTTTCATGCTGCCTTCCAAAATAAATCACAAATAGTTTTGTTTTAGAAGTTCTCCTTAACTTCCCAATTTAGAGGGAATTTTAGTGAATTATTTTTCCCATAAAAATATTTTTGGCCATTCCAGAAAACGTATTTTATGCATTTCTTGCTCTCTCTCATTCTCTCTTTCTTCTTTTTCTTTTTCCCAATCTCTGTGTTGGTTATGACACAGCAATTAGTTATTAGCAGTGTGAGCTTTTTGTCCCAGACACATTGCCTTTAATTTTTAATGGGCAATTTTCATCAACTTTGGTGGGGAATAGCTCAGACAAAGTGAACAAATATTTTTATATATGAATGACTTTGACTGCAGCTTGGAATGGCCACATGTTCCCATAACTGCTGACAGCCTTTACAAACCTTCCTGTAGGTAAGGATGAAGGAGCTTGAGGTATGACCAACACCTGGTTTACAGCAGTTTCTAAACTTCTCTCTTCTTCAAAATAAAATACAGAAGAGCACCTTTGGGTCTTTAAACTCAAATAGAACTGTAAAATCTTATAAAGCTTTACATTATTGCAATCCTTCAGCAAGAAATTATATATGTTGGCAAACGCTACAGATATTTGGAAAAATCTACATCAAATTTGCATGTCAAAACCTCCCTTCCTCTCCCATCCACCACACAATTTATGAAACTTGGCTCCTCGGGTATATTCCTCAAATACATTTTTATAGATTCTCTGGCAGATTTTACCTGATGGTTTCTCTGGAGACATTGAAAAATGGGAAAGCCTGAGTTACTTCAATTTTTCAAATTCGGTGTTAATAAAACTGACTACTATGATCCCTATAAAATGTCAGTGGATTTTTCCTTTTTAATTTGCTTAGTTAAATTAAGAGCAGCTAAGTTCATGTCCTGATTCATTTTTTCTGTGCTCATAATATAATGCATTTGCATAAAGCAAAGAGGGAAACATTGACTAAACTTTCAGCAATTTTAAAACCCCCTAAGGACACATTATGATTATGCCAAGCGATGCAGGGAAGGTGCTAATATTAAATAATCATATTCATACTAGATGGGCAATGGATTCATGTTTGGGTTGACCCGTCACAGGAAACCCAAAGAACAGATTTTTTTTTCCCTTTTACAATACAGATGCAGTTCTTAAAGCCTTCCCAGCTACCACTGAAAGAACCCTCGTTTCCTTTTGTGTCTTCCACAGCTTTAAAATATTCAGTTGTCACCAAAAAAATAATTTGATGACGATTAAAAAAATATTATCTGTCTTTAGGACTCTGTTCCGGAAGTTTAAATTTTCATCAATCAGACAGCTCAACTAAGTAGCCACTGGGAGTATTATTGCATTGGTTTCTTGGTTCGCCCAGTTCATGTCTCTTCTGCACTCACAGTCGCTTCTCATATCTGCCTAACTTCTTTCTCAGCCTCTTTCCAAAATATCCATTCTCTATTTCAGTCTCTTATTCTGGCTAATACCAGTATTATCTGTAACCTATTTCCCACTAACAGGGGAAAGTTTTCCTCTTTTTATGTCTTTGCACCAATTTTTCATGAGATCAGTAGTCATGTTGAATCTGTCACCTCAGATGGGCCAGAACTAAAGCACCTGGTTAAAAGGTTTCAAACATTCCTTTAGGTGATCATACATAAAGTTAATCAATGAATATAATTTTTCTAAGTTTATTAGAGCAGCCTAATTTCTTGAAACAAATGTGACTTTATTGGTACTAACGAAAGTGTAAACCATGTTGCAAGTCAGTGGCAAAGAATGTGATCTGCAAGACAGTCACTGACTTATTTGAAAGGCATGGGGGTTTTTTTATATTTTAGGATTAGGATATGCAGTAGACAAAAGCAAATCCAGTTCTATTCAGGTTGAAACAGATAATTGAAACTTTAACAGCCATCATAAATAATCACTCAACAATTTTTTCTTTAAGGGAATTATGTTTCTGTCATGTTATCCCAATAGATAAGGACTGCAAGGACCTAGAAGAAGAAGAATCAGAAGATCAACCTTGTGTCTTATCTTCCTGTTGATTTCTGACATATCCTTATGCTATGTAAATAGTTAATCTCCTATTTCCCGTCACACGGTCTTCTCACTAATTCAGAAACATGCTTACAGTCATCTCCTCAGTGTTGTCCTGCTCACTGGACAGGACTCACAGTGTTTCTCCTGGTCACTCTTCCTATAGTTTTATTATTTATTCACTGTCTTTCTTTTTGAGAAGGATCTGTCTGGCTGAACTAATTGCATGAGGCCAACATGTATATACACACACTAATCACATGCTTAAAGGATTATTTCACCACATCTCACCAAAGTGGGAATATCTGCACTGTCAGGCAGGCTGACATAGCAATCTGTAAAGTAAAACCACTGTGCTGTAAGTACCATTTCTTTCTTTCTAGATTCGTCCTCACAGATTTTTCTTCATCTTTTTGGTTAGGGTTTAGACAGCCTGTCTATGAAATGACAGTTTATATGGACCTTCTGGCTTGCAGTGGAGACACTTTAGTGCAAATTTGCCAGTTCTTGCAGTACTGCATTTCTTTATTTGACTTACAAAGACTGTATGAATATTAGTGATTATAAAGGTGGTAGGTTTGTTATCTCTCCTCTCTAAGGATTTAATAATTGTCCTTTACCCAATTTTAGCTAGATAACTCCTTCACAGACAGGCATCCTAATGTAGATTTCAGCCTGTAAGTACCACTTCCTTTCTGCTTAGTCTGGGTGCCATGACTTTGCTGTTATATCACAGATTCCAGAGAAATTTTCTTAAGTGATAGAATAAAATTTCAGTAGTTACCTTTCTTGAAAGGTCTTTGACATAGTTTTGGTCAGGGCCAAGTTGGACACTCCAGAACAATTTCAGCTTATGGTTCAGGAACTAAAATGGACAAGTGTCTGTTTCTAGCCGTGACTTAAAAAGTGGTTGCCTAGATTTAGGGTTTTGGAGACCAGATTTAATTAGCACACTCCAGGATCAGAGAGTGTCCAAATTTTAATCATTACCATAGACATTGCAGATCTACAGAAAAGCTCAGATCAAACACCAGTGGAAATTAATGAGATGTTTTTTAGCTGAAGACTGGAAATGTTGAATAGTAGGAATAGACTAGACCACAGCTATGCATCAAGCAAGAGCCTTGTCCTCTCCATCTGGCAATTGCATACTTGAATAATGTATAGAAACCAGCAAAGACTTGTGCAGTATAGCTACCAGATTCCTCTTCATTAAGGGCTTATTCTGCATCATGTCACGATTCCTCTGTTGCATTGATAAGGAATGTTTTCAGTTTCATATTTTCTCAGCATTGACTTCCAGAGTTAGGGACTACTACCTAGCTGACAACAGGGATTTCCACTGTCTTGCCTTTTCTTCTCACTCAGGTTACAGAGATGCTGATTTTTTCCTTCTCCTGAGACCTCATGGGCTGATTCGTGTTACCCTGGATACTTGTTTCTCTGTTTGTTTTGTTGCAAGGGTCTGGGGTTGGGTTTTTTCTGGGGAAGGAGGGGTAGTATTGGGAGGAGCAGGCAATTCACACAGTCTCATTTTTCAAGTTTTCTTTCTCAGACTTTTCTGTATTTTATTACTTTTCCTAATTTTGACTATTTCAGGTATTTGTCTGAATGTCCTCCATCATTTAATTTACAGTAGTCCTTCAAAACATGAGAAAAACTTTCATACTCTGCCTGAATGCCTTAATTAATTTAATCCATCACATGCATTTTAAAACTTTTTCAGCTCATGTTCACATTCTCTACCTTACTTGTTGGACACTCCAGAACTTGTCTTAGTTCCAGCATATGTTATTAGTTTAAATTAGAGCTGCTGTAAGAAATTCATCAACAGACTGCTGTCTGATGAAAAAAAGTTTCCTCACATTCTTGTATGATTATAGCTTTTCTGAGCTAGAGAAAAAGTACAGACCAATGGAGGGAAGAAGGAGGGGGAGGAGGGGAGAAAATAAGTTGGAAATAAATTAGAATCATACTAAACAAGTTTGGAAAGACAAGCTGCACCAGTATGAAATTCAGTGAATTAAACCAGCTGCCTGTATTTGCAATTACATGCTTATGATGCAATTGCCTGTTAATGGCCCAGTTAAATTGTGAAGTAGATAAAAAATATATTAGTTACACACATAATAACAGATATTTCAGGCTATAAATTTGACTTATATGAGGACTGTTTTCCATGACTTCATCAATGCATTAGCATTAAAAGTCTTCACAGAAGATACTTGCTGAGCTGGTAACTCTATCATCCATTCTCTATCATTCCATTTGGGCAAGAGTAGGACTCACTTCTTCTGGGTCACTACTGTTGCATTTATAAATGTAGCAGTGCTGGACTCAATAAATCTATGGAAAGCTGTAGTTTTCTCATTTTTCCTCTAAAGCTACCATACTACCAGTTTGGCCAGTGCTGGACTGTTCCTTAAGGGTTAGTACACTATACACGAACTCAGATTTCATACAGATACTTATTCCATTGTAAGCACAAATCTAGCTGCATCTCCCACTTTCAGTTAAAAAACAAATCACATAACTGGACACATCTCCCAGGAGGGCTCTAGAATAGATGCCTTCCAAAAAACTGTCTCTACAACACCCATGATTGTATGCTGATTGCCACATAACTCTGGGAAACAATGACTTCTGAAGCTCCCAACACATTTGCTTGGGAAGGTCTAAATAAAATCAGGATGTAAAGTTGATGCAAAAGTAAAGCAGTATGAAAGCCTTGTTCCTTTTTCATGCAATACCACAAGACTCCCCTGAAGCTCAGTTAACAGTAGGCACAGGGTGGAGTCAAAGTTAAATGTCTCTGCAGTCAGAGGGCCCGAGACTTGCAGCCATGGACCATCACCTTTATGTTCGCTGATATTTCAGGCATTTCCACATCCTCCCACTGTGTTTCACAAGCAGGAGACACTGCAGCAGAAGGAAAGGAGACCTCTATGAGTTTGCTGAGACAGTGTTCCTGAAGACCAAACAGCCTGGGATCAACCAGTTCCACAGTGCTGAAGCAGGACTGGTACCTAATCTCCTCTTTGCAGGCCTGCTTATCATAGCATAGTCTGTTTCCCATTTCAGGCTTGTTGGAACCTCCCTTAAAAAACTAAAAAGGGACTATGCTGCAGCCATCTTGACAAGACTTCTCTTTCCTTTAATCCAACACAAAGTTTTCTAAAAATGTCAAAGGCTTGTTAGCTCCATTTTACAGACTGGTTAAATACCAGAGCTTGAAGCAGCAACCTGAAATCTATGCTTAGCCTAAAACTCTAAGACTACGAGAATGAAAGACTGTGATATTAAGATGAAAGAGCTGACACAATGAAACTGATATTGATGTTAGATTTCAGTAAGTAAGTGCAGAATCATATTCACATAAGTTTTCTTGCAGTCACTATAAAGAATTTGGCTTCCAACAGCCACTCTTCTGAATAAAAAGAGAGGAGCATCTATTACAATACAGGTGTTGAAAGCCGTCTACCCAAAGCTTCAACAAAAGCATTAGAAATTCCAATAAATTCCAAAATTCTATTTTTATCTTCCTTCCATCTGTGCACAATTTGGATGTGTTAGACAATACTCATTGTTTCCTGACTACTTACTCAAGCATGTGTTTAAATATAGTCAATTTCCATTAAATACCTTGCTTGTAGTTTCTGAGCAGAAGTTCTTTTTATTGCTTTTATTTTTCTGCCTTCTTTGTTTGTTTGCTGTAAAAAATGGAAATGAGAAGTTAATGATAAAAAGGAATAAAGAATGCTTATGGTCCATCCCAGGGGACCATAGTTATTTCTGTGTTCATTTAGTTTAATGGTATTACTCTCACTTCACAAGACTCCTACATCTCCAGGTAAGAACTTCATGCATAGCAGAAGATGAAAAAAATCCTCACTTCATGTTCACTGCTATTTTTGGAACTTGTAGAGAAATTTATTTGGTCAACTTCCTCCATGTTCAAATGGCCAACTTATTGGCAGAGCCCCAGGTAATAGGATCTGTCTGCCTCATCTGTTTTAAAACATCTGTAACGTAGACATCTCCATATGATCTAGTTTCCTAAAACTCTTCTATAACAAGTGGAAGAAAGACCTACTGCTATATCTCATCTCAAGGAAGGCATCTGTAGTGGTTTGAAAGGAAAACAAGTCAGATACTCCAAGTCAGAAATACAATTTACTAGAAAGAAGATAAATAAAATAAAATAAAATAAAATAAAATAAAATAAAATAAAATAAAATAAAATAAAATAAAATAAAATAAAATAAAATAAAATAAAATAAAATAGTACAGAAGACCCCTGACAGAGTCAGAATATAACCCGACACCCTGGTAGTTAGGGTGATGGTAGCAGTCCAAATGAAGTGCTCTAGTTGAAGCAGTGATCCTGTAGAAAGGTCTGGTAGCTCTTGTCCTCTGGGAATCCAGTGAGTAAGGCTGCCTGTACTGTCCCAAATCCCAGATTATATCCAGGTGGGAATGCTTGGCTCCTCCCCCTGGGCGGAGCATCTCACAATGGGATGATATCTTTCTATGAGTCATGCAGTGGGTCCTTGATGGCCCATTAAACAGCGATAGCTCCCAGAGGGAGTTACCTATGAGTCATGGGCAAGGCATTGATGGACCATTAGCAGAAGATAGCCCAGAGGGAGGGGGCTTGGGAAGAACACTGCTCCACCTGGTTTCAACAGCTCGTAAAGATGGTGATGGAATAAATACTTTGTGCACATCCTACACTACAACCCAGGACAGCATCTGAAGTATATCAGATGCATCATGCACCTCTACATCTTACTCTCTTTACAAAAGTAATATATCTCTCTCAGGCACAGATATTCAAAATTACATAAGTCAAATTCTTCCTTCAGAAGATCTGAATGATCTTCCTCCTTGATCTGTTGCAAGATCACAATGGAGACTAACAATAATTCTTCCATCTGTGGATCATTAGATACATTTTAGCATGCACATTCTACCTAATAGGCCTGTCAGAACTAAAATGCTTTGAGCAAGTAGGCCCCTGAAACTAAATTGAGCAAAAAGAGGACACTAAACTGAGAAAAAGAGGACTCTAAGCTGCTGTAGGAAAGAGATCAGCAGGCAGTCTGCCTTTGAAGGCAAGTCATAAAAGAGGCCAGGAGTTCTCTGGGCACAGAAGAAAACAATGAACCACCTAAAAAAACCTGCAGACTCCTTCAGGTAGGTGAACTGCATGAAGAAGCACAGAAAGTTCTTATTTTACTGCATGTGGTTGTCTTCCTGATGGGCACATTTCTCAAGGGAAAGGATTTTCCTGAGCTATAGGATCAGAGGAGCTCTGTGGGGAAAGGGAAGCTCATTGGCTTCTATGTGGAGTCTGACCTCCAACTCAGCAGTTCCAGTTTTGCTGCCAAAGTTGAAACTGGAGAGGCTTATCAGTAGAGCTTCCAGGAAAATTAATTCCCAGTGTCACTGTCAGGCAGTCATTTGTGGGACCATCACTGGCATAGGTACAAGCACTATACTAGGCCCACAGTTGGTGAACCTATGAGCAGTGGAAGCACTTTACAACAGCATTACCAAAAAGTCTAAGATGCATAAGTGTCTTCATCTCTTGGCTCAGAAATTACTCTTTTCCCCACAAGTTCAGTTATGTGCACTCTTCTGTCAAATTACTTCCAAAAGCCGATTATACAAATCTCATTTTTCAAACAGCACGGTCAGCATAAACAATGTCAACTTACAAACTGTGATACATGGAAGACCTGCATGCCAGAATCCCTATTTATAGACCACCTGCCATCTGAAACATACAACAAGAGCTAAAACGAAGCTAAGGTGAAGTCTCTTCTACCATTGCACTTGGTTTGCAATAACCACTTAGTAAATAAAAGAGGACTTTTATCCAACAAAGATACTTAGAGAAAGAGATCGTTTTTCTAAGAGTTCCCTAAACACTACATGAAGAATTATCTAGAAATAACAAAAAAAAATAAATCCCTCTTAGCACATCCCATTCAATCCTGGAACTTGAATACAAAGCCATTAAACAGAGTTGGAAGAAAATGCTGGAAGTAAATCTTCTGAAAACCATATTCCTGAGACTTTAAGCAGCTTCTCAGTCTCATGAAATCAACCAACAGGAGCATCTCCATAATCCCAGCAGCACTGAACACAGGCTGCAGGCATAACTTCTCTGTACTGATTGCAATGAACACTCCCTACAACAGACCCCTGAGCATCTCTGGCTGCTACACTTGGACAAATGTAGGAGATTTCACCAAGTGCACCAGGGGTTGTCAAGGCATATAGGTAACTGATAATAGGCAACGATTAGAAACCAGCATGAACTGATATATCCAGGCTGTACATGACAGAAATATCCAGCTGTCAGTGAAAGGTATTTCCCAGGAAACAATCATTCCATCTTCATTTTGATACTTTTATCTCCACAAAGGAAACATAACAAGATAAACCTCAGAACTCTCTTTATAACATATAATGATGTCTTACCTTAGCATTGACCTCTCCATATTCCATAGACTATACACATCTCATTTCCTTAAATGATAATTATCTATTTATCTTTCTCAGCTTCTCTTTTTTGCTGTTTTTCATCTGTTTTTCTCTGTTCACTTCTTTTCACCCACCAAATGTTTCTTCTGCTTCCTGTGTAACAATATCTATTTCTTACAGAGATGGTTTAGCTGATGCATTATTAAGTAAATTCTGAATAATTGTTCTTAACATGTATTTTGTTTTGAAAACTGCTACCACTATTTTGAGACCTGGAAGACACTTCCAGCTCATGTCCAAGGTAATTTTTCTTCCTCAGGAATACTATCAAATCTATTAAAGAACACTGACTGTGCCTACAAAAGCCTGTCCTGTTTATGGGTCCTTAGAAAGTCCTGTCAAAGGGTAAAATCTCATGATCAGTTTTCCTAAATAGTTAAAACTCCTATTTAAATTTCCCAAATGCTTTCCATAACGTATACTTTATGAAGTTATCATTTGTTCTTGCTTATGCTGTGTAATACATCCATGATGAAGTAGAAAAGAGATGACATTGAAATACTTGCTGATGGCATTAAGTTATTCAATATAACAAAGATAGGAAATGATTATGAAGAAGAATTTGATTCTGAATAACTGGGCAATAAAACAGTGTATGAAATTCAATGTAGACAACCAAATTTATGCACATTTGTAAAAACATCATGGACTTCATGGAATACTGGCTCTGATCTGAAGCAGTTGTGAGGCTGGAATATATATTTGGGTTGAGAAATATTATTCAATAGTTCTTAAGATAGGAAAATAAATACTAGGAACAATTAAAAAAGTAACATAACAAAACAGAAAGCATTATTAGGCTGTGATGTAAATCCATGGTGCACCACTTTTGAGATACTGTATGGGATTCATATCTCTCCATTAAAAAAAGTACATGGAATCTGAAAGGAAAAACAAAATCGTGTGAACACAAGGATTTGGAAAGGATTCTGTATGAGGAATGAATAATGAGATTAACTTCTGGCCAAAGGGATGACAGAGACAAGAATGGTGTGGCTATAAAGTCATCTGTGATGTGGAAAAGGTGAGCAGTCACAAGCACACTCTATCTGCTGGTATAAGAACCAGGAACAGCAAATATGTCTTACAACACAAGCCAAAGGGAAGAGCTTTTCTTTGCAAACAATGCACAGTTGAGCTGTGAAAGTCCTTCCCTGAAGAAACAGAAGGTGAAAAATATTGACATTTTCTCTATAAAGGGTGGTAGAAAAATCCATTGATGGATATGGAAAACAGAAATCACCTTCGTTTCAGTAACCTCCGTGTCACTGAGTGTCAGGAGAACAATTTGGAGAAGCCTGCTGACAGAAACAGGATATTGATATAAATGAACCTTCTATGTGGATCCGTGCAGACACTCAATAGCTTTATCTGGGCCTGAATCACTAAAAAGTTCTTAAGGGATGTCCCTGCTGTCCCACAATTGATAGGAATTGGATGACTTCTTTGTCAGAACTAACTCAGAACAACTATCCTCTGGACAAGTTGCTTGCCAAGGTGACCTTATTTAAAGATGCAGCCCCCTTTGATGGCAAATGTTCCAAATTAGCCAGAATGATCATATTTCCTCACTGGTGAAGCCCTTAAATGGATAGCCTTTTGGCTGGTAGTTTTATACTGGCTGACTCTAAATCTCCAGCAGTCTAAATCTCTGAGGAGTTTTAGCCCAAAAAGTTTTTGAAAAAAAATGATAGCAGAGCAGTGCTGTGTTCTAGCAAAATACATATAGAGAAACAAGATGAAGCATGTTTAAAGAGTTTCCAACAAAATAGCACCAGCCTAGGCATGCCTAACACCTTTAAAAATTATGCATGAGCTACAGGGAGGCCATGTCATCTTGCTGTTCAGAATGTTTGCCATGTCTTCAAAGGACGAAATATCCCATGTGCATTTTAATTGATTAAACAGTCCATAATAGCTTCAAATTTAAATTCTCAACTTTCATTAATTCTTGAAATTATTAATGCTATTCATGGGCTCAAAAATATTATTCTACAAAAAAACCCCAGACTTATGAGCTCATCTAAATTAAAATACACTGTTTGCATTATTCATGTTGAAAACTTCATTTTATTTCAGTGGGATTATTCATTACAGGAAAGATTGTGAGTATAATCACTGGACTCCAACTGCAATTACTGTTCCCCAGTCTGAGCCTATTCCTGTCCGTCTGCTTACCCACTCGTAACTCTTTACTATGATATCTGAAAACCTTCTTCTTTGTTATTTGTTAATATTGTAAGATATCTGGTGAAAGATATCACACTTTAAAAAATAAATTAAAAGGTATAATTACAAATACAATAAATTTTCAGTGTTTTTTGTCTTCTGAAAATGTTAGGCATCCTGGTAGCACACATTCAGGGTATCAAGGCTAGAACTATTTTCTTTATGAGTACACTCAACAAGCCTCTAATTTATGTAATCTAAATCTCTGTCACCTTGTGACCATGATTTAAGCAAGCCTTCTTTCTTTAGGTGTCCTACAACATCTGGTGTCTCCACCTCTTT
Organism: Trochalopteron elliotii; assembly: GCA_024734555.1. Lineage (NCBI taxonomy): Eukaryota > Metazoa > Chordata > Aves > Passeriformes > Leiothrichidae > Trochalopteron > Trochalopteron elliotii. The sequence goes on from JANPWX010000072.1 coordinate 3,978,057, forward strand.
GCCACTTTTCTCCTTAAATAATGTTTCACTTTCTCAGGAAGATGTCAGTGACAAGGTATCAGAAGCAGAAAAACATTGTCATGTTAGAGAACAAAGATATAAATTCTGCAGTGTCACATACAGTTAGATTTTTTTCGGAGACTATGTCAATGATGATCTGTAGTACTTGTTAACCCAGGGAAAAACACAGCTCCTATGGTACTTCCACCCGTCCTGGCTGCCCCACGTTAGGACCATGTTATGTTCTTGGTCAGTATGGTCTGACTATGTCCATTAGCACTCAAGCTGCACACTTGAGAAGCTGAGAATCAGGTCTCCAACACTGATCTGTAATTCCACTTCAGCCATCTCTTTTCAGCTCATAGCAGGGTTCACCTTTTATTTCTTGGCCTCTGATCAAAGCTAGCTAATTACCAAAGCAGCATGAAGCTGGCATGATTGACAGATAACACCCCAAGAGTGAATAAAAAACTGCATTTTAAAAGGATAAGACAATAAAGATGTTTCAACAAGAAGATAAACAGCAGGCTTCCAGCAGGGAGTGTTAAAATGTTCCCAGAACATCACACCAGAATGGGTTTTTGTCATCTGGCTTCACAAGAAGTGACAATCTCAGCTCAGGGTATTTGATTGACTCTAGCTCATGCATTCAACTTGTGAAGCAACTGATATTCTGAGAACACCACAGGAGAAGGGGGCAGGTAGCAGATTGCATCCAGAATTGCTTGAAAAAATACTTGTAAGTTTTCTGGAGGCAGCTGGATAAAGGACACGTGGAGCAGATTTAAGTGTTCAGTTCACATTGTCTTTGTAGCTACTTGGATGTGGGTAAGGAATAAATTTGAACTGAATTAACTGGCACAGCCAAACAGCAAACACTCTTATACCTAAACCTGTATACAGAAATAAGGCATTGTTATTTCTGCATATAGAAGCATTATACTCATTAAGTACAGCTTTTTGTATAGGAACTTGAAGGAAGTTTAGTAAGCTTAACAAAAGTTTTTATTTGTCTGGAATACTGATTTTATGAGGAGTTTCTTCATGGTGATTTTATTGCTACTTATCTCTTGTAACAGGCAAAATAAACTGAATTTACTAATTCAAGATTGCAAAGTCATCTCAAGTTACATGTTGCCACTCCATTCAAAGCTGTATTTACAGAACTGTTCTATTCCTCCTTAGTTATATGATAAAGAGTAAATTTCAAATAAATTTTTAAATACAAAGCCAAGTTCTACCATTACAGTCGGTTTATTTATCAAACATTCTATCCTTAATTATCTGCTGTGCCATAATGCCTGTAAAAATATGAGTTCTTTCCAATTCCAGATATTCTCTGATTGTATGAAAAGTTTTCTGTGATACTTTGTGAATGGAAATTAATACAGAAAGAAGTTTCTAAATGTGTTTGTTTTGATAAACTTAAATCATTATTCGGTCTGACATTAAATTTATCTGCTACACCATTATGAATACTTTGTGGCTTGCAGGACAGCGTTCTCTGTCAAACTGTAATGGTATCAGACAATCTATCTTGGTTCATTATATTAATTATATTTATCATATTATCACAGCATATTAAAATCATGCAGTGGGCTAGTAATCATATTAAATCACAGTACAGATTCCATTTTGAAAGATTATTTTCTGATTTTTAAAATGTGTCACAGGAAAACCACAGATCTGAAAATATAGGACCAGATACGGCTCTGGGGAAATAAACACTCCTTAGAAGCCTGGTGGTTTATTCAAGGCAATGTTAAATTTCTATTTAACTTGCATCTCTGTGAACACGCAGAATTATTTTGATGATTCACAGAGGATTGTAAGTAATGCTTCAAACACAAATGTGAAACCTGAAATTGAGGCAAATGAAAACAATAAGAAAGAGGAAATATCTTGTGAAAGTAATCAAAAATGTTATGTTGGGATGCTGCTATAATTTATAACTGTGTACGCGGGACTGAGGGAAAAAAACCTCAACTAGATTTCTTCATGTTTATGGTAATTCTGGAAAAAAGTTATAGGCTGCTGCAATATCACAAAACCCATTTGCTATTAAATGAAGATTTCCTGTTTTGAGGACCACCCAAGTGCCAATATTTGCTTTTCCAAGTTCTTTAAAATGTTAAGTCACATTGGTTCAACATGTAAATACAGAAATAGTTTTGATTATGCACTTTGTCTTTCTGAAGAGAAAATAAATATACTGGATTAATCACTTCATCCAGCCTTAAGAGGAGGTCAAATCCAAAACTGTATTTGATGAGAAGTGTCAGTGTTTATCTCATGTTCTCTGTATGGTGCCAGCATACTCTAGAGGAGTGAAAAAAACACATTCATGTCTTATATTTGATTTTGAAATTGGAGTAATGATTTACTTGTTAAGAGCTAAATATTATTCTTTGTCCAAAGTATCAGGCAGTGTCTTAGGCAGTGCACATGCTGTTTCATAGGTTTCCTGCACAACCTTTAGTCAAAAGTCTTGGCTGACGTATTCTGTATACCGAATTTCTCCTTTCCACTAACAAGAGAAAAATGCCAGAAAGTGGCTTCTCATATTACCTGACCACAAAATACATATTTTTAATAGATATTAAGTTCAAGGATGAGGAACCTCTCAAAAGAAGCTCACTTGGATAGGGAGGAAATCTTTAATCAGAGTTCCTGCTACCATATCAGCTGTAACATCTTAATGTTGCCATCCAGACAGTGCTAAGGCAGACATCAAAGAGAACCAAACTAAACCAGAAGAATAAAATGAGGAAAAGTAGAGGCTGAAGTAGTAGTGTACATCTGATACATATTGCCTTATACCAACTGCTCACCCATTTAGTATTTCTAAAAATGATGAGGTTTGTATGTCAATGTAATTTTTGAATGCAAATACAAGCAGGTTAAGATTTTGTTCCCATTTCCCAAAATTTTCCTTTCAAACAAACAAATTTCAGATATATCTTATTTTTGACTTTGAATAAAATATTTGTAAATATTATGTGCCTAAATTCATGTGGTGTCTTGGATTGAAAGAAGTATTATTTTATTTGCACATAGTGAACCATGAAATCAGAACTTAATTTAAAAGATATAAGGTTGGTTTTTAAAATTGCAGAACATGTAACACTTAGAGTAAGGTGAACAAACAAATTTACCCTGCCTATAGTAAAACACAATACAACTTTACTCTGTTTTGTTCCTCTACATAGTCACTGATCACTGTCAGCAAGTTAGAATAAAATTTGAAACAACAAATTAAATCAACTCAACTGTCCAAAAAAAAACCCAGTTAAACTGATCTATGTTCATATAATTATACCATTCAATTTTATTGCCTTGTCTTATATTAGTTCCAGGAGTCCAAAGGAGGTTTCGGAAGTCCTAAAAAAGATTTAGCATATAATACAAGACTTTCTCTTTAAAAGTAGGAGTCCTTATTTCACCTTCCAAGTGTGAAGTTTGGGTACAAAAACCCCACAATAGTCATTAGAACATAAATAATTTTCTTTCTTTTCCAGTAAAGCTCACATTAACTCTGTTCAAGGCTTAATCAACATGTCTGTTCACTTCTTCCTAGCTCAAAGACTTCTGAAATGTTACCAATAGCATTTGCAAGAGTATGTACAGTAGAAAAAATATGTGAATTATTATAACTTCTTAATAATAGACTTAAAAACTGTGACCACATTTACAGTTCTTCATAATACATTCTTTAGAATTCACAAATTTACTCCACCATCTTTCAGCTCTCTTTTAATAGCTGTAACAACCTATTATTCCAAAGCCTTGTGCCAATTCTACACCTATAAATCACCAACCCAACTAAGACTCACTAGGTCATTGGAAATACCCTACATGACACAGGAAGCTAAGTGTAGAGTGAGTTCTTTGAGAATGTCTTATTGCAATCACTAAGACTTCAGCTGCTTCTTGTGATGGTTCCTGTCAGATTCAAGATAACAAAATCAAACATCTGTTGGGCAGGCAACAGAATTTTATTACTGCAGTCCCATCCTTCCCTTCAAGAACTATTTGCAGTCCCCTCATAAGACAGCAGTCAGCACAAAATTCTTTCTTCATATGGTACCTTCCACTATTCAAAACTTCCTTCCCTTGGTACTATTTTATGCTTATCCTCAAAGCAAACCCTGATGCAACTGGTGTACACAATCTCATATTGTAATGCAGTATTCAAAGTTAGACATTTTCATTTGTTTTTTCCCTCTTTTTTCTTCCAATACTGTTCACAGTGATTTCTCAATTGACAAGTCTAAAAAATCTGATATCCACTCTAACAAATCTATGCTTCACAGTCTTCAAAGAAAATTAATATAATCTCTAAGTTATTTTTCAAAATGATAATTTTTAAAATAAACATTCAAATTGAAACTTTTTGAGGTAAATTAAGTTGCTGAACCTTATTCTATGCATTTTTGCAATAATGTGTTCCAGAACAGCTTGTGTAGAAAACATTTTTCCTCTTCTCTTTTCTTTTTAAGGTACATTTTTCCAAAATAAATACTTTACTTCACAACTGAAATCAGACAAGATATTTCAACTAAGAATATAACAGTTTGAGGAAGCTATGAGAAAGGAAAAATGGGGTCAAAGAAGAAAATGGAAACTCACATATAAACAACAGGTCTCTGCTATGATGTTGCATTAGTGCAAAAACAGTTTTGTATTTCTGCTGTGACGAATGCTGCACTTTCTGCCACTCCTGTTTTTCCAGCAATTAAACATTATGAATTCAAAAGCTCTCTCTAACTGTCTGGAAAGCTGTGCTGCAGTCCCATTTTAAAATAAATTTTAAAACTCCCAATGCTGCAGCTGGCCTATTCATTATGGCTTAATGTCAATAATGGTAAAATAATCAGTGGAAATTATTGGTACCATTTAAACATTTCACTTCTCTTTAGAATTTTTTTCAAGATAATTGAGTACAGCACCAAAAAAAAGATAATTTCTTAAGGAATATTGCTTCGCTGAACATGTGAAGCACATATTGAAGGCTTCTAAAGAGGTTTAGCAGCCTATTTTCAATTTAAGGCATAAGAACCTGGAACTCTGTGAAGCATCACTGCCAGAGAAGCTAGGATTACATTAACTAGAATTTCTTACCTCACAATTAATTTAAAAATACTTCCATTCATTAAGCCATACTTCCATACATTAAGCAATACTTCCATTCATTCTTAATGTCAAAGGGATAGTAGAAAACCATATTAAGTAATAATTTTAATGTAAAAAATATTAAATTCCTATAGTTTGGTCTGGACCAGTAGCTAGAGAGCTATCCAGAAGGAGTCATTAATGGGAAAGTATAGCTTCAGCTTCAGTGATTGCAGAACTATGAAATACAGCTTATCCTCTGTAGCACAGATATTTCTGACTCTAAAGCAGAAACTCTATAAAAATGCTTCTAGAAAATATCTCCTTTCAGAAAAAAAGCATGTTGGTTGTGCAGTTCCACATAATGCTCGTGTTAGCAATTCTGTGGTCCTAAGGAATGCTTGTGAGAAGCTCTGAAGTTAAGCTTAATAAAATATTTTTAATTTAAATCTTTGTTCCCAAATTCACAATGCCACATTTCCATAATGCTGTCATGAAAATGCTGAGTAAATGAAAAACTGACTGGTAAATAAAAGCAACAAAATGTGTTTCTCAATTACTAAAGGAATGATCATCTACCCACATGTATGCATTTTGCAGTGTATTCATAAAAATGTTTACTAGTTTTTGAAAGAGATTACTTGCGTAAGAGTTTGTTATGCAGTGTTTAATTGGAATTTTTCAAAGAAAATTGCAGAAAATCCAGTATTTACTACTGCACTTTGGGGCAGGTGGACCCTTAAGAAAAGAAGGGGAAAATACATTTTGCCTGGAGACATCCAAGTGTTTGTCCACTAACAGAAGTTTTTAGAGTGCAATGAGAAATGAGATCTTCCCAGGGGTGTAGCTTAGAGATTGCAACAGATATAGATTGCTTCAAAGAACAAGGAGCCATGAGACTTCCAAAGGGGTGGAAGGACGGAATTCCTTCAGAGACAGATTGTGCTCTGCTGCCACCTAGAAGGACACTTGTTTAAGAGCTTTAGAACCAATTCAGGACATAGGATATTTCCTGCAAAGGCAATACAGAGAGAGATTTGTCCATGATGCCCATTTTTTTGTCTTCTTCAAGTGACTTTGTGCTTTCTTTCTTTTAGAAAATCCCATGATCTCTTGTTGAATAACCCCTGGGTTTTGAAACTCCTTTAGTGTTTTGATGTGTGCACAGTAAGGGATGAGTTTAGAGAACTTGGCTTGAAGTACTGTCACAAAAATCACTTAACACAAAGCTCACATTTTTCTAAAAATCTTCCCTCAAATATGTAATTTATTGTCTACGGGATCACATGTTTATCAGCCAGTGGCCATTTAGGTCTCTAGCTCTCCACCTTGTCCTTCCCCCAAAGTTTGTGATGAATTATACAGTTAGAAAGCCAAGAGAATATTTCATCCACATCTAAGAAATGAAAAGCACTTCCAACATCACTATAACAAACTCAATAATTCTCTTACAAAAGGCAAAGTCTTTGAAGAGCTAAGGTACCCCGGAGAAGTGCTGGAGAGATCAGAGGCAGCTGGTGTGTCCTGGGTTAACTGCTAAGTGACAGTTCTGCAGCTACATTTCTGATAATAGAAAAACAAAGTCCCAAAATGATCTGTAGGAAAAAAAAAAAAAAAAAGAAAGAAAAAAGAAAAGAGAAAAGGATAAAATCCTGCTTGAACTCAAAGTTATTGGTTGCAGATTTGAAAGGGAAACTTCTCACACGTGCTGGCAGTTATTGTTGCATCAACTAAGGAACACTTCTGCAGAGTTAAAAGACATATTCATTATTTGATTGTACAGGATACTGAGTAACAGGATTTAGCTTTGAAGTTAAAATCTACCCTTCCTTCCTTCCCTGATCCTCAATCTGGGTGAAACCACAGCCTACAGCTCCTAAAATAGACAGGATCAGGATGAAAAGAGTCTTCCAACCTTTTCCTGTCCCCCTTCAGGACCTGAGAAGACTAACAGCTCCTACAAAATGCCACGTCAGCAGAGTAAGACGTCTCAGTTTGACAGCATAACTACTGCCTGCCCGTAGGGGAGGCAAGGGCACATACTTGGCAGGGGTCACAACAGCCCCAGAAATGGCCCATGATGGGCAGGTCCCCAGCTGTTGGGATGCTAAAAACTGAGATTTAAGATTTTAGTATATAGTAATACATGGGAGACAAGATGGAGGGCTTTGGGCATTTTCTAAGTCCTTCTTCTTCACCTTCTTCTTCCTTCTTCTTCATGGGTTTGGGTTGTTTTATGTAATTGGGTGAAAAAGGTCTACATTGCGGGCCTTTGGTGGTCATTATTGGGTCAGAAATATAAATAATGTAGGTGTCACCTTGGTATTGGGTACTTACTGCTTAAATATCCTTGGAAAGAGTTAGAAGCTGTCCATTTTACCTGGTTTTCCTAGCATGTTAGTTGTAGCTCATGGCTCGTGAGCTTGTAAAAACTGTAAATAGATAAGAGATAATAAACATTCTAAGACTGAACTCGACATTTACGTCTCCTGTGCCTTTCATCCTGACTTTGGCAAGGGAAAAAAGAAGCCAAAACCGTCACACACAGCCTGCCCTGACAATGCCACAGCATGACCAACAATCTGCCTCTGTGCTTCTTCCCTGGTGTTTCTCCTCCGCCTTACAGCTCCTGCCCACTCACCCCTTCCCCAGGTCTCAGCAGCTGCAAGGGTGGATTCACAACTCAGGAAAGATGACCCCAGTACAGAGTGGAGCTCAAGAAAGCCTTAAGAAAGCTCACAAGTTCTTGCTGAACCATTTTTAAGCCTTTGTTTTTATGGGTTTTTTTTATTGCCGGTTACTTTCAAGTGCTGATTATTTCTTTGAATTCATAAATATAAGAATTATTATAAAAAGGTAGGCATTTCATCCCAGCTCTGAGTTTTTATCATTTCTCATCAAGAAAAAAAACAAAGAAGGAAAACAGTGAATATTAAGAAAAACCTAGTTGCTAAGTGGTGGAAAAGGCTATGTTTTTGAGAATAAAATTATTAGGCAGTGTTCATGAGTGCACACTGACATGAATTCAAAAGATGATGCATGCACTTATTTGGCACCCAGCAGTAAGAACCTAACAGGGGCAGACACAAAGCAAAGATCAGTTTATGGATAATCTCATTACAAGGTGTCCTTCAAAACCAGAAAATTATATTTACATTTATATCTGTATTAATCTAATCAAGGCAGATAGTACAGAATTAAAAATCTGACTGAGGCCAAGAAATAAGTCTATGTAAATAACCATATTTAAACAAAATATCTGCAAAGCTGACCCTCTCCTTATTAAGTTCTTTTTTCTTCTTAGAAAACCAGAAATCATGTGACAGACAGATTTTTGCATCTTTAAATCTCCTGTGTGCCAGAGAGGAATAGAAGGATGGGTACTTAAGGAAGGACCAGGATAATCTTGAATTCCTAATGCGAATGTTGAAGCAAAAGCTGCAGTTTTCTCCACTGGCAACCCCACAACCAGCAACTACCAAACTAATACAATGAATGCTCATAACAAATTTGGTTTAACAGGTTCTCATAAGTTCTGCCATTATCTCAACTTTTCTTGCCTCATGTTGGGTGCTATAAAGGACAGTTTTGGTTTAAGCCAGTAGGAAGATAAACATGACACAGCTTCTCACTTGCTCAGCCTTCTTCCCACTGCCTCTACTTGCCCCCCCAGGACAATGGGAGAGAGAACTGGTGAAAAAAAGTAAAGTTTGTGGCTTGAGATGAAGATAATTTAGAAGGAGAGAAGGAAGAGGAAAAATAATAATAATAATAATAATAATAATAATAATAATAATAGTAGTAGTAGTAGTAGTAGTAGTAGTAGTAGTAGTAGTAGTAGTAGTAATACAAAGAGAATATACAAAACAAGGGATATACTATGAAATTGGCCATCACCCACCAAGTGGTGCCAAGTCAGTGACAAGCAGCCATCCCCCCAGCCAGCTTTCTCACTAGTTTATAAACTGGTTTTATGGTACGGAATATTCCTTTCTCCAGTTTGGTTCTGACTTTTAGCTTCTTGAGCTTCCCAGCCTCCTCACTAGCAAAATGGTGTGAGAAGCTGAAAAGTCCTTGATTTTGTTTTAGCACTATGTAGAAACAATTAAACCATAGGTGTGTTATCAACATTATTCTCATCCTGAATCCAAAACACGGCACTATATCAGCTATGAGGAAGAAATTTATACCAGACAAAACCAGGACATTACTGTAATTAAGGACTTCCATTCATCCATGATTATCGAAAACAAAAAAGTTAATATAATCCAGTTGGAGAATTATCTGTATAACAGTATTCTGTCTCCTGAAACATTTACCTTTGTGTGGCACATATGGCCATGACTACAATCTTAATTTCAACCAAGACTGTGATTTGACAATTAACTCTCATGTTCTTTCAAGAGTAGAAAAGAAAGAAAATTAACATTTGGTGGAGAAATCAAGTGTACCCTTTATTCCAGGTGGTTTCTAAACCTTAGCTGATGGTGTCTATGTTCCATGTCTGTCTCCTCAGGAAACCACAATACCAGCACTGGATAGAAGCCCTTAGATGTAACTACTGCTGCTAACTCATATGTTCCAAGTATTTTTCATCCCTGAGTATCATGAAATGCTTTAAATATTTTTTTTGCACAGATTCTTTCATTCATCAACAAAATATTGCTCTTTTGGAAGTAGGATATGATATTTTGTTCTGTTACTACTATAAACTATATTTAAGAAAGGATCTTCATAAAAACTAATTACAAAAATGCTTAACTTTTAGTAATTTAACTAAAGTGAATATTTCATTAATAGCAATGAGACAAATTTTTTAGCAGGCTCAAGGAAGAATGAAAATCATTTCTGTTAACACCCAAGTTTTCCTTAATGGATTCACTTGACGTTGGTCATATTCAAGCTGAGATTGCAGTCCAAGTGGATATGCCCATAAGCATTAGTTGCTAAATATCTAACAAACTGTATTACCACAATGTCCTCTACAAAAATCATACAGTCATCCTGTTCTCTAATTAGCCAAGGGTCAGCTCCGCAGAGAATTAGGTGTGTGTTTTTGGGGGTTTTTTTAATAGTGTTTCTCATACATTGGAAAATATTGTCCTATCACAAAAAGAGCAACAGTTAATAATTTCACAGTTTAGGGTTTGAATCATCCACCTAAGTCAAAGTTGAACTAGATCAGAGCCTCTGCTTTAGTTAATGATATATTGAATATTAAAAAAAAAAAATTCAACCCCCAAAAATAAAACTAGGAAGTCATAAAAGACACAAGAAAGTAAGCAGCCTTGGCTGCCCAATAGTGACATGACTGACTCTTCTCTGTGAGAACAATACCTAGATCTCTTGACTAAATTTGTCAAATTTGACAAAACAGAAATCCACACCAGCAGATCACATACCAACTGAGACTTCTCTTCTGAAGCTCATCAGGTCTTCTTCATTGTCTCACTCATCTTTGGAGTCCTTTCCAGGTCTTGGCTCAGCTTACTCCACAGTAGGAAAATCCTTGAAACTTCAGTAAGGTTACATAAAATGGTAAAAAATTGTTCCTTTAGCAGCACTAGTTCCAAATATGTACTTATAATCCCATCAGGAATTAGTAAACCTTAAAAGGGATTAGGTAAATCATATTTTATGCTACTCGTTATCAAGACGTGTTTTTGGCAGCATTTGTATAAGAGTAGTTTGATATTTTTCTCCACTAAAAGGGAGAAACTCTCCTTATCAACACACTTCCCACTTACAAATCATACAAATTTATTTTCCATTCAGAGAATGTGTCACTGGGGATTGAAAAATTAAATTTAATTCCACTTTCCTCATAAAAAGGACCAAAATGTGCTTTAGTATGTCCCTTGGTTACTTAAAAATTTATTCGTTTTGAGAGGGAATGTTTGTCTAAATTAATCTTTATGTTGCCAAAGATCAAAATGTTAAAAAAAATCACATAAAATCCCTAAAAAATTTAAGGTTTGCATTTGGATTACTACATCTCTGAGCAGATGCTTAAAACTATGCGGACCCACTGTTTTCACTTCAGATATACTTATTTCTTCAGAAAAGTCCTAAAGACATGACAGAAAGGAATGGCTTCAGTAAGCTGTTTTTACTAAAATCACAGTTCCTGTGATTCTCAAAAGCACAAAGTTCTGGATCATTTACTTGAACATCAGTTTTATCCCCTGAAGATATTAATACAGAGGTTGACTAATATAAAAGGGTTTATCAAAATGGTAGTTCAGTGCAATTCCAGTGTTGGAAGAAAATTGGGTTGTGTTTGATGATTTGACAGCTGACAAAGGCAGGTGAAAAAAGCTTGTTATGTTTAATTTGGTAAAGCTATTTATCTCTTTAAGCTTGTACAATATAATGATTTATTATATTTTTCTGTTCCAAATGGCCTCCATCATAATAATTTGGTCACTACTAACCTGTTTCTAACTACAACCTTGCCAAGGATAATAGGTCATTTATCAGTTTAAATCCTCATTCTCTAATATCCCTTTTTTTTTAGAGACTGACATTTACTTTAAAGAAATGTATCTTTACTGTCACAAAATAGTTTCCTGCTTCTGATCATCAGCTTGCTGAGACTGTGGGAATAGACACTAAAATAGACACAAAAAGACAAAATTCATTATAAAATTCCCCCCTCATTATTTAAAAAAAAAAATCATTGTTACTCCAGTGTATGTGAGAGACTTCATTTTGTCATTTGTATTTTTTCATGACACATTCTTAAAAGATCAGAGGATGAACTGGCCTTAGTCAGCAATGCTTGAGAGGTTCCTTCTGTAAAATCTTTCCTTTTCTCCCATCCTTCCAGAAACATTCTCATTATATCCACTTTCAATCTCATTCCTCAGAAAAGATTCTACATTGTTTCTGAGACAAGTCTGGAAAACCTCCAGGGATAGAGATTCTACCACTCTTCTCTGTGTGTTCTTGGAAGAAATGTCTAACCTAAGTTATTCAGCTTGCAGCTTGTGGGTATTGTCCCTTTCGTTGCCTGACACAATCAAGAAGTTTTTAAAAGTCTCCTCCAATAAGTTTTAGGCTGCTGTGAGTTTATTTACCATTTAATCTCTTGTTTCCCAAATGAAAAAAGCCCACTCTGTTAACCACTGCTCACAACTTTTGTGCGCTGGGCCCTGACTATCCTTTCCTCTGCTGGACCCTCTGCAGCTTGCTGACATCCTCTTGAAAGGGGTTGTCAAATCCCAAACGCTCCCATCTGCTGCACTCTGCAACAGATGACCTGTTCAGAAGGGGCTAAAGGAAACCGTTTAAATGTGCCTGACACCACAGGATCAGTCACTGCTTTCTGAAGGAATGCAGTTTTGGGAGTTAGGTAGAATTGATTTCAGGATGTGACAGAGGCAAAATGAAATATATATACAACATACACAGAGGAAACACAGAGAAGATGACAATAAAAAAGGGGTAAAAGACAGTCACTGTGCCTATAAGAACAGGAAGAAAGGAAGAACAAATAGCCAGGATTTTCTCCAGTGTACCATTGATTAAGCCTCAAAAAGTTCCTTTCCCTTTGACAGAATGAAAGCACTGCTTTTTGAGGAGCCATTTGTTACATTTCATGACTGTAGTCTCAGCAATCTTATTTTCTTCTCCTGCATAATTTGGATTAGTAAACAAGATTTTTAAAAAGCATTGCATGTCTATGTGTTTTCTGTTACCCCCTTTCTGCATGACCAGGTAGCTGATACTGCAGTACTGACTCAGCACAAACTCAGAGTCACACCAGGAACCCTCCTTTAGTATTCAGTGTGAAAACACCCAGTCTGTGAGTGCTGCTGCTGACCCTTCAGGTGCCACTGTTTCTCGCCTTCGTGCTCCTACCTGAGAACCAAAAAATCATCAAAAACCCATTACTGGGTTTCATTTCTCTGCAGTAGCAGGCTAGGGGTCATTATGACTCTGATATTTGACATTCCCAACAGTCAGTGGGAGGCTTCCTGAAGTCCTGCATTATGTTGAGAAATGCCTTATGCTGCTGATACCAAGCTTTCCTTGGGAATTGTAGTCTAGTTAAAGACAGGCACAGAATGCAAATTGGAGATGGCAAGAAAACTAGATTTCCCAGAAAGTTAAATAAAGTGAGTAGTAAAAACATATCCTAAAAAGTTCAGTTGCAAATAAAGTATAGTACATGAAAGTCAATTCTGATGTAGCTCTTTATGAGTTTTATATTAGCATATGAGACTTAAAAAAAGCATAATAATTACAAAATATTAGCAGAAATCACCATATGCCTTTCTGCATATGAAAGGCACGTTAAAATGTTTTCACTTGTCAATTTCTATACTAACTCTATAGGTATGGAAAAGAGACACTGTATCATAAAATCACCCTTCTTGGCTTTTCAAATGCATGTTTACGAAAAAGCTCTTTTCTTCTATAACACCTTCAGATAATTCTGCTTTATTATATCAGAGAATTGTGTAACTGTGCTCTGTGCAGCACACACCTGATTCAAATGCTGGGAAGATGTGAATTTATTTCAGTCAAGACTGAAAAAAACCATTTTCATACAAGTACATATGAATAATTCAGGTAATGAAATAAAAGAATATTTCTGTGAGAGTTTGCATATAATACCAGTATAAATACCTGTGCTTTATTTCTCTAGAAACAGTTTGGAAAGGAAAAGGTAGCAAAAGTAATGACAGAAATGGCAGGAAAACCAGATTAACTGGAAAGAATTTGTCTATCTTATCAACTCCTAATCCTGAGTCAGTTTTCTCTGACTGGCTTGTTTCTTTTTGATGCAAGGTTTAAAAGGGTATTATATTAACAACTCTTATCGAAGACTAGTTTACCTATTATAAATAAAGAAAAACACTTAGAATCTACTCAGCTTTGCTATCACTAACTTTCCCAGGTAGGAAACTGGCATGAAAATCTGGACGAGCACCCAGCTGCTTAAATTCTAGAGGCCGGGACACCCTCACAGCAGCTGCAGATAAATTGTCTTTCCCATGCTGAAACCTTGAACACCATGGTTGCCTTTTGGCCTTGCTCACTAATCTTGAAATTGTTTTTTGACTAGAAACATGAGGCAGCTTTATAAATGCTCCATAGGAAGAATAGAGACCCTCTGAGGAGGAGGAGTTGCCCTTGGTAGCAAAGAGCAGTTGGAATAGATGCAGCTGTGACTGGGGACAGATGATGAGGGCTTTCAGTGGAATATCAGCAACCTAGCAAGTGAGAGGAATGTCCTAGTGTTGAATTGAGTAGCAATTCAACTGGTGACAAGGGCAAGGAAAACACTGAAGTACAGAATGTCTTAATCTCTTCATTATTTTTAGGCTAGAATTGTGCTCAGGGATACCAGGACCCTCCAACCCATGAGAAAGTTCAGAGAAATGTAGATATACCCTCAATAGAGCAGGATAAGCTGAGGAAATATTTGAGTGAACTGGACATTCAGAAGTCCATGGGACCTGACAGGATCACAGGTGAGTATTAAGGGAGTTGGCATTGTGAGGCCATTCATTATCATATCTGAAAGGTTGTGAGAATGGGGAAAGTTTCATGGGTATTGAAAAAAAGCAACATCGCGCCTGTCTTTGAGAACAAGAAAGAAGATGAGGAGAGCAGCAGACCAGCCAGCCTCACTGCATTCCCTGGGGGGTGTGATGCATGAAAACCTCCTGGAACCCATTTCCAACCATATTAAGCAAAAGTCAGTAATTGGGATTGGTCAGCCTATGTTTGTGAAGCGGAAATTCCTGACAAACTACTCTTCTATGAGAAGGTGACTGGATCAGTGGACAAGGGGAGACCAGTGGAAGTTGTTTATCTTGATTTCAGAGAGATTTTTGACACCATCTCCCATGACATTCATAAGAAATTCTTCCTTTTCTCCAGATTTCTTCTCACTCTCTCAAAGACATGTGTATGTTGGTGTGCTAAGATTTTATTCACAATTTGTAGAAATGTGAAGGAATTATTTCCTTGTCAAAGTGATTTTGCCTATTTTGTTTAGTTCCTCCCTTGCCCTTATATTCATCTGTGAGCATATCTAAAATGGACATTGACAGATGTGATAGACTACGCATTTATTTTGTCCACAGCTTCTGTGTGACTTTTAGCTTGTATTTATAGTTGTTGTACACATATAGCATGCATCAGAAGAGCTGAGAATTGGGATGGCTGAAGAGAGTTGACAGCTGAAAGATAATCAAGAAAACAGATCTTTTTCAACAGGCGCTAGAGTACTATGAGCTTGCCAATAAAATCCAAAATCAGAGCAAGGTTGACGTATCATACAGAATTACTGATACCAAAACATCAATAAGGCAGCAGCAATGTTTTAAGAAATATCCCAGATTTTTAAAATTAATAATATGTACCTAATATGCTTTATCTGTAAAATAAAAGATGCACTAATTTTGAAAATAAAGGAAGCCTTTTGTGTTCAAACATTACAGTTCTTTGCCTTGTATTATAGAAGCTGACTTGTGCTCAGTCACATCACAGATGTTGAGCTCATATAATGATCCCACATGCCACATTATGCAGATTACTTTGTTACACTTAACACCCTGACTGAACCATGCACATCACAGAAAATCTCGGAAGAAACACTTTCTTTCATTTAGAAACTTCTGAAAGCGAGTGGCATTATAATCAATGGAGTGAAAAATATAGGAGAAGCATAGAAAAACTGGAAAGTTTTAAGAGGCTGGTGCATTTAAGATAGTAGAAAATAGTCTAGTTCTTGTCAGCTTCATCTTAAAAAATTTAGGGATATCAATGGCATGGAAAAATAAAGTTCTATGTAAACGATCCCCAAAGTAAATAGGCTATGGAAAATCCCCTTGGAGTTTTTCAAGATTCATCTGGACAAAGCCATGACTGACCTGGCCTTGTGCTGGCCCTGATGTAAGAAATTGGATGAGGTACCTTCCAGCCATGCAACATCTGTGAGTCAATAAAATATGCATGACCACTGTAAGCCATTGGCACTATCTAGGAAAATATAAAATGAGAAGTGGCAATGACTGGAAGAAGCACAAGGGCTTCAAAATACTTCAAACATATCTCTTTGTTTTCCTGTTTTCTTATGGCTCAAACTTCCTGTCTTATTAAATCAGAGAGAAAAATGCCTGCATTTAGTGAGTGCTTTACATAACTTTGCTACCAAATCCAACTGGAACAAGGTAATTTTACTTTGATGAACAGAGCTGTCTATAACCTGTTGTCCAATTATTCATGCTTCGGTTAAAGGAAAAGAAAAAAAAAATACAGTTTGCTGCATTCTGAATAGTCAAGTCTTTAGACTTTAACTTCTTATGTTCCAGACTACTAGTACAGGATACCAAAAATTACAAACATAATTTAAAATATAGTGTATCCTGAATTAAATTCTCAATAGTGTCTTCTGAAAAAAAATGTGAGTTTTGTCACAAGTATTAATCAAATTCAGCCCAACAACATGAATTCCTTTTTGGAATTTGCCTGATAACACACAATATACACAGCAGGGTGATTTTCATATAAATAAAGTGATGTTTAAAAATATGTTCAGCCTTTCTCTTCTGATGGAGACTAATGCTTATTTACATAAAAAGTACCTAAGCTTCTGTTGAAAAGAAAACCTGTAGCCATTCAGGAATATTTAATACTCCAGGAACACAGCAAAGAGTAACTGCTGACACCCTTGCCACATTTAGAACAGCCTTTAAGAAAAGGCATGTCTGTCTGTAGTTTCAGCATCCAATCTGTGCAACAAAATTCAAATTCTATAGTTTCTGGTCTCCTCTGCCTGCTGTCTAATATCTCTAAAGGTGACATTTAAATCAACAGTGATTTCCAATCAAATTATAAGTATTGTCTTACATTATGCTAGAAGATCAAGAACTGCTACTTCTCCTATTTATAGAAATGCAGCTTGTCACTCAGAAGCATTATAAGAGACGATTTAGAAAAGAAAAAAATGTTTAAAGTGTGATCCAAAGCCTACTGAAGTCCACAAAAGTATCTGGAAATATTTTACTTCTGGGCCTAATTTGCATAAACTGACATTTTATTGCTGGTAGATATTGTATCTGTAAATGTAGACCATACAATTTAGCCAGTTGCAGGTGCAGTTTTATATAGCCACTAGGTACTAGTGATAATTACACCTGAAAATAGTTCTACAGTGATTTTTCTTTCAAAGATTAGTATCTTTGAAAGGTAATGTCACAAAGCACAAAGATAAAAATTTAAAGACTTGATCAGGTCTGGAGAAGTGAGCTTTCCCCCCCTTTTATCTGATGAGTCTCTGTACACTGAATTTGTCAAGGCATGAGTACCAGACAATCAGATAGCAATCTTTACAAATATTGATTCTTCCTATAAAACTAATTTCCAAATAATCCAAGTTCATGTTTAAAGCCAGTACATTTTCCTACACACCTCACCATCAGAACAGTGTACATACCAACTTCTTCTTATGCACATAATTTTGCAATGTCTTATATCTGAAAATAATACGAGTAAATAGAGTTCTGGTTTTTTCTTCAATTTGAGTATTTTGTGCTTTAAAGTATCAAGTGTTTCAAACAATTTCTTGGCATTACTTCCAAATTCAACATATTTTTCTAAAGAGCCTATCTTCTTCTTTTTTTGCACTTTGCAAAATTTAAGGTACTTTTAAGAGTGAGAAGAGATATGACTACACTCCATAAATGTGTCATCAGAAGCATGAACCCTGGAAGGAAAGATACTTAAGTTAAAGTATATGTTTTTGTCACAGGAACAAATGGTTCTCTGTTAATGAATAAATATGTGCTTGAATCTAGAAGTTTAATGCTACTTGAGTGAGCTCTGGAACATCTTTTTGAGTGATACAAGGGAGAAAACACTTTCTTGGTGGTAAAAATTGAGTTTCCATCAGAGTATGAAAAAGATCAAGTAGTTTGGCTGTCTGCAACAGCAGAAAAATGTTCTCAGTGAGTCAAATGGCCCTTCCTGGTGTATATCCCTACTCATTTTTACAATTAATATAGTCAAGAAAACTTTAGCCACTGAAGGAGTAGCACTGCAAAACTTGGAAAGCTCTTCATAACGGGAGACCATTATATTATTTTTAACCCAGTAAAAACTGCTTTATTGAACAGAATTTCATCTCATACATAGTAAAAATACTACCTTCTGGCATTTTCTCTCCCAAATGACATTAAACAACACCTGTAGAATCAAGATGGAAAATATTTTCCTTTACTGTTCATCTGTTTAGATGAAATACACATTTATCACTGAAGAAGACAAGCATTTGAGAGAAAGAAAAAGTCTTTACCTGATTTTAAATTTTTGTGCTAAATATCTTCCCTAAATGGAAAAAGAATGGTCTCAAGTTACCATATGTTGTTGGAAATGGCACTACAAATCACCTGGGGAACCTGGGATGGAGCTTCAACTGAAATTCTCTTCTGATACTTGTGTCCCAACTGATTTTACTTGATTAATTTAACTAATTTAATTTTGGGTGAACTCTCCTCTCCAGTGAGAATCAGGAATTTTATGGGGAAAAATGCTTTACCTCTTACTCTGCCTTTCAGCCTCTTTGACCTGTCTACTCCTTCCTGTTCAGAAATGCCCTGCTTGGGAACTTGCAGAAGTTGCTTTAATTTCTGAAGATATAGTTATTTTTTATATAGTGCTGTTTGATATGAGGAACCCTGCAGGATGCTCTACACAAAGTTTATCATTGTTCATGTAGTCCAACTTCTTGGAAGTATACCTTAAGAAAAGGAGGTTGCTCTGTGACCAAGCAAGAAGCACCTACACAATACTATTGTTTACATCTGTAGTTTCCTCACAGATAATGAAAATTGACAGTGCTGTGATCACTACTAAATACTATAATCTAGAAAATCATTCTGTTAATTCACTGCACCAGAGCTGCTGTTGAAACCTTTTCATGCTGTTGGACTCTGTACTGCTGGGTGTAGTAAACAAATCAAAGAGAAGCTGCAAATTTGATCTGTGAGGTATTTTAAGTCAATATAAGCCTCCAAGCAGAGAAGATAATTCAACCCTTCTAAACATTCAATCACACCAGAATTCATTAGCAGAGGTCTGGGTAAGAACCACTACATGATTTCTGGGATGCTCTTCCTTTCATTATCTTTGCAACAAACAGACTGCCACTAATGGGAAGAAAAAATAGGTGAGAAGCCGATTCAGAGTGAGGAATCTTGAGAGAACATCTGGAAGGCTCTTAAAAGTTAATGGTTACTGGAAATTTTTGACTTGATTGTACAGTATTTCTGATACTAAACCTCACATGTCTCCTGCTCATGGACTTAGAAATACTGATGCATTCTGAATACATTGCTTTTGTCTATTATGGTAGAGAGCACACTGATTTTGCTTAAAAACCACTGCTTTGCTGATTTGGCTTCCACCCATTATCCTCCACCAGAGTAGATAATTAGCTGTTTCATTTACAGATGCTTACATTTGGCTCCAAACTGGACTTAAGGAAGCAATATTTTGTGGGCAGGAATTTGATGTCACTGGAGACATTCCTTATTTAATCTTTTCTTGATTTGTTTTTCAACTAAATTAGCTGTAAGTAAGTTGGCATGTGCATGTGAGGATGTGAGTGTGTCAGGAGACATTTTCCTGTGTGTCTAAGAGCTACTAGCAACTCTACGGTGCTAATTTTACTGTAGACGGAGTTAATAATAAGTACAGCATCTGTAAGTCATTAATCTGGATAAGGAAAACATAAATTTCTTGATCATTTGAGAATATTGAAGTGGCAATATTTTGTTGGTATGCCACATTTCTGAAAGAGCAAACAGGAGTGTAGAATAGCAAAACAAGTTGACTGTTTTGATATCCAGCTTCCTGGTACTTGCATGACTAGGTCACAAGGTCTGAATTTCAGTTCATGAAGGATCATGGCCACTATTATTTCAGGTGAATTACGGAATTAATATCTGCACTAAGTTGCTTTGAGCTGTTTCATCTGCAGGGACACAAGAGGTTTCTTTCATCAGGCAGCTGTGCACAATGCTCTGTGGTGCCCTCCAGAGCAATTGTGCTCTGCGACCAGTTGTGTCTGGGAGACTGATATTTCCAGGCCAGCCAGACAGAGGAGGAGACAGGGTAGAAAGGATCTAGCCAGCTGGGAGCTGTCTACAGAACCAAGGACCTCAAGGCAGTGCAGGAGAGGAGAGTACATATATCACACCAAGGTGGCAGAAGCTAGGTAGGGTCAGGATTTAATAAAGACCATTCAATATAGTCTCTGAATTGGCCTGAGAGGAAACATGACAGAAAAAGCCATTTGAATTCAAAGCTCCTTTCAAAGATGTTCACTATAGAGAAAAGAACAGCCTGGACAGTCCAGCCCAAGCATTCAGAACTGACCTATGGTCCCACCATGCTGCCAGTGAAAAATAACAGCCAGCATGGCTGGAGCATCCTCTGCACTGAGACACTGCTCAGCAAGCAGATTCCAAGAAGTGGGATAATGTTGCTGCTCACATCTTCACCCGTCTTTCTTCCTCCAAGGAACAGTATCAGCCTTCCCTAATACATTTGGGAGTTCAGCACTGTACAACCTGGCATTATTAGCACCCACAGCTCCCTTATTTGGTGTGTCTGGCATGTGTATTTTCAAAGTGCTAAATGCATTTGCAGGTCAATGACCATTTTTACACCACCACAGTGTTAATTCATCTAGAGAAGCAATGTTAATTCATCTAGAGAAGCCATGCAGGCTGTGAAGCAATAACCCAGCAGGTAACTT
Source organism: Trochalopteron elliotii (assembly GCA_024734555.1). Classification (NCBI taxonomy): domain Eukaryota; kingdom Metazoa; phylum Chordata; class Aves; order Passeriformes; family Leiothrichidae; genus Trochalopteron; species Trochalopteron elliotii. Next base: position 3,998,947 of record JANPWX010000072.1, read on the forward strand.
GCATGCTTGTCTAAACTTTGTTGTTTAGGTAGGAGGAAAGTGTCATTTTTGTCTCCCACAGATGCAGCCTTCAGCCATCATTTAACTTACTGTGATTAATTTACTGAGAAAAATGTGGTGTTTTGTGTTGCTGTCAAAAGTAGCCCTTTTTATTTTTCTGAGTGCTTGGACACCAGAACTCCCTCCATGATGATTTGTAGTGTTATAGTTCATCAGTAAATGAGACTCTCTTTGGCCCCTTTCCTCCTGCACTTTTGGCTGTTAAAAAGAAGAAAAAAACTTAGATGCAAAGGGGATAACCTACTCCAAAGCTGATTAATAGTATTTATATTTGTCTCACAAGTAGCCAAGATTAAGTCACACACATGGCACATTTAATGTCTGGCTGTAAAAATGTTTATTTACATTTATTCCATTTAGGTGATCCTTCATATCAGCAGTGTGATTGAAATTTCAGGTTTTAATATACCAGTATTCATGTGCTGGGTGTGGGGAGGGGAGAATGGAGTGCTCTATCAGATGGTCTCATTTGTATTTGTTTATTATTTCAAAATTTATGATGGGCTGACAAGTTTCTGAATTCAGTTCTGGGGATGAAAAATCTGAAAAGGGCTTGCCATAAAATAGGTCCTGAAAAGATTTCACTTTCAAATTTTGCAGACAAAACTTGTATTCACCAACACCCCCTTATGAATGATCAACCATTAAAACCCACAGAAGGGGTTTCAAGCTTCACTTTTTTGTAACAACATGTCAGCCACAGGGTCATTAGTGAGCAGATAAAAGAGATGCAGCTAGTTATATTTGAAGGTCTCAGGATTGAAAGCTATGAAATAAAAATCATAACCGCTGCAGCTGGAGTTATCAAAACTAGAATTTGCCATCGTTTTGAAGTACAAGGTGAAAATGGAGAATGTGATAACATGAGAAATGAGAATGATCATATCTGTGACAGTCTTTTGATCTTCAAAGCACAAAGGGCTTAAATTTTGCTAATGAATCCTGCTAAAATTACTTCATGTCATTCGAACTCTATGTGGCACAGCACTGGAGAAGGGTTCAGGTGATATTGTTATGGGAAAGAGAGGCTTGTTAGCCTTCTGATGACCTTTGCATCCCAGATGACAGGAAAAACAAGCTCCAGTGGATGGGATTTGCACTGACAAGTAGATTTTTATTGTTTCTCATGATCTTGGTATTTCTTGGTATTTCAAGAAGCTTTCGGAAATAAGGCTCATGCATCTTTCAGAAATATTGCCTTTCAGAGAGATTTAACTTCTCCAGTTCAGTGAGGAAAACATGAATTCTCTGGTATTAAATAAATTCTACTGCTAGATTTTAAGGACTGTGTTGATTTGCTACAGTGATTTGACCTATATCTCCTAATCTTTTCTGTTGAAGTATGACTCTAAACCAGTCCTTAGAGTAAGCAGAGGCACGTTGAAAACTGGCCCTTCTCCACAAAATGCTAGAGCAGGGATTTCTGCATCTGACTTGCAGAAAGGTCTGCTCAGAGCCTGCTCAGAGCCCCCTAAATCAGCTCTGCTTTACTGCCTGCTTGTACGGGGCAGTCAAATGGTGTTAGCTACAGAGGGGAGTGAGGGAAGAGGGGCTGACCTCAGTAACCTAAGAACAGATGCCTCCAGCATCAGAACCCCAGCTCATGCAGCACCCCCTGCACCCTTCCAAGAGAGGCTGTCTGAAATGGGCTCAAACAAGGCAACACAGGGGTTCCTCTGCCTCTCAGGCAAAAGGCATTGTGCTGAAAGGCCAGTTCTTACTTTCCTGGGGATTGCCTCCTGCCAAAAAGGAAGAAGCATCCTGAATACACTCCATAGAGTACATTCTCACCAAAGAGGAAGGAGAGAGATCTGGAGTGGGCAAGGGGAGCCAAAACCTCACACCATAGGGTTAGGAGGACTTGGGATAACTGCAATTAAATGCACAATAGTATATCTTTTCAAGGATAAATGAAACAATCTGAAGAAATTTTTTTCCAGCAGATGGGAAACACAAGCCAAAATGAGTGAATGCACATAGCTGCTGTGTGCTGGCAGTAAAGATTAGGTTTCAAGACACTCTGAATTTAGCAGAAGGTAAGGAAGAAGTATTTTTTTTTAAAGTCCTGCATCCAAGTTGAATTCTGCATATTCTTGACCTATTTATTTATAATGGGAATATTTAGAAAGAGGAATTTTCAAAATTAAGAGCTCCTGTGAGTTAGAGACCTACCAGAACTACTGTTCAAGAAGTTTTATCATCAGTGTACAACAACGGAAAATGAACTTACATTCTTCCAGTGCATGATAAGATATCTTTTCTGTGACTAAGACAGAGAGGGAGTAAAGAGCAAACACAGCATCACTGCTATTATTTATTCCCAACAGCAGCAGTAGCCAGTTCTTTTGGATGAAAACAAAAGCAGTCAATCTTAAAGACCCAAATAAAAAAAAAAACCTTTATTAACTAAGGGTCCTCTTAAAAACCCAGCTTCTGGAAATAGTAGTTTATGTGGAAAAAAAAAAGAAGAAGAGTATTTTGTGTGTATTTTTATTTGGATGTGAGTTTTTCTGTCACAGAGTCATATGGTAAATATATAAATGTTTATTGACAAATTTTCTAAATGGTGTCATATTTATCAGATATATTTTCTTCTACACCTAAAACAAGATTTTACTGAAATTTATCTGTAACTATTATCACAAGTACCATAAGAATTCTTTTTAACATGGTGCTTCAGAACTTTTAATATCACCAGAAGACAGCAAAGGACACTGTTACAGAAAATTCCTAAGAAGAAACCATTTTTTTTGTCAATAGTTCTCTTTAAAAGATTTCATGCATGGATAGAAAATTCTGTTTCTACCTGTCTGACGTGATGGGAACTATTGTCTTAGATGTTGCCTAATAATTACTTGTCCACAAACAAATTTTTTAAATTATAAAACTTCATTAAGAAAAAAAGGTCACTTCATTTATGCTGTTTCTAGTGCCTTCAGGTAGGGCAGGCACTAGAACTTGTTGAGTCTTATCCAAGTCTCAACAAGTTGCTCTAAGCTGTGGCATCTGTTTCACAGAATTTTCACTCATAAAACAGGTCAGCAAAAGTCCATTCAAACATAAAAATGAAGAAAAAAAAAGAATCTCTTGAATAGATGATGAGGGAAAACAAGATAAGGCAAGGCAGGAGGACCCCTTAAAAATGAAGAGCTGCAGGATCAAGCACAGCTGAGTGAAAGAATCGTGCAGGAGGGGGCAGAAAGCTGGAATAACAACCCCAACTCTTGGCTGAAAGCCTCAAGTCTCTGATGCCAAATGTCTGAATCTTTTGAAAATCCCCAATCCAGAATTATAGCCAATACAACAACCACATGTTTGGACTTGACTGCACATTCCCAACTGTTTTATTAAGCTGTGCTCATTTGACCTTTAACATCTAAACAGGTTACAACAAATGAAAGACTTCCTATCTTGCCAATGCCAATCAACATTTCCTGCCAGGGCTGGTGACTGGGAATTGTTTGGACACGAATGCATTCAGAAACCCAACACAGGAGGCAAAACCTCTTACAGTGTGACATTAATCCTAACAATACCTGAGTAAGAGCAAGAGAATGCTCACGGTAATATTATGTTACTGTATCAGTGATCAGATAGTGGAGTGAAGTGAGTTCAAATATTAGAGACCTATAATGTGTTGGAGAGACTGCAGAATCCACACTTCATGATCAATCAGGCAGCTAGAACTGAAAAATTGGAATGCTACTTGTAATAACTTAGCAAACTCAAATGTGCAAAATAAGCAAGAATTTAAAATTAGTTGAATTATTTTTTACTGCATTGGTTGTTTATTTACATTCTTTTGCTCTTTATGTATGCTTTATTATATTTTTTGTGAATGCATCTTATTTATATTTGAAGTGTAGGTAAGAGAAATAGTTGCATGCTAGTGCTCTTAACAACTATAAAAGTAATCTGTAACAACTACAGTTTTGAATAGTCTCAGTAATGAGCTTACAGTGAACTTTTGTAAGAATGGCATGTTTTAAAATGAGACCAAGAAAAGATAAGAGAAACAAGAAAGGAATGCAGGTTTTATCTTTTATCTAAGAATGTAGAATACTTTGCTTTCTAAACACAGAAAAATAAAAAGTGGTGGAAAAAAAACCCCTAAATTATAAAAATGGGCAAACTAGAAAATTTAGAAGCTCATAAATCGCACTCCCTGCTATTTATTGTAGTCTTTCTTTCAGTGAAATCAAAAACTCTCTGGACTGCAGGAAACTGCACAATCCTCTTGAGCCTTTGGAGTTTCCCTGTCATACCTCAGGCGTGGGTTTTATCTGCTGCCAGTAGTGTCTCCTGTGAAATGCAGGCTCCTTTGCCTCTCTCTGCAGTCTGTGGCTGCAAGAGCCCTCCAGAAACAATCTCAGCTACTTCCAAGAGAAAAGACAATCTGAATTGGAAGGTCTGATCCACTTACTTGCTTATTGAAGGTGCAAAACACACAAACTGAAAAAAAGTCCCAAACAAATGGATGCTCTCCATTATATCCTGAAATCCCTTGAATACAATTTGCATTGTGGTCCAACATAAATAATCCTTGTAATTCCCTATTATTCATGCACACAAAGAGCTTAAAAAAAAAACAAAACTGTGTCTTCTTCCTTATAGTAAAACTTTATAGGAAAAATTCTAAGATAAGAAATAATAACTATTTACTGAGAGGATGGTTTTTCTAAAATGAACATTTTCCTCCTACTCCCTGCTGATGATAATTTATACAATAAACTGACTGAGCTGAATTGCTTTACTTCCATCGTATGCATCTGATAAATTACTTTTTATTTCTCACCCAGACTGTTACCTTTTGAAAAGGCAGCATATCTCAAAGAGTGAAGAAAACTAATGTAGTAAAGCTTAAAATAAAAATTGAACCCTTTTTGTATATATAAGTATTCTGTTCTTGGATCAAATATGCTATAAATCACTGCTACTTCTTCTGGATATTATTGTTATGCATGGTCTTGGAGACACCAGAAAGAAAGAAAATTTAGCAGGGCCTAGAGGTAAAGAAGCCTGAATGGTATCAACTCTTTTGCCTTGAAATTTGTTTTCATTTAATAGTAGAATACCTGCAGAAACTGCACAATGTTGTCTTTAAGAACTGAATTGTTTGGAACTGGAGATTAAGTTGGCCAGGCAGTGGGGGAAGAAGAATCCACTCACATAGCTGGGAAAAGGTCTCCGATGCTTTTTCCCTCCTTTCAGTTTTTATTAAAGTAATTTTAACTTTAACTAAGGGTCATTTCCTCAAAATTAGTTTTGACAGGCTCTTAGTAATAGCACTTACAAATACTCTGAAGTGTGTCATTTCCAATGAAGGGCTCTTAGATTCCAGCACATCCAAGTTAGTGGCACAGCACACTGCATCTCCCAGCAGAGCCATCACCCTCCAGCTTGATGAAAACCTTGACAGGATTAGAAAAGAATCACAGAGGGGTGCACCTTGGATGTAGTTTCTGTTCTCCAGGCTGCCTTGGTTTGCACTGTTGCCTACAGTCTCACCCACTGCAAGCCTCAACCAAGCATCATGTACAGCAAGATAAATGCGTGATGGGAAGACATGCAAGATGTGCTGAGGGATAGTGGAAGGTATTGGGGAATGCTTCTCAGTACAGGAGACATTGTAGTACATGGTGAACAGTAAGCTGGGGGTACCTGGAATAGCATCCAGAGTTGTAAATTCTCCAGGCAAGCAAGAAGAATGGATGGAGTTGGAAAAAGAGGACTCATGAAAGCAGCTTATCAAAGAACAGCAGGAAGACTGTAACAACAAATAAAAAAATAAAGAACAAAGAAACATGGGGTTAAATAAAGACTAAAGCTAGAATGAACTATTCTGAACTATTCTGTAAGTAGAGAAACAGACATTTCAGATATGTCAGATAGGCATAGAATGTTTATGTCAAAGGATAACACCTAATAACCTTTCTTTTTCTTTGTACTACTTTTGCAGCTTCCTTGAAAACTTTTATTGCTGTTCCAAAGACCATAAGTGAGAAAATGTCCAACATGATTTCACATGTTGGTTTAGTAGGTGTTCCTTTTCACTTTTTCAACTGTTCACCTTGGGCTTCAGCTCCTGCCAATGCAATATCTGCTCCTGAAGTTCAGGCTGATGTCTTGAATCCTTGTGCTTTGCCATTCCTTGCTAAGTCTCCTTTCTGTTCCCTGCTACAGATGCCAGAATATTTCTCAATGTAGATTTCTCTAGCAAGATTTCTCCTCCAAAGGACCTCAAAAAGACAGAACCAGAGGAGCTCCAAAGCTATCCATGCATGATTTGACAAAGTGCTACACAATACATACTTCAGCATCTCTTTTGCTTTCCATCTCCTTCCGTGGCAAAAAGAAATTATCTCAAAATGCAAAAAACTCTTTGAAAAGTAGAATCTTATGTGAATCAAATTATTTTGCAACATCATGACCTCTCTTACCAGATGAAGAAAAAGTTCTCTGGCAGCTTCCCTAATGATCTTCAATTACAAAAACACGAATTCTTGAATATTGCACCATTAAGAGCTGCAAGTTTTGAATCAGATTTGTAAGTGCTTCAGCCTTCATTCTAACATGACTTTGTGTGCAGAATCTCCTTCAGGAATTGCCCAGGCTCAGGTGCTGTCTGGTCAATGACTGCAGTTGCACAAAGTGCTGCCAAATTTTGAGAATTCTTTGACGCCTTTCAATAGTCCAAGCCAGGGGGCGGTTGTCAGCTCTCCACATGGGCTGCCTGGGTAGAATATTAAACTAACTTGAGCATTTGTTTCTGGTCTGCTCTTGTCAAAATTGATTTGTGTGTGAAACTCCCCAGTTCCTAGCCTGTATGTGTAACACATTTCTCCAGGCAAGTGATCTCCTTCACAAACAGCCATAGGGATTTCTTCAGATTCAGGGAGAGCAGCATGAAACTTCACCTTCTGGAAAAACTGGGCAAAATCACAGTGATCATTACCAGGGTTTGTGAGTACCCAAGCAGAGGATGCAGGGATTTTACTTCAGGTGATAACTTTTCACAGAGGCAGGATATTCTACCCAATAGTAGGTAGTATGGGGGTGGTATAACAGTCCAGTCTTTTTAGTACTTTTCTGGAAATTAGCTCATGGCAGTGCTGGATTCTGAGCATATGACAGTCAAATTAAGTGTTTCAAAGCAACTTGAAGGCAAAATTATTCCATTAGTTCCTCTTTGAACTTGGAGAGCTTTCCATGGGAAGTCAGGAATTACATTTTGAGTGTAAATACATGTGTTTCTCATGACAGAAATGCAATTTTGCTCATGTTTATTAAGGAAAAATAAAGATATGGAATGTGATTCAGTTTCATTTTGAAGCTTCAGATGGAATTAATGCAGATTGATATTAGATCCCTTCCTTACTGGAGGAATTCTATGTAATTCTCAACAAACCTGATAATTTTTGCAACTTGCATTTCTGACACTGGACAAAATTTCCATTAAATGCATGTAAACCTTCTAAGCACTCTCTCCAAACTGGTTCACCAGGGACTCATTTCAGCCTTCCACTCATTCCACACACTTAGAGCACTGTCCTGTCCAGGGGACAGCGTGTTATCCCCAATGAAGAGTTAATAAAGGGTTGCCAGTTCAGATATAGATCTATTACACTAATATTTATGAGTAATTGAGTCTGATGAAGAAAAGTTTTATTCACTGTCATCCTTATATTCTTAGAGCTATCCCTGGATAAACGACAGGAAATTAGAAATAGCTGGTGTGTATGACTCTACCAGACATAAATGCCATACATACAGGGTAAATCTTGGCAGGCCCAGTTATTGTTTTCCACTGAACATATTTGTACAAAAAGGGATGATTTGCTGCTTCTAACACAACCCTTTGTGTTACTGTGGACCTAAAGGACCCCTCGGGCCACTGTTTTACATAGTGCAAATGCAGTAAAACTTATTAAAGCATTTTCTGAAAACGTTGTAATGCAGGAGCAAGATTAATACTAAGTTGAAGAATGATCACTATCATGTTTACACAGCTTGGATTTTGAGCCTACACAATTGTCCAGAGGTCACATAAGAAATGTGTGGCAAAACCACAAATTAAAATAGGTTTTCTGAACCCTCTACAAAAGCCTTACTCACAAGGCAATTCTTTCAGGTTTTCTGTTTTTCATGAACAGCTGATGGCTTGTTGAACTGAAGAAGCATGCAGTTTACAAGTCAGGATTTTCCTGACTAACACTTAATAATGAAAGGTGATGCTTAGAAAAGGTCAGCCAAAAAAATAAATAAGTAAAGCATGTGATGACAGAAATAATCGCTGGAGATAGAGAACTCTGGCACTAGACAGAAAATCCTGCCAGTGAATCATCCCATTAATACAAATACACATGCTGTACTTTGATAAAGCCTCTGTGTGTAGGGATAACCTTCTTCCAAAACATATATCATTCAAACAAATTATTTATTTAGATATAAAGAGAAAGGCAACTGAATGTAAAATTAAATGTGAGGGATTTTGTGTTTTTTTAATTTTTAGGCTGCCAGGTAAACTAGATTGCCTCCAACAACCAACAGATTATCTTATTTGAAAAAAGCAGCATATGAGTAAATATAGTTTTATGAATTTCCTTTACACATTAAATAAAAAATACTGCAAAAAAAAATCTGCAATAGCTTCTGCTTTTATTCTGACATCTCCATCTTCCTATTGCTTTGAAGCTTCTTTCACTTCATCACCTCTGGGACAGATGCGAAAAAGTAGCATGGAAGAGACAGTGCCTGTGAAGTGAAGCGTAACAAGCTTCAATAATTTTTTCCAGGAAAATAGGGAGTCCTGAAGAACTGAAAGAAACTTGAAAAGGTGAGACAGACTCAGACACCAACCATAGGCCTCTTCTGGTTAGTTGATTATGGGATGTATTGCTAAATAAACAGCACCTTTCCAGAAATTCAAGAACGTATAAGGCATTGTTTTGCACAAATAAGTCAGTAACAGAGAGCTCTGCTGTCTCTTTTACCCACGCTCAGCCTCTTGAAGTATTTCTGAGCCTTTGCTGTCTTTCATCGATGTTTTTGTTATGTATGTTTTTCTCCTTGTGCTCTATTTGTGCCCTTCTATCACTTCTGAAGGAATTCAGCTAACATTCTAGCACTTAGATGAGGCATAATTAAACAGACCTACCTGGTCTTCCTTGCTCTCCTGAGGCCTGGATATGTGGTATCAATTCCCTCAAAACCAAGCTCATAATGACTTGCATGAAACCAGACAGCTGAGCAGACACAAATATTGTACTGTGAGAGGAACTGAATTCAAAGTGCTGGCATGTCACAGCTCAGCTGCAGTTTCCAAGTACTGATTCCATGGTGACTTGGCTGGGGGGGTCTCAGAGAGGATCCCTTCATTCCTCCAGCTTCCTTTGTACCCTGTATCCAGGAGTGGTACTTGCACAAATGAAGGTGGAAGCACAATTGCATTCACCCCCTGCTCCCCACTAGCCCCATCAAGCAACAGCAATTTTTGCACAGACTTTAGAGGGGGCAGTCAACCAACTCCACAGGCACCTATGGAGGGAGAGAAAACAAGTCTCAGAGATCATGAGGCTGTCTATTTCCAGAAAAATAAAGGTCTCATCTATTTTTTGTCTGCTTATCATGAAGAACCAGCAGACTGCAAATGTGAGTACCACAACAGGGTACTCAAACACATACCAGATCAGGTTTTTCTAGCATGTAATGAAGAGAACTTTGATGGCACTTTAATTTTGCTTCATTCTCTGTGTAAACATACAGCTGTAAAGGGACTAGTCTGCAGCAATTCATCAAAAATGAACAAAACAGGTTGTTTCCTTATGACAAGGTTCTTCACACAGTTCATAAAACATTTATGTTTGGACCTTCTGATTCAAACATTTTCAGTAGGGTGTGATCTTAAGACAGTGAGTATTGCCAGAAGCAGGTCACTTAACTTAGAATTCACTTTATGTGATGACCTCGGGTTAGACGGGAGGACAAGGAATCACTTTTGATAAGCTTGAGCTGTGCCTGCAGGATTCTGTCTTAAAACTGTGCTGCTTCTTTTTAGCTACCACCTGAGGGAAAACTTAAAGCTTAACACTTGGCTTTAGGGCACAACAAAGTTGGGGTTTTTTTTTTTGCTTAGTGTGAAAGTACATTTAGAAGTCTGCTGCACTTCTCATTTTCCTAACTCTACCCTATCTTACCCTGAAATGCTTTTCAACACAGACATCCTAGGAAACCAGCATTTTTATATGATTTAAAATTATTCTTAGACTATATATCAAAAATATGAAATATCCACTTCCATTATTATTGCATTATGAGCTCAATCTTGATATAATAACACCTCATTCTAAGATCAAATTTGGTGTCATATGCTTTGGATTTTACAGATTATGTGGTAGTAGTTCTCAAGGCATGCCAACCCCCTTCATTTTTCAAAATATTGAAGTCTTTCATCATTTTTTGAATTTTTTTTTTAAAAGGAGGGCATACCATGCATCTCAGCCAAAATAGCTCTCAAAAGAACAAAGATTAAAACCAAAATCAGTTATTCCTACTTATACGTCTTGCTTTGGCCTGAGATGTTATTGTTTTACATAATAAAATTTATTTTGCAAAATTAATTAGAAAGTATATAAATAGATTGAAACTAGTAATAAATAAAAACAGTTCATAAAAGAAAACAAAAAACACCCAAATAAATATTATATAAATCAAAGGGGGTTTTTTTTGTTGTTGTTGCAACACATGCTCCATGACTATTTGCTGGACATGCTACAATTTGTCCATCCCCTTCTTGCACTAAAGAGACCAAAACCAGGCAGAGCAGACCTGATCTGTCTCACCTTTCTTGACGTGGTGGAAATGGGTCAGGCACAAAGGGTTACAGTGAATTGGGTGACACCAGATTGGTGGCCTGTCACTAGTGGGGTTCCACAGGGCTCCATTCTCTGCCCTGTGCTCTTCAGCATCTTCATTAACAACGTGGGTGCAGGACTGGAAGGGATAGATGACATAAAACAGGAAGGAGCTGTCAATTCTCTCGAAGGCAGGGAAGCCCTGCAGAGAGACTTCAACAAATTATAGGGCTGAGCAATCACCAACCATGGGAAGTAGAACAAAGGAAAGCCCCAGATCAGCCCTGGATGTAGATACAGACTGGGAATGAGATGCTGAAATGGAGTGCCATGGAAAGGGACCTGGGGGTCCTGGTTGATAACAAGTTGAACGTGAGTCAGCAGTGCCCTGGCAGCCAGGAGAGCCAAGTGTGTCCTAGGTGGCATCAGACACAGCATCACAGCCAGGCAAGGGAGGGGATTGTCCAGCTCTGCTCTGCAATGGGGTGACTTCACCTCAAGTCCTGTGTGCTGACTTTGGGTGCTACCATATAAGAGATTAAATCACTGGAGAGCATCCAAAAAGGGTAACAAAGATGGTGAAGTGCCTTGAGGGGAAGCCGTGTGAGGAGCAGCTGGAGTCACTTGGTCTGCTCAGCCTGGAGAAGAGGACACTGAGAGGAGACCTCACTGCACTTACAACTTCCTTGTGAGGGAGACAGGCAGACACTCATCTCTTGTCTCTGGTGATCAGTGACAGGACTCAAAGGAATGGCCTGAAGCTGAGTCAGGGGAGGAGAAACCTGCTTTTGGTTAAAGTAGAAAAGTTACTTCTACATACATTACCAAGAGTAAATTCCTCTAAGAAAATCACATTTTCTTAATACCAGAAACAAGTCTGCAAGTTTTGAAATCCTAATAGCATGCTGTCACACAATTTGTGGTCATGCATCTCTCTCATCTGACTACAAAAATAAACATTTATCCCATCCCTTTCAAAAACTTCACTTGTATCAGTTTAATATACTTATTATTTCCCCCTTTGCAGTGGAGTAAAAAGGGAAATTTCTGAACCACCATGCATGTTCTCTGTTAATGTTTTCTAGTTCAGCAAGAGATGGTAACAGTTGATTATTCTCCAACAACTATGATTCTTTAAGTAGAGAAAATGTACGATTATGCAATAAAAACACCAGTACATATTAAGAATGGTATACTACAAAATTTAAAGTAGTATTTGCAGAAAGCAATGGAAATCAGCAGACACAATAGATACTAAGCAAAACTGCTCCCTAAGAATAAGCAATACTTTTAAGACCAGTTTTTCACATAAATCAAGACACTGCAGAGATGTTTAAATATTAAAACTATAGAGGCTCAATAATATATAATGAGATCTTCAGTCATGAAACTTTCTTCTCATTTTTAAGACAGGTGAGAAATCACACATAATAAGTAGTGTAGACACACTGTAATATTACAGACTCTCATAAATTAGTTTATTTCTTGTTTGCCAGATAAATAACATGCCTAAAAGCACACTATTTCTTTATGTTCAAAAATGTGTCCTGTTTCAGAGGCTTAGAATTATCTCTAAAAAGTACCTATATCCTGACTACTTTACTATACTCAAGTTTCATTCCACATGTCATCTTGCACAATTTTTACAATGCTTATTCCATACCTGAGAACAGGCAGAGCACTACAACCTACAGGAAAGCAGCTCCTCTCCCCCTTTCTATTGATTTCACAGATGCTGTAGAGTAGATCTGCCCACAGAAGCTCTGATCAAGGCCTGGTCTAGAAAGCAATTTCTGCTTGCCTGCAAAACCTGAGACAAATCTGTCCAGCAGAGAGGAGGAAATGTCAAGAGGCTAAAAAAATCTAATGGAAGTGAAACACTTGTACAGGTTGGTTTGGTTCCAAAGGGAATCTGGAAGCCTTTCATTACAGCAGCCTGTGAGTGATCTGCTGAGGAGGAAAGAGGCTGGCAGAAAAACTGGCCCAAAAGAAGGAAGAAAGATATTTAATATTCTTCGAAAGCTTTATTAGTGTTGACACATTTCCACAGGGTGTTTCACCTCCAGTGCATCAGCATTTCTGTGGTAGAAATGTACTTGCATGGAAAATTTCTGCTGATGCTAAAGCAGGTGGCTCTGACTGCATCTAAATCTGCTCTTTTCCCCTACTTTCAAAAAGATTTAGAACAGATCCTGAGCAATTTGTTAGAAGACCATCATCAAAACTATGAAACTTTCTAAAATTAAAACAGAATTGATTAGATATCATCTTCACTCTGCTACATTAATTATATCTGTGTAACTGTAATACTTTCAGAATTTGAAATGGAAATTATCTAATTTGAAATGGAAATCTAAACTGATGTATGTACAGATACATGTCCTCCCCTACCCTTAGCAGTTTTTAAGACTGCAGGACAGCAGGACAGTGTCACAGCTAATTCAAGGTAGCACTGACTGTAGTAGGAGTGCTCTGAGCAGGAGGTTGGACTGGAGACTTCCAGTAAAGGAGGTTTTTCAACTAGGAATTCCCAATGCTACCTTATTTTCACTGCAGAAGAAAGTAATGTTGGAAAGGGATCCACTCGTTTAAAAACCTTTGGTTGTAGAAGATCATATTTGTGAAATAATATCTTCTGAACAGTAAAGCAAAATCATCATTATAATCAAATATTATACTGAATTTTAGCTATAAATATAAAAGAATTGCATTCAAATTTGCACTTACACATTTAAATCCAGGAATATTTTTTTAAAGCTGAATTTGCCGCAGGTACAAAGAAATCAGCCAGTGTTACAATTTTATTATTTATCAGCATCAAAAACTTCTATGGCATGTAACTTGACTGAGAGAAAAGTGGGCTGTACAGGCTAGATAAAGCAACATGCTACAGGGAGAGAGATCATTATCTCAATCATTTTAAACTGAATAATGCAAACACCTAGCATGCAAGCTGTAAAAACAAAGACCTGACTGCCAATATTTGTTAATCATTTGAATACACTAAAACCCTTATGCTTTGGGAGAAATAGGGAATAAAATTAAAGTACACATTTAAATATGCAGAATTTTTAAGACCAGAGGGTGAACTTCAAAAACATCCTAGTGTGCACACACTGCAAAAAAAAGAAGACTATGAACTATGCATTTCTATGTAACTTATGATGGAAATGGACTTCAGCTGTAAAAGAATAAAAAAGACTTGATAAGAAAAGCAGGTCCTTTATTTGTTGGAAACATCGGTGCTTTCTATTTCCTTACTTTGGGAGATAGACTGTTGAAACGTTGACAGAGTTGTCTTAGTCAACCTCAACCACTTTCTCTGCAGCAGAGATGACAGCTGATAAGAAACACTCTCTGTCATATGCTCAGTCATATATATTCTCTCTACGTCTACATTATCTCTTAGCGTCTTGATCAGGTTGTTTAAGATCTAGTTCAGGCACATTCCAAAAATCTCCAAAAGCAAAGATTCCACCACTGCTCTGCAGCACTTGAAATGCTCCACTTGCAGTAGTATTTTCCTTGCCGACACAGATTTACAGAAGTAGGCAGTAACAGATCTCTATCCCCTAGATTGCAAACTTCTCCCACACCAACATTTCATAGTTCTGATTGAATATAATATTCTGTAAAGGCAGAAGAAACAGTAGCACCTGAGACAAGGAAATGAAAATTTGGGAGATTATGCACAGGGACCACGACCTCTCTCTCAGAGATAAGTTGCAGATGATAGCCTATACTCAAGGAGTATGTCCAACTGGAAATCATCAAGAATTCAAATCTTAGAATGGTTTGGGTTGGAAGGGATCTTAAAGATCATCTAATTCTAACCTCCCTGCCATGGGCAAGGAGACCTTCCACTAGACCTGGTTCCTCAAAGCCCCATCCAACTTGGCCTTTGACATTTCTGGGGCTGAAGCATCTGTGGGTAACCTGCTCCAGTACCTCACCACCCTTACAGTGAAGAATTTCTTCCTAGTGTCTAATCTAAATCCACACTCTTCCAGTTTAAAACCATTCTGTCTTGTCCTATTACTACATTCCCCTGTAAAAAATCCCTCTTCAGCTTTCTTGTAGGCGCCCTTTAGGTACTGAAAGGCTGGAATAAGGTCACGCTGGAGCCTTCTGTTCTTCAGGCCAAACAGCCCCAACTCTCTCAGCCTGTGTTCACAGAACAGGTGCTCCATCCCTCTGATCATCTTTGAGGCCTGTCTCTGGACTCAATCCTCCTCTGGACTCAGTCCTCCCTGTGCTGGGGAGCCCAAAAATGAGTGCAGCACTGCAGATGAGGTCTCACCAGAGCAGAGCAGAGCAAAGCAGGGCAGGGCAGAGCAGAGCAGAGCAGAGGGGAAGAATCCCCTCCCTCTGGTGAGATCCCACCTGCAGACCCTGTTGGCCATGCTGCTTTGGATGCACCCCAGGCTGCTGGGCACTGGCCTGTTGTAGGACTGTATCCCACAGTTCCCTTACTTGTCAGCACAGATGCTAAATAAGTCCCCATGTCCTGCCTGCTTTGAGACTGCCTCCCACTTTCCTGGCCGGTGAGGGGTTCCAGGCATGCCCTGAAGCCTGAGACCTACAGAGAGGCATCCTCCTTCGAGAGCAAAGTAAAAACACCAATCTGTATGTCTAAACTTCAGTGGTTATTCCAGAATTCTCTAATGAACACTTCAATTTAGAGAGCAATTGCTTTGCCATCAGAGAAGCTTTTGTGGTCAGGAGGATCAGTGCAGGGATGGATTAAGATACTTTCCCAGGATGGAAAAGGAGCACCCAGATGGATGAAGTAAGAATCCTGTGTCAGTTTCTATCCCAGGCCTGAAGGAAATGGTCAATAATCTCCACTTAACAACAGCATTCAACTTAAATTTCCCTTTATTATCTTGTAAAGATTTTCAGTCACTTTGCAAGTGGAAAGGCTGTTTAATGCAGACTTTGCAAAATGACCGAAAGCAATAAACAGAGATTATGCAGCGATAAATTTGCAGCACGGCATTGAATTGGTGCCGTTATTAACTGGGGATATGCTATGCTGAGGTAAATATTGACAAATTCACCCTTTCCAGAGAAAATGGGTTGAACAGAGTGAAATGTTGTGATGGAGAGATCTCCCCTTGAGTTACAGAGACTAGGTGGTTATCTATGGCTGCAGCAAGCACAGACACAACATCTGTCAGATTTGTCGATTCACTAGGCTGATAACACTGAATACTAAACCTAAACAAGCTAAACAGCAGTAAAGACAACTGATAATCACTGACAGCAGGAAGTTGACACTTGAGATCAGTACAGAAGAGCAGGCTTACTGCAGAATTTTAATCCAGAAAAATGGTTTGTAAATTTTTTGTAAACAGATGAGAGGGAATTCCCAGAATCCATTCCTGTGAATTAGTGTCTGCTATCAATGTCATAAATATTCACATAATATTTTCAGTGCAATAATCACCTAAAAACTTTCTCTGAAGATGTCTTAAGATCATCACAAGCCACAGCTGTAAAAGCTTTCATTCTTGGATATTTTATTATTTATTTTATTTAGTTTTGGTGTTTCTCTGCAGTATGTAGAAATCAAAAAGATATCAAGTTGAAAGCACATAGTCCCCATGAATCCATTGTTGTGAGTCTGACAATGCAAAATTGTGAGGTATGTTTTTTGGATGAGCTATCATATGCATGGTTAGCATGGAAATGAAAGGAGCAGCAGGCTGCCAGCACTCAAGCAACTAGATTTATTACAGCTGTTCGTGTCCAAAGACTTCTTGCAGAGTCATTTTGTGAAACCTGCCCGACTCAGGTAGCACCTGGTTACCGATAGCTCTGACCAACCTCCAGGACCCAAGTTAAGTGATTGTGAAGTGATTATGACAGTCTTCAAACAGTAATTCTGAGTTGCAGAAAGCTCCTAGAAGAAATTACAAGCTTAAGACTTACAAGCGGAAGCCTTGTAACTTTACATTTGTTCACTATTCCTATGAGTGAAAGAAAAACTGCAGAAAATTCACTTTTCATTACATACTCAACCTTTTTTCCCAAGAATAGTATGACTGAATGTCCAAGAGGCCTCTTTCCACACCACAACAGCTAAAGTGAAGACAGTAATTTCAATGCTGTCTGAGGCTTCTCAGCTTTTTGTGGAGTACTTGAGAAATATTTAAGGAGAACAGAGATGTACTAAAGATTGAAGCTTTGGCTCAGTTAACAAAACCTGACTGCTTTCAGAATCACACTGCAACATAATAGGTGCATGGGTTCATGGGTTCATCTGCCATTCAGTTGTAGCTTTTATATTTTAATGTATAGGAAATATTACTTATTTTATCAGGTTTTGCATGTAAGATTTTACACAGACTCAAGTTTTATGTTACTAATACTACATAATACTACAACAGTGTGCAAAGTACTTTTCATTATTTCATTGATAGATCAAAATGCTTATTTAAACAGTGGTGACTCAACACCTGGAAAGCATAGGGAGAAAATAAGAAAGGGGAAAATGTCATTCACTGATACAATTGCTGTAAAAAAATAGAAACCATAAAGAAGTGCAAAATAAATAAATACAAAGTTGACGGATATATTCAGGTTATGTGCCAAGACCCAAATTTTGAATTTTAGCTGAATTTTGTTTTATTTTAAAGCAGTGCAATCATTTCACTGCAACACAAATATTTAACCCTTCTTACCCTCGCAGAACTCAAAATTATTTTTTCCAAATATTAAACGTTTGCTTCCTATCCTAAAAGTGAATGAGAACATCTTTATAAGCTTTACCACAAGAACTATGCTTAACACCTCCAAACCCTATTTTTGTAAATAATTGAGAACATCTAACTTCCCAAGCCATATTTAAATCAATCTGGATTATGTAAATTCTTCTGAGTTTTAAGGATAATTTTCCTTTAGGTTCTCAGCCCAGCCTCTTACATGTTGCTTACCAGGAAGCAAAAAGAAGGATATATGCAGGTGAAATTTCTCACTGCTCAATACTGAAACCTACAAAACTGTACATTGTTGACTAAGTATCTTAAGGAAGATGAGCCTTAACAATTATAGTTGACAAAAAAATAGATTGATTTATTTAAAGGTAATAAAACTAGAACATATTTTACATCTAGAACTTTCTTTTCCAATACTCAAACTGTATGTACACCTTAAGAAGGTACTGCTCTCTCCAAACTATCCATAGATATTCTGGCACCACCTGTTTCTTCTTCTTGCATTATCCAGAACTATATCTGAGAAGATAATGGGATCCACTGTAACTGAGTATTTTCATTTGTGTTGCTTTTTCCTGTTGGGTTGTTTTGTTGGGTTTTTTTTTTTGGTTTTTTTTTTGGTTTTGGTTTGTTGCTTTTTTTTGGGGGGGGGTTGGTTTTTTTTGGTTGTCATTTTGTTTTGTGGGGGTTTTTTGTTGGTTTTTGTTTTGTTTTGGTTTGTTTCTTTGTTTGTTTTTTAATTTTATTCATAGGTAGAAAGCATATGACTTTCCCCTGCAAAGAAACAGGACCATAAACTATTCTTTTGATTCTATTCTGCAGAAACATCTCCCACAAGCTAGTGGCTGATTTTAACATCTTTTCTTGCAAAAGAATGCGGTTCTGTTTAGAGTTAAGATGGAGCTCTTAAAATGTTACTGAAGACAGACAAAATAGCCATGCCCAACAGTGGAAGAAGATTCAGTCTACAATCTCATGCAGACCACACTTCTTTATTAAGGGTTGGTCTCCGTGGGGCTGCTTACCGGCTAAAGCAATTCCCCAGACCAACCCAAAATAGTTTGTGGGTCCTCCAAATCTGATGGCAGAGCATGGTTAAGGCTGGAAGAACGGAGTGGGCCTGACTTAGGTTGGAAAAGGTGTTTATTCAGTACAGCTCCATGTGCCAGGAGTGCACTCGCCAGAGCATGTGCCAGAACAGGGCCCTGTGCTCTCCTCTTACCAGGTCGCACCTGGGAGAAGCACACTCTGGGCCAGTCGGGGAAGGTAAGGGGTGGGTCCAGGACAGGGTGAAACCAGGTGTTATCTGGGATACAGGGGTGGGGTTATTTTGGAAGGAGCAAACCAAGTACAGACAAATAAACAGAACACAGATACGAATTTAAAATCCTCATTCACTCACCGCGACACTTTATTACTCAAAATGTGGAAATGGACACTGTGGGTAAATTTGTTCTCGACTGTGTGTGAACAGGAGAGGTGACCATGGTTTACTTTTACTAAATGAAGGTCAATGACTGATGGCTGGCTTATTTCCCCCTCTGTTTCTGCAGTAATCTCACTGAAATTGACAATCTTGCCAAGTGAAAAGGCTGCACCCTTGTATTCACCTTAGGTAAGTCAGGGCAGACTAGTTCAGCAGTAAAAGAACTTCAGGCAGCTTTATGCAGAACTTCATGCAGTAGCATGCCTGACTCTGACAGGGGCCTCTCATAGAGACTGGGCGGTCTGGGGGAAAATTGATGTACAGCTCCTGAAGCATCTCATGCTGAAGATGGAATAAGCAACATTTTTGCTCCCTGACGACTTCATACCAACCCACTGAGTCTATACCACAGAGGTTTGATTTTTGCATGTATATTTCTATGTGGTTATACCTAATGGGCTCCTACTACCTAGGACCCAGAGCAAGCACTTCATGGAGTAATAATGTTAACAGGTAAGTACTGATGTGAAGAATTATACCATCCCTAAACCCCAAACAAACAAAGAATTACGATTGTCAGAAAACCTGTTTAGTTCATTATTTTTTTCTCTTGAAATAAAAAAATAAATAGGTCAATTTAAATATAGAATATCTGGTATTTCACTGTTGGTATTTTCCACTTTACTTAGTGGAATGATTCAAATTCCAGCCCTCAGGGGCAGTAATAAAATTAACAGCTTTTAGGCTGTTGGAGGCAAAGGACAAACCTCCCCGGGGAAGAATCTGAGAACATTTCACTTCAATAACAAAATGAATACTCAGTCTTTTTATTGTTACCTGTGATCTGGAGACCTGAACCCAGGTGCTGACCAGCCTTGCCTCAGGCAGCGCCCACTGGAAGGGCAGCAACCCAGAGCTGCTTGTCTTCATGCAAAGATAAACAGAAGCTCAGAAGTGAAACACAAGAAATTAGTTGTTTATTCAATTTCATACCTTTCATTTTCTCCTCATATCTTTGTTTCCCAAAGATTAAGACAAAAACATTGAAAAATCAGGCAAGTTGGCTTTCCCATTTAAAGAAAATTACATTACCGGCTTGTAAGATAGGTTTTATCCACCCTGCTGTGCATCCTTACTGACAGGATTCAGAAAATGAAAGCAACACTTTTTATTGTCTCTCACAAAAGAAGCAATAGATGTAGACAAATAGGCTTAAGTCTGAACATCCAAATGCTTTTGTGCAGCAGGTACATGGTTTTTTGTGCTCACAGCTGGTCTCACGCCTGGTTGTTTTGCCTCAGCACAATCCTGCAAGCATTTATCAAACATGATACAGACAGTCTGTAGCTATATAATGGCACTCAGGAGGCATACTAAAGTGCATCAAAGTTGATTTGCCTTGGTAGTTTGGAATTCCCTACAGGTGATCTTCTGTGAAGAAACAATGCTTGGCTTAGGCAGTAGCTGTATCCATGCTCTTCAGCAAACCATTTTCCTCATAAAGAAAGAAAAAATCATGGCTAATTCCATCTATTAATATCCTTATAGAGATTTAAACTCACCCACATCCTGCTGTTTTTTTTGTTTGGTTGGGGTTTTTTTTCTGAATCTTGAGACAGTTCCTATTAGGCCCCTCCAACACAGTCTTTCTTGAATTAAGAGGCGAAAACAGGACACTATTCTAGATGTGGTCTTAAAAGTACCGAGTAAAGGTTGCTTCCCTCAACCTACTGGTTGATAATACAATCCAGGAAACTCTTGGACCTTTTTTGCTACCAGGGCACACTGATACATTTAGCTGGGGTCTTCCAAGACATTTATGCCTTCCTCTGCAGTGCTGCTCTCCACACACTCAGTTTTCTGAGACTGCTGCTTCTCAGATGTCTGTGAGACATTGCTGAGCCGGGGGGATGAGGTGAGGGATTGCCTTTGCACCACTGATGTGGGGGTGGTTTACCCACCTCTTTCCTTCACTCATTAAATTGTTGATCTTGATTGATGAATTTCTTCACTTTTGCTCTTGCTGCTCTCTCTCCAGTCTGCTGGGGAAGAAGGATTGTGTGGTGCTTAGCAGCTGACCAGGGTCAACTCATAACAATTAGATACAGAAATACTGTGGATGGCAGTGCCAAAATCTTTGCTGAAATTAAGGTAAAAACATCTACTGCTATCTCCTTATCTACAAATTCAGTTATGCTATTCTAAAAGGAACTCACATGCTCTACCTTTATCAAATCCATGTTGACTTTCCCAATATTCTGCCCAAAAATGCATTTCAAGGAGACCCGTTCCATGATTTTTGCAGAGAAAAAAGGGAGGCTGATCAATCTGTCACTTTTCTAGTTGTCCTTTTAGTTTGAAATTAAACTGGTGAACATTTGCTCTCCTTTCAGCCACTGGGGATCTTCCCCACTCTATTCAGTACTTCAGAGAAGCCTGTCCAGTCTTGTGGGCCTGAACGAATTGATCTCAGGTGATTCCTGATCTCATCTGATCTACATCCACTGTTCACAGTTCCTTCTCTTTAAGGAGAGAGGCCTGGAAGACACTGTTGCTGAAGACTGAAGCAAAACAGCAACCAAATATCTCCACCTAGTGTATTTCAAAAGGCACTAGAGCACCTGCCCTACTCAGCAATGGGCCATGTTTTCTTTAATCAGCCTTTTGCTACTGATTTAAAGTTTTTTTGATGCTCTCACCATCACTTGCAAGCATTAATTCCTGATGCTCTTTGATGCCCTGTATAGCATTCCTACATGAGTGGGAAAGGTCTCTAAAATCTGCCTTTGTTGTTTGTTCTTCCAGAAAAACAAATCTAGCACATATTTTAATAGATAAAAGCAATGAGAAAACAGTGGGGAAGCAAAGAGAGTGAAAGATAAACTCAAATGCTAAAACGCTAAGGACCAGGTCAATCTTCTATGTGCATCCAAGAAAATTAGAAGTGTAAATAATTAAGCTGAGTTGAAAAATATTTTGAACTTCTGATATATATTTACATTTCGGAGAGCAGAAGGACCAATGTTCATGACAGTTTCCCAGAGAGGCCCAGAATTCCAGCTCCCAGACACTCACTGCCTAGCTTCTGAGTCCTTGTTGCCAGTGTTAAATGGACATTGTTAAACATTCATTTGAAGAAGAATAAATTCAAGTTTGGACCAAAATGACCAGTCTTGGAAAATAATTTGCTGCTCTAAAACATTTTCAAAATCATTGATGGTTTGGTTTGGGTTCTTTTTTTGTTGTTTTTTTCATCTTATTAACAGCAGTATCACTACAAATGATTATATCTCTTTTAAAAAAACAATAAACAGAGAATCAAGATTGATGAATCTTTTTCATAAGATGTGACTTAGTGGCTACATGAGAAATTTGCCTTACCTTCTGTTGGAGATCAAACCTCCCATAGATCAATATATAAGATTTCTGCTACAAGGGTTTTAAGAAGCTATTTAAGGCCTCAGCTGAAATATATCATAAATCAAGAAGTCCATCTGTCATTGTTTCTGAAATGAAGCTAATTCTACCAGCCAAAAATGATAAATAGAAGTGCTTGAGGTTAAATTTGTTAAACAGTCTCTAGACTTGCAATCATTTTCAGCTCTTCTAAAATGGTTCTGAACTTAAATAAATGGACAGCCTCATTTTGCTTTTGTTCCTATTGTTTTATTTTAAAGCGATCTTTTACTTACTTTTGAACATTGCCATGATATTTTCAACTCCCTTACAAAGGTCATCCCAATGGGTATCTCTTTATTTGCTCTCTCTCTCTGTATGATATAAATGTTATTGAGGCATGTCCACAGGAGCAGAAGAATTCAACCACAAAAGTAAAAAGAGAAGAACTAGCTATAATTCCTGTGTTCTTTCTCTGACCCACTCAGGGAAAATAAAACTGTGAGAACAGAGTAGAAGAGTATAAAATTAATGGCAGGTAAGTAGAACAGATTGAATGTAAAAATCTGCAGAAATTAGATGTCAGATATCAGGGAGACTAGAACACAAACAACAGAAAACAATGGATCCCAGCAATAATTATTCACCATGACACAATGAGGATGGCATACTGCAAATAATATATTTAGTCATCACTAATAAAGACACAATGGATTTATTTTATGATTCACCCTTAACACTATAATTTTTTTCTCCAGTGATTTACAAAAAGACTCAAGTTATGGAGAGGTTGTGCCGCACACTCATGATCTAATTTAGGACATAAGAACTGCATACTGGTGTCCAAGTACAAATTTCTGCTCATTGACAGTATTATTTGTTCAGAATTTCCATCCCTGTTCACTTCTGATATTCATATTTTGCCTTATTTTAATTAGAGTAACAATTTCCTCTAAAGCAATTAGAATTTTCCCCCCTAGGAAATCTGCACTATCCTTAGTTTTCTTCTTTCTACAAGATAACGTCAGACAACATCTTTTAACATCACACAGGCTGCTATTTCCAGAAGCATTTTGCCATTTTCATCATTCCCCACCTTAAAGGCAGCAGGCATTATAAACACCATCAAAATGTTTCCTCTGGTACTGCAACTGCCCATGGCTTGGGCAATGAGTGATCAATGATGTTGTATTTGTGTAACATGTTAGGAGTGCTTAAGGAGTGTAGGAAGCTGTTGATATCCTCAGCAGTGTGCAACACGGGGACGACACTCTCCCAAAGAAGTCACAGAAATCACTGAGGGCAGATGCCCATAGCACTCTCCAAAACAGTATCTCACCAGGAACATAAGCTGGCCAGAAAGAACACATCCTTCAAAACAGGTAACTGACTGTGTTTGTTCAGCACATTTCCCATATTGCTGACTTTGGTGGAATTTTTATCCAACTTCAGCCACAAATTAAAGCTGACTGCAAGACAGCAGAGTCCACAGCACCTGACAGCAGTGAAAGCATCCTCTGCATCCTCAGCAAGTAAGTCCACCTGTGGCAGAACTGCCTTTACTGTATTCCGCTGCTACAGTTTGCCAGCAGAGATAAACTGGGTTGTCTGTCTCAGGAAAGCCACTGTGTTTACTCTGAACAATCCAGGCAATGAATCACAGGCATCCTGTCAAAGAATATTCTCAATCCTAGCATGCAGCAAGGAGATAAAAATCTGAGAATGAAAACCATGTATACTGAAAACCAATACTCATTATACCTGCTTTAATGATCTCTTTTCTCAAAAAAAAGGCTGATGAATATGCCAAGGGTAGATTCGCAGCAAGAAAAATCTGTGTATGCTACATTGATCATTGATTGCTTATTTGCTGGCTTGCCTGGGAATTATTTACACACACAGACCCCTGCATGGGTGGTGATAAGAAAGGGGATGCACACACATTCTGTCATTGTCCTCACGACTGGTGCTGGAGGTATGTATATCATACATGTGTATTTTTT
This sequence comes from Trochalopteron elliotii, assembly GCA_024734555.1. Lineage (NCBI taxonomy): Eukaryota > Metazoa > Chordata > Aves > Passeriformes > Leiothrichidae > Trochalopteron > Trochalopteron elliotii. The sequence goes on from JANPWX010000072.1 coordinate 4,023,404, forward strand.
GTTTCCCTTGACAGGGCATTATTTGAACCTGGAATTAAACAAAGCCAAAGGATGAGATGGCTATCTCCATCACTTATATTCACTAGGAGTTTACCAGAATCAGTGCTAAAGAAAACAATAATATTCCATCTCTTCACACTGAATGTTCTGTCAGAGAAAGAGGACGTATCCTCTCCAGAGGACAACCTAGAGTCTGAAGAAATTCCCAAAATGAGTTCAAAGACAAAAAAATCAATTAATTGAGACGAAGAGAGTATTCTATTAAAAATGGGGATTTTATAGCAATTATTTCTGAAATATACAGGAAAAGGTTTTTCCATTGCTGACTCCTGGCTGCCTTACACTTTATTGCAATGGAAGTGCCAGAAAAGAAAGAATTCCAACCTCGACGCTGCCATTGGAATTATTGCCATAAAACAGAAAATCATATTGTCCACCTTGCACATCAATGTTACAAGCAAGTATCAACCATTCTCTTCAGATGACTTAGAAATATAAGCGATCATCTGAAACTCACGATTATCTGGATCTCTTTTCAGATCAAAGCTGACTACTCTCCAGTGCTGCAGAACCTCAGCAAATGACTCAAAAAATAGCAATGTATTAATTCCTTGCACAAGCCCAGCGGTAAAAGTATAAAACAAAATGTGGTTTATTAGGCCAGCTGGCATGTATATTCTGTCTTTCTGAAGCCTGCATGCACCCGTTTTTTGCAGCCTGACTCACAGTCAAACAGTTTATTTTTAATTTAGCTCTGCTGGGGACAAACTTCCCCAGATGTACTGAATTGCAGAAGTTCATACCATGCCTTGAATATTTTCTTTTAGGAAATTAATCTGACTTTGGACTGAAGCAAAGCAGGAGCACAAATCACATGGAGTCACATACCAGTGCTTAAGATGCTGTGGTGAAAATCTTATAGTGGAAAAATACTGTTGAACTTCAACACAGAACTTTTACTAGGAAACAAATGTGGTAATTTTTAAAGCAAACATCAGAGAAAAGGTTCTACTGGATAGATGGCAGCAGTGGTCCATTAAATCCCCTCTCCCAACCATCCCTTCCAAATATGTGTAATATTGAACATTTGAGAAAGCACAAAGTGTCAGGAAAGCAAAAGACCACAGACATCACACAATGCTGTAGATACCAGGGGCATCAACAAACAGCTCAGACTCCCCAGTGTGCAAGCTCTGGGTAACCTCTACAGGACTCCCTCCCCATTTGCAGGTTTCCTGGGGGAGTATCTTTTCATAGTCTGAAGCCGTGTCTGAAGCTATCAGGGTCAAGCTATACCCCATGTAAGAGAGGTGGTAGCAGATGTAAACTGGAGACAACCACATGCAAAGGTCATTTGCAACAGAGATTCCTGTTGGCTCTGTACTCTAGACAGTCAGAGCCCCCCACTAAAAAGGCAGCACATTCATCTTGTCTATCAGCACTCCCAGTTCTCCATCATCTGTCAACTTGCTGAACCTGCGCTTGCCCCGTTGTCCAGGGCATTGAAGGAGTTTCTAAACAGGACTGGACCCAATATTGTCCCCTGGGGCACTTTAGTGACAAGCATCCAGCAGAGCTAATCTCTGGAGACCAGCAGTTCAGGCAGTTTTCAAGCCACATCACTGTTATTTCTTTAGACACAATTTCTTCAGTAGGACAGTGGTAAAATCCATATTATAACTGAGCTGCAATGATTTCCACTGCTCTGCTCTGATTCAGCAAGTCAGTCCTCCTATTTTGGAAGGCGATTACATCTGTCAGTTACTATTTCCTCACCCTCCATGGCGACTAATCCAGATCACCAATTTCCCCTTAGAAATGGTTTCCAGGAGGATTTTCTCTATCACATACCCAGGGAACAAGGCAAAACTGACCTTACTCAGATCTTCCTTGTGGTTCATCAAGTGATATTTTCTTTCCTCCAGCCCTCAGGAATCTCTCCTGGTTGTCACGACCTTTCAGACATGATCTAGAGTGGACTCACAATTTACATATTGAATACATAAATAGCAACACTGGATAATAACGTACTCACAGAATACAGATTCGCTCATTCCCCTAAATTTTGACAGCAATGTCAGTTGATTAAATGAAACTATACAAAAGACTTTATAGTTAGTGAGATTAATATGAACAACATCAGTTGTGTTTCTTCATGTGTTTGAAAGCCCATAGCATGCTACAGGCACTGTAAGAAACGATGAATGAGAGAAATAAATATTTCTACCAGATCTGTAGAGCAGTTTACAGATTTATGCCCTCCTTTTTATTTACCATTTGTGCATTCATAATTTTCTTTTTCTCTGAAAAACAAAAGACTTATATTCTTTTGATACCAATAAATGGAGGAAACTACCTGGAAGCTATTTTTTCTTGGAAGAATTCATTTGACCTTTTCTGAATTAAAGTTTGCATATATTTTTTTAGTATATAATAGCTGTGTAATACATAGCTGTGTAAACTGAAGGACACAGTTAACCAGACAGGCATTTCAAAATATGTCTTACTTGTAAAGCAAAGACAAAAACTGTATGCAGATCTTGGCAATGCATATATAAAAATATATATATTTGAAGATAAATATTTACTTATATTTATTTTTTATACTTGGATATATACATTCATGTCTATAAAGACAAAAAAGATGTTTTACACACCCCATTAAAAAAAAAGCAAAACAACTACAAACTGCTGAGAGAATTATTATTCCCATTGCCTACGGGCAGTGAAGGTTCTGAATGGACTTTGGTAGAAGTTTTACAAGCATGAAAAATGTTTGCATTTAACTTAAAATGCAATACTCTCTGTGTGCGAAGTTGTAAGAGCCTTAACAAACTTGCCAATGTGTAGATAAATATAGCCATTTCTACTTAGGAACTACCTTTCTGTTTGGGAATTTTTCAAAATTAGCTTAAAGAAATATCAGTGTGTTCTGCTTCTCACAGGAATAGATCTTTTAAAAACTAATGTGTGTGAAATTCTTGGGCACCCAGTGATTTATTTAAAAAACATTAGTGTTCATTTCTCCCCCTCGTGTTTGCTTTAGCTGTTTTAGGCAAGGAAAATACAAAAAATTACTACTGTTAAACTGCCTCTCTGGGGTCTCCATTGGCAGCAATGCCACCCCTTCCCAACATGCTTAGGAACTTTAACATGAAAAAAGGGAAAGAGATTCTGCCTTTAAAACAGTGTCTTGCAAATGCCACAAGTTGATATCTGACTGTAGTTTTGGTAGTTCATATACTGCTCCTTTCTCATCCTTGCAGAACACAAAAAGGTGACATAAAAAGGGGGTTATCTACAGGAACCTGTTCCCACCATAAGAAAGAGAGTGCAGTATTATCTTAGTCTCAGAGTAGTGACCTGTAATGTTACCGAGCCTGCTTTTCAAGCCAGCTAGCTCTGCACTGGTAACACTCCTGTCCAGTGGGATCTTTTTCGCTCTGGCTGCACTTGTGTGGCGATGGCTGGAGGATGAAAAGGGGACACTCCGGAGACGCTGGGTCACACGAGTTTATTGGAACCCAGGCGTGGGGTCCTCACCTTGAGAGTCAGCGTGCCAAAGACCCCGGTTAACTCTCGGGTGAGACCTTATAACTGGGGGTGTTACACAGAAAGGGAACCAATAAGGTTTTACAGGGTGGTGGCTCATATCATAAACATACAAAACAACCATACAATGAACATTAGAAGGTGACAATCAGGATTCTGTCCAATCACTCGATGCTTCTCTCAGAATCTTCCAGAAGTGGGGAGCGACCCCAAAAATGATAGAGAGCAACAAATGGCTGTCTATGAAGTGATGGACAGATAACTGTCTCTGGGGGGGGAAAACTCAGGGAGAAACCAAAGGTGGGTAACAAAAAGGGGTACAGAGAACAAATCTTTTTACAAAAGAACATTAACTTATGAATTAAACTTAAAATTAAAAAATGCACTCCCACACTGTAAGAATCACAAGCAGGGAGCTGGCATTTATCTGGAAAAGAGGAGGTTTTACAGAGACACAGGATGTACAGATGCACACAGAAGTGCCTATTTCCATATCTGCCTCCAGTCAAAAACGCTGAGTAGTCACAGCCCCATAATTCTAATTTGGTTTGGTTTCATGTTCATAAATCGAGGGCAAGTGACACCATTTTCTCACAACATGCTAAAAACTGAAAACATTGAGGAGAAAGTACTGGAAGCAGCCCTCCTGATCTTCCAGCAAGTTACCATAAAATGCATTAAAAAAAAAAAAAAAGGAAACCAAATCAATCATCCACCCAATTGAGTTAAAAGGAGATTAGAAATGAATATTCCTGACTGATGGAGCTCTTCAAAACTGCTGTTTTCAAACCAACAGTATAACCTCTTCTTTTTTAATAAGCACAATTGGCTTGGAGTGCTTTGTCAACGTGACAAACCTTCTCCACCACAAGTGAAGCATTTATTCAAATGCTAATGAAAGTGAATGTAATTTGTAGTGGTGCTGAATCAACTTTTCAAGACTGTAATTTGTGTTTCAATAAAACTCTGATTCTTTCAATATATAATATATTTGAATAGGGTTTTGAGACTAAACAAATTGATACACTGTTTTTTCCATCAATTTAAAAGTATTTTGATTTCTTTATGTGAGGCAACTCTAATAATACTGAGCAGCTTTTTATTTTTACAGACTTTCTTCAATTAGAGAACAGACTCTCAAAATTAATTAAAATCATCTATAGCTCTTATATTAAACCATCATATCAAATAGCACGTATCAATAGCACAAATTTTAAGATCCAAATCAATTGTTCATAATACTCTGCTAATGTAGATTCATCTCTTATTTACCATAACTGACCAGGCCTTCTGGATCGTAACCTTCAGTGATGTAATATTCTTCCTAAAATCACTAGCAGGCATGCAGTGATTCTCCCATTTTCATTCCTCCATGACACTCCAAAGCCCATAAAAGGATATACAATTATATTGAAATTATTGTTGCTATTTATTATATATTCACTCTCATGTCTGAAACTGGAGTACTGCATTCAGTGTTGGTCTTCCCAACCTAGATGATGTATAACTGCAGTGAATGAAATGGATCCACGTAAGGAGCAGGGATAAATCTGAAGCTGTCAAGTTAAGATGCAGAATGACAGAACTACCCAGGGAAGGAAAAAAAAAGTCCCTTTTATACAAAGGACATCCAGTGAAACTGAGACATTAATAAATTGGTTGTGCAAAGCCATTCAACATACCAAACTGCTAAATGAATAAATATGCAATGAGAACATCAATTTTTACATTACAGAAAATAAAAGTTGCAAGCATATGACTTTGTGGGAGCCATAAAACTCAAAGTTGAGTTACAGGCATTTAATTTCTGCTGCCGTAAGTGTTCTTTTATTCTTCTTTTAAAAAACTCAGCTACAGAATAATGGACTGAATAGGTCTATTTAGTACAATTCATCACTACCTAGACCTGCAGTTGAATATGTCCATTCAAACAGGGTATTTGTGAGTCAGATACATTTAAAAGCATCTCTGGCATGGTGTTGACCAAGGTTTTAAAAACCACAAAGTCTTTGGATATAAGCACCTGATATTTTATCTGCTATAGACATTACTTCAGCCAAGCATGGAGCCTAACAAAATATTTCCATCCTCAACAGCACAGAAGTATTATCATCTGGGAAGCAACATTAGCAAGGACACAGCACAACATTCAGATAAAACATGCAGTGTGTATTTTCCATATGGTTTATGTGACAACCCATCTTTGTACAGTATGAGTAATTGCTATTAGGCCGCATAAAATATTACTGCTGGAAAAGAATTTGGCATTACATTCAGGGCAAGTTTCAAAAAAGATGGCATTTTCAGAGTATGAAATACAATACAGTAACTAAGAGCAGTGAGATACTGGTTAATGGAAGAGTCTACGTCACACCTCCAGCAGCCATTAACTGCAGCATTCCATGCATCTCCTGCCCTGTGCAGCGATATGAATGAGGTCAAAGAACAAACACAAAATGCAAGAATACCTAACAAGCAGAAATAAGGTGTTCTTTTTAACTGAATATATTGGAATACTAACATCTTCACTGTTATGATCTAACCAGTTGAATAAAAAGTGAACAACATAACGTGTCCAGTAAATGCTCTTAGAAGTTTTAATGAAAACCAATTATTGCTGGGCATTATTTAAAAAACCCCAACAATCTGAAACCACAAGATAAATATATTAAAATAATTACAGAAGAATGAAGGGGTAAGGAAGACACTTCCATCACAAGAAATTGCCATGTAGACATTTCTGTTGGGCAAGGAAGACAGAAATGATTTTGTCGTGTGAATCTCCCTAAAAGCAGGACATATCTGAAGTTAATACTGATCAGTGGATGCAGTGCATGGAAACAATGAAAAACACACCTTGTCAAAAAACCAAGAAAACAAACAAACAAAACCCCATGAGATGACTTCAGCACGTTCCTGAGCATAAGCAGCAGCTGATGTGTTAATTTATCAGCTGTACAGCTACACTGAGAGTGACTGGAGAGTAAAAAAGGATGTCACAGGAGTAAGGAATAGCTCATGACTTTGCAGAATTTCTGTTTATATATATTTTTATATATATACACATGAGCAGTCATTTGTAAAATCAGGGCAGGGGAGAACAGACACAAGGCCTCTGCTACAAAATCTGTGTTGTGGGTTCACACGTATTAAAATGTACATGTTCCCATATGTGGTCTCATCTTCAGATAAACTAGATGTAAACAAAACACTAGATTTTGGTAAATACAGCCTTGGGGGGTTATTTTAAATCACATTTAAATGTTCATTATTTCAGGGACAAAACTGGGGACAAGAACATTCCCTGGTATACACATATATGTTAATCTGTATCAGGCAGTGATCTGAGCTGGGAGGATTTGCTCATTTCCTACTTTACTTTAGGCTCTCCGACAGAATAACGTAAGTACTAAAGACAGAAAGGAAGAAACTTATGAGCATAATTCCTAATTATAGTACGGGTAAAATCTACTTTCTCTTTAACTAATACTCTTATTCCCTATTTCCAGTTCCAAAAGTAAAACTGGAACACAGTTAAGCCAAAAACTGTGGCTTTGGGGCTTAATTTCTAAAGGAAACAAACAATACACTACACATTCCCCAGGACTGACGAAAAATAGGACAAGGCTTCTGTGTAAAACAGATTCAACAAGCATAGTACACCAGTTGATACTGCTCTCCTCACAAAGTTGAGCAGAACAAGTATTGACAAAGACAAGCCAATTTTACTAAATAAACCAGTGTTTGCAAAACTACTCAGAAAGATTCATCTCGGTGATCTAAATCTCCTTAGAACAAAACATTTAATTTTGTGTTAAACACCATGTGATTCATCACAAATCACGGTTGTTGACAACTGGAAATGGTGAAAGCAACAAGTTACTTCCCTATTTCGAAACTGCCTACAAACTATTCTTTGCAATACAGCCCCCACCTTACTCCATGAGCTTATCTTGCTTTGAGACTTAATCAACTTGTACTTTTTCTCCCAATAACCTCTCTCCAACCTCTCACCCCTGTGCCATTCAATACCTAAAGTGCCATTCAGTAAGTTCAACCCTTAAAATGGACACACAAGCAATGTTCTGTGATTCTGCTGTTTATTTCATCTGGCTTTGTAATTTTTCAAAAGAAACTTCTCAAGATGCTCAGTATCTTCAGAAACTGCTAAAAAAGCCTATTCATTCTATTTCTGCCAAAATTCTAGATTTCATGAAAAATTGGGAGAGAAGGGGGAAGGAAAAGGAAAGGAAAAAGGGGTGCAAGAAACATGCTAATACTACTTCTGCTTCCAGGTGCAGGAAAGTGAGCTTTAATTTAGAAGCAGCAAACTGAAACAAATTGCCATGACTTTAATAACTTGATAAGTTAACCCTCTTTTTAAAACTGTAGTTTAAAAGAGAAATTTCAACATGGACGCTGTTTCACAAATTCAGAATAGCATTAAAATCTACTGAGAAAATAGGTCATAAGGAATGCTCTGGGACAGCAGCTTTAGCACAACCACCAGTTCTTGTTAGCATAAAAACTGCAAACCTCCTAAATTTAATAGCACACAATATTCACTAATTCTTTAAAATAACAAAGGTATTCTGTAACAAATTCCGTAATTTTGAGGAAAAGCAGATACATGGTATTTCTCTAACAGAAGAAAATTAAAAGACATTAAAAAGAAATACCCTGCTTAAGCTTAGAAAATTTAGTACAACCCACCCTATATGCTTTTCTAAAAGAAACACTGAGTCATAAATCAACATTATCTAATTACAGAGAAACACAATTCAATTAAGAAAAGCATAGCTATTACTGCAAGCCTTTTCCATCTCCATGATTCCTGTATCTCAGAAGTCCTCCTTGTTCAATGTCACCAAAAGAAATACTTCCTCCTCAAGTAACACACAGTGGTGTTTGCTGGGGTTATTTGGCTTTGGACTTTGCACCATACAGTTATAAATTTAATAATAACCTGCAACCATTTTTTCTGGTTCTAATAAAGCTCACATGCTCAAATAAGGATTTACTACTAAATCATCCAAATGTTTTGATTTTGTAGAGGATTGATAAAGGAGAGGGGAAATGCATGGATATCAGCTGTGCATCGACCCTGTCAAATGCAACACACACAATCAGAAAAGGACACTCAGCTGTCAATGTACCAAGGGGTGCCATGCAGTGACCTGCAGTATCACCAAAATGGTCACTGCAACTCCTGGACTGTGGGATGTGACATGAAAATGGGTACCTGTAAGAGATGAGGGGAAAGCCGAAGATAGCCATCAGAAAATCCTTGCTTTTCCTGTAACCTCCACCCACTTTCGAGTGGAACAGAGAACCCTAGGTCCTAGGTGAGAATGCATGATATAAAATGTGCTTTTTCCAAACAAATCCCAGCCAACAGAAGGCAGTTAAAGATTTCTCTTTATATTCCAATACTAGTAGATTTTTATTTTATTAACAGTTTTCAAAAATAGGTAAAGCTGATTCACTGATGCAAACTGTTGACATTTGGATTGTGTTCATTTCCATGAAAGTTTAAAATTGGAGTACTTCTGAAAAAGAAGCACTTCTGTTCTCCTGTTTGTGCTAGAGATTAAAAAATGCAGTTTGCAATTACTGTAAGCCACCTCTCTATATGGAGACTTTTCTACAGAGATTATTTGACAGAGATTGATATAACCACTTGGCTGAAGTACTCCTGCACAAAATTTTAGTTGATCTCTTCCAAGGTTACTTAAATAATCATTGCACAAGTTATATAATAACCTTATTTCCAGGCACTTCACAGGAGTGTTTCTTCTTTAAACACATGATTTTCTTTTAACTAATCATCCTAATTTTTCCATTTTTTTACAATTTATCTACCAGTTAAGTAATAATCATTAGGAAACAACAAAAGTTGCAGTAAGTGATGTGGTTCTGATTATGTGTAAGTCAAAACAAAACAACAATTCCCCACAGGAACAACGATTTGTCTAAAATATTCACTCATACTTTGTGTTTATCTTTAAAGATCTAAGCATTACTTGGAATCAAGGAGACAACATGAACATTTAGAAGTTAGAAAAAGCAGAGAGAAGAGAGCAGGGCTCTGAAGAGAAGCATGAATGACTTACTTTTACTTTTCCACCTATTTGTACTCCATATGTCCCTTGTTAGAAAGACAACCAGATACTTCAATAATTTGCTTTTAGACAGTTTATTTTGCAGTGGGTGGCCATATGTAAGGGCAATTAATTTCAAACCACCAATATTTTCTGTCTTCAACTTAAGAAGATTAATTTAGGAATCTGAGAAAGTATTTACCAAGCAATATTGTTCCATCAACCAAATTTAATGCAACTGGTGAATTTGCTCATAAATTAAACCACAAACATTTCAGAGATGGAAATGAAAACAATTTCAAAAGAATTATGCAGGAAGATTTAATCAGCATTAGAATGGTGTGTTGCAAATTTTGAGACATGATGTAATGATGTGATGAAAAAGCTAATTATTTAAAGAGAACTTTGGAGTTGCAATTTTTCAGTAACCAGTAACATCCTGGACATTCACTCCTTTTGGAAGTTACTGTCATTGTGCAAGAAGAAAAAATATAGCAGTCTCAGGAAGTATCTAGGAAGTAGATCGTGGCAAGTCAGTAATGTATTTCATGATGCACAGATCAGTGTGTACCATATTTACTCTGTAGCTTCTTTATGTATATATTACAGGAAAAGATACATGATGTAATGTCAACATACAATTATGCTTGTACAAGTGGAGAAGTTTTTAGTTTATACAGCAATCCAATCTTAAGATAAGAAAATCAAGGCACTGAGACAGTACATTATGAAACATCTCTAAAAAACCATACCCTTCAAAGGCCAGCCTGGTTTATTGTCATTTAAAAGGTTTCATGTTTCTGTTGGAAAGGTCATCAAAGACAGTTAACCTTTGTGCGACAACTGACAGAACTTTTGGCAGTAACTTTTAGTCAAAAATATGTGTGTAAAAGGAAGAATTTTGCATTACAAAGATACAGGAAAAGCTAAACATTTAGCTCCAAACATCCTGCAAATATCGTTTTGCTTCTCGAAGCATGGCCAGCGTTTTCATTGCTTCCAATTTGTCAGCTTCCATTTCCATGCTTAAAATGTCTACTACAGCATCACTTACATCATCAGCCATGTGCTTCTTATCTCTGAAAAATAAAAAGTAGAGAAGGAAAAGCATAATAGTGTATTTTTCCATCTATCAATAGCTTCAGAGGCAGGACAATATAGGAAAGAGTCATTAAAAAATCCCAAACAAAAACATAGCTTTTATAATGTATAGCATGGTTCTCAGAGTTTTCCTGTAGCTGAGCATTGACATTAACTAGGGTTTCTCTCAACCAAACTCTACAGTTTTCAGCATGATGTAATTCTTAAGTAAAAAATCTTGCAACCCTAGTTGAGCTGCCAGAGAGTAACTGGTTTCTTTAAGGACAAACTGGACCTGCTGAATGAGTTTTGATGCCTAAATCACTACACAGTTCCAATATAAAAGAAAAAACCAACAAAATGTTACCAAACTTCACTTACTAATAACGTTATTTTTAATAAAAATAGCTGACATTTATGCCTACAGGAGAACACATTAACATTGGGCCCTATATTCAAACAGTTTGTCCATTTATCAGCAAACCTCCTAATAATCTTGAACCTCCAGGTAAGTTAGCATCCACAAACAAAACCTCCCACTGTAGAATTTATTACTATGAAAGAACTTTAGCATTCTGGAACACCCAAACCTGGAAAGCAGCAGAAGATTGCTATTGTCTCACAGATGAGCAGTTTCTCATCACATCTATTAATATATCTCATTTTCTAAAGAGAAATCTATTGGCTTGAAACTGCCTATAATTTAATTGAATACTGAACAAAAAAAAGAAAAAGAAATAATAAGCAACTAAAACAATCAGTGGAACTGTGTAGTTACAAGCTGTATTTCAAGATTCTGCTGGAAGACAGTGGACACAGAGATGACAGTCTAGCTCTCCAGGAAGGCTCTTTCAGCACCATATTGGTCCTTTCTTTCAGACAGCTCTAGTCTTTCTAAAGTCTCAAACTTCTGCTACTTTCTTTCTGAACAGTCCATTTCCACTCTACTCACCCACATATGTAGAAGTAACCTCTCTCTTTCAGCAGGATTCTGGAAACTTCCTTAGCACAAAGTCTAAGGACATCTTGCACATATTTAGGTGGGGCCACTCCCACAGTTGAAGAGTCTCTTGAGAAACAAACCTTAAGATGAGTTAAGGTTCCATTTTCAAGAAAACACTGGAGCTCATCTCTGAAAGGTAATAAAAACCTGTTGGCAACAGCTCAGAGATGAGCATTCCCTCATGAATACAAAGTGGGTGTTAAATAGTGAACTTGCTTGAACAAATAGTCTCGGTCCTGATGCCGACAACCAAAAAACAGCCAGGTTTCTCCAAATTCCCAGTCTGTATGTTGTTCTCTCAGCTTTTGCCTAAAGAGACAAAAAAAATCCAATCCTGTTTTATCAAGTGCAGAATCTGAAACATCTATAACCTAATATTCACTTAAAGTAGTATTTTAAAAAAAGCTCTGGATTGGCAGAGACGTGAAACGATTTAGGAAAATCAAAGTCAAACCCTCATTTGATTTTTTGACTACTCACTTTCAGACCAGCTGAAGATCAATCAGCTTCAAATGGGTTTTTTTTTTGCCACAGTTTCATACTGGAATAGTCAAAACTGACACATCCAAACATTTCAAAAAATAATCCTGACTGCTGAATAAGGAGATCACTACTTTTTATCCTTCATTGGAAGCTATGTAAAACCACCTGGGAAAACTAAGCAGTTTTAGGCGGCTTTCTATTTAGCTGCAGATATCCGCTAGATTTTATGAATAACAATTTATTAACTACCACATCATCAGAAAAATGATTTAATTGTCTTGAAATAATGCTGGAAGTATTATTTTAAAGGAGTTTTAGCTGCTGTTTTCTAGTTACATTGTGAGAGAGATTTCATTTATACTTTAAAATAAAATGCAGAACACTTTTGAGAGGTAAAGGTATATTTGGGAATCAAAATTAAGGAGTGCATAATGATTTGTTTAAAACAAAGCATGGAGTTAGAAACATCATGTCAAAATTTCACTCTTCTCTCAAATAAAATGTTTTAAAAACTGTTATAGGACCCAAGAAACTTCATTATCTTGCTCGAATTATTGAGTCACATTAGAATATGTATTGGTTACCTTTAAAACTTAGAACCATTCCCACCCAAATACTTCACTCCCCCTCTTCTTTTTGTCCTCAGAATAATCAAGTTTTTACATATCCTTGTTGATGTGCTGTCACTTTTTAGACAAACATCTCTTTGCCTTGCAAAATTATGCTGCTGGAGCTGGAGAATGAAAATAAAATATCCACCTTCCCTCACACACAAACTCCCAAACACCAAGACTACTGCTGAGTTGAGGATTCTGGTGCCAAGCTCCTTATCTTAAAACATCAAAATGTAAACCACACAGAAATAAGAGAATATGGAAGAAAACTTGACATTCATCATGCATTTTAATACAGATGTGACTTCTCAAGGAATTGGATTTTAAGTAACAAACTTAAGCCAATCAACATTATAAAAACTATCATCCTCCTACAAGACTTCCATCAGCAACACAAACAGATAAAGGATTTAATTTCTTATTACTATTTCTGCAATTCTCATGTATCTACTGTTATACTACACTATAATTCCAATTTCTCATGTATCTACTATTAATAGTAAATACAGCCAGATAAAAAATGTAAATTTAACTACTTTGAAAAACAAATAAATACACAATGCTTGTTTAAAATTATTAAGACTGCTTATAATCAGCATATCACCATCAGAAAAAAGGAAAAAAACATTAACTGCATTTATACTCAAACCCTCAGGCTGTATTTCTCCTCAGTATAAAAAAGGCTGCTCTCCAGGTAACAACTTGGAACATACCTGTGTTGTAGGAAACCAATAAATGGTGAAATTCCTGTTCCTGGACCAACCATAATGAATGGCACAGATGGGTCTGCAGGTAAGTGGAAAGCATTGTTTGGACGAGGAAAAATAGAGATCTAAAATTAAATTAGATAAAATATAATTGAAGGGTATTCTTAAGCAGTGAAAACACCATGACATTTTTAGAACCTTCAGGATATTTATACAGCAGATGTACCCACACACCCTTCCAAATCCTGAGCTTCAGAGTTCATCTTTAATGCCACACAGACATTTAGAATAAAATCTCACAAAAGTCTCTGGAGAAAAAAAACAAAAACCAACAAAACCACACCATATTTAAAAACCTATTAATCCATCTGGAGGAAAACTGAGATAAACCACTCAGGCATGAATTTCTGAATATAGAAACTGATTGCACCACAAATTCGGGGAATACTGTTTCAGAATGCACAGAAAGTTTGGTGTTGGCATTTGAAGGGCAGTAAAGCTGGTTTATTGCTATTAAAGGCAGCTCTACCTTTTTTTACATTGTGGACTGTCAGGATTTGTTTATAGTGAATTGAAGCCTACTGGTAAACAGCCTGCTTTCTTAATTTTCAGAAAAGTTTCATATGATTTCCAAAAGTGCATACAGGTGAGGGGAGGCACATAACAGCTCAAAGATCTTGGAAAATGTTTTATATAATCCCAGTGATAAACAGTAATTCTAATTTTCTGTGTCAGAAAGGAAGCAATATTTTCATAGGAGCTCTATACCTATCCTCTGAGACATGGCCAACATAAGCTACAGAAAACAAGAGATTACTATTTTTAATTCTAAAAGATTATTAATGACTCAACAGCAGCCATAGCAAAGCTTCATCCATTAAAGTAATAAGCAAATATCCAATTTATTTTGCACATTAATTACGAAAGGATTTGAATTTACTTTCAAGTTTAAGGAAAGAGATAGGCACCTGGCCAAGTTATTTAAACTGTATTGTGTAAATATGAATGGTTTAGCACTACTCATTTTTTTATACTTTAATTCACTACAGACATAACAATGTTAAAGAGCATTATTTTCCTACTTTCATGATGATAAAAAAATAGAATAATTCTTGTTGGTGGGGAGCAATATTTATATATATACACTTCACATCACACTTGAGTTAGGAGGCTATTTACCCTATTAATGATTCCAAACTGGTCATTCTTTCAAAACAGACTGCAAATGGTAAACACATTTATACTGTAAAGTGTATTCAATTAATCTAATATATTTTTGCATAAGATCACACTCATCTGTTTTGTATTGTTATTCTATATATTTCTGCAATCTATGTGGATTGCTGCACATTTATCTACGCTGAATTCTAGCCTTTGCAGTTGATGGAAACAGTTCTAAACTTCATCCAGACTCACTTCATAATAATCTTCTTTTTTCTTTTTAGCCACCTCTTTTTCTTGTTTGATCTTAAATTAATTTAAAATCAATTATTTTAAATAAAGAGCAGATGTGAACACTGGAGTAAGATATATAATGCATAATTATCTTTGCATTAGTTTTAAAAAATTAAGATAACTTGTATGGTGTCTTTTCCCATTTTTTCTGAGTGACACCTTGAATTACTAGCACAGTTTCTTTCAACCAAATTCTATTCCTGTTTCCATTTTTCATAATCAAATATAGATTAGGCTGCCAGTAGTTCTATTCAAGAAAAGATATGTGTATCACACGTATCAATTATACAGTAGAATTCCAATTTTTTAATAATTAGTTTAGACCTAGTGACTTTAAGATCTATTTAATTACACAGAATCTCTGACACAAAATGAAATGAGGGGAAAAAAATAAAAGTATCTACTCCCAGCAATATCAACTGTGCCAAACAATCACTGATACACATCAGAGAAAACCACAGATGACTGTCCCCTGTGTCATATTCAATAACTTGGCCTTCGTAAACTCTGGAAGACCTGACAAGAAGTGTGAGTTTTACAGTTTCTCCCCTATTACCTGCCACTGCCTCCTGGAAATGACCAAGTGCCTCTCTCTTGTCATGCAAACAGCCATAACCATTTAATTACATAGTGGTAGTTTAGTCCACGAAAACATCCTTCAAGATACACTTAGGACTACAGAGGGCTGGAAAACAACTCTGGCCTTTCAGTAATGGGAAATTTCACAATTTAGGTATGCATAGATAAGTAAAACTTAACTTTAGTGTTTAGGAATGAAGTTCTGGACATGTTATACGGAAGTAGGGTAGAACTGCAAAATTAAGGTGTACGCTGCCAAAACACCTGCACTACACCACAGCAGTGAACGAAGAAACCCGCAATTGTTGCAGACATGCATAAATTTAACATTTAATGACCTTAGATCTAATATTCATACCTTTACAGTTGAAGAGCTTTCTCCTTTTGTATCCAGAGAGTTTTTACTGGGGTGCAGTAGAGGTGCAACTAACTCAGCAAGCCACCCTGTACATACTCCTTTCCGTGAGACTGGTCCAGAGGGACCAGCAGGGAACTCCACAACATTAAATACAAAGCTCAGCCTTCCTGGCTGATACAAGTTTGAACTGCAAAGACAAAAATATTAAAAATATTATAATAAATATTAATTATTATATTAAAAAATATAACCAACCCAAAACCTGAGAGACAGCTGTACAATCTTGCAGCGGGTCTGTTTGCAGCCCAAACCATTTCAGTTGAATCAAGATTCTCAATGTCTAGTTAACTGCATAATATTTTCATTTAGTTAGAAATTGCCTTAAGGCTGGACTCAGAGGCCAGTGTCTGCAGAAGGGAATCCAAATTCCTACCAGATTCATGTGTGTGTGAGCTTATTCTTGGGAGCTTAACCAAAGCCTTGCCACACACTCAATATTCTTTGCAATAGTCAAACAGTGCTTTTTGCAATAGGGTCAAAACTACGTTTTCTCCTTCATTCCTCTCTTTCTTCCTCAGATTATAACATACATAAACACATACGAGAAAAACCCCATACCTAAGTAACTAAGAAGATACAATTTGAATATTTCATTACCTTGACACTGAGTAGGATCTGGCTTGTAATTTAGGAAGATGTTCTGAAGAAGAGAAAAAAAAAATTACTTATTTGACTCACCCCAATGAAGATACCGTATAATGAGTGTTTACACTACAACAGATTACAAGGTATTTTAATTTAACTGTAATTTTAATCTAGTAACATTCAGTGTTCGTGGTTCAGAAACAAGCAATTAAGACCTGAACTCTATTTTGAACGGGTTTTAGACTTGTGGAACATTAATTAGAGATCCTATAAAATGAGACCGTAACAGTTAGTTTATGGGGGTTCTCGGTCAAACAAAAGTGACTGTAAGGTGTACAGAAGAGATGCCAGTAGCTAGCACCTCAGATGAGGTGAAGCTTGAAATTTAATTTTCCCCAGCTTTCCTCTATGAGCTCAAAAGCTCTCACAAAGAGATTGCTTGATTCAAAGTTTCCTATACATAATGTCCTAGAAGCAGATGTGCCAGCTCAGTTTCAAACCACTAATTACCTATGCAAAGTTTTGAAATCTCAGCTGAAAAAACAAGACACAAGAGTTCATGGGGCATTTTTTGAACAAGCAACCCCCTATATATATCACACACACACATTTATATCTATATATGTATGTACACAAGCAGAACCACCCTTTCTGCCAATACATGCACTCCCTGACATATTGTAAAGGTGCTCTGCTATATAAGATAGTTGCTAGGCAGAGCTAAGAAAAGGTAGAGCAGTGAAATCACTTAAGACACTAAATCTGTTGAGCAATTTTGGGTAAGGGTGGACAAGATGACTGCAAGAACACCGAAAGCAATTTCTTTGACTCATATTATGAAACACATTAAGAAACTCTGGAATTTAATTTGAAAAATAGCTGCCAGCAATTTCAGCTGTATTTGACATGGTTAGAATTGTAGTCTCATTCTTTCAGTATTTTATATCAGGAACCCAGTGAGTGTGTTAGACATAACATAAATACAAATATACTGGGAACACCATTCTGTTTCAACAGGTAAAAGTGCAAGAAAAGACCACACAGGCAGAGAAATTAGGAGCTGTAAAAATATTTTTTTAAACTGTAAACAATTGATGAACTAATTTATAAAGACCCTAATTCTGCAAGCACCTTATGCTTACTTTTTATGTACAGGAGTAATCCAGAGTCAAAGCATTGGTATGAACCTAAATGCTTGCAGAAAAAAAGCCAAAGACTATAAACTGTAGAACAGAGCTTTGTTCCTCAACAACAATTTCATCTTGATCACTATAGAAACTATAATATTCCTAAAACAGTTAACTGAACAGTTACTCCCCTTTCTTGGGAAATTGAACATTTAGGCTGACACATTTTCAGAACCCAAATCTAATTAAATCTAAATCAGTCTTTTACCAATTAACAGGCTAAGTGAAGGCTTGCAGCTTGGAAAAGCATGAAGTAAATCCAGGAGGCAAACATTAGAATCTCTAATAAAGTGAGTGTAATCAGAGGCTCCTTGTCTGCTGCAAAGCTCTTGAAGCCTCCGTTTTTCTCCTGCATCACTGGTACATTCTACAAGAGCTCGCAGAAATGCCTGTAGGGAAGAAAGGAAAGAGCGAAGGGTGAAAAAAACTTGTCCATTTGGGAAAATGGTCATAAAAATGGGAAAAACTTGGGTTAACCTGGGGACAGGAATTAGGTTAATAGATAATACAGTTTATTTCTCAATTTTTTTTGATTCCTTTTCTAATGTCTGCAAAAAGCTAGCACATCAGAAAATCCTACTTGGGCTGATAAAGGAAGAGACAAAAAAAACAGGCACAAGCCATTGCCCCAAAAATTTCAGATATTTGAAAGGTGTTCTTATTGCTCCTATTTACACTTTAGTTATGCAGCTCCATAATACAATTCAAGACAAAACAGCATTTGCTAAGTTACAGAAGCCAGGAAATAAATAACAAAAATCATAGAAGAGGTATGACTATAAATAAAGTATGGTATTAAATGAGTCACGTTAATGTTGTTGTGGTGTTTTATTCTATACTTTATGCCTACATACTGGTAGTGTAAACTTTTCTTAAAGGAAAGTTAAATTGAGCATTTTAAGATAAAGTGAAGATCAGAAGTAAATAGTTACAAGTTCTTTTCAAAAAAGGAAAATGGAAATAGACAGAGTGCATAAAAGAAAAGTGAGAGAAAACACCAAATGCAATCAGATGACACATTCTACATAAAGAAATACTTGGAAAATAATGTGTGCTCAACCACAGAGCTTCCAGACAATAGTTTTAAGTATGGAGTTACATAAAGAACATTTTAGGCTGAAGACTTAATACAGCAGACAGGTTATAAAAGCTGGCTTCAGAGCTATTCCCCAGCCAGTACTCTCTGCCTACTCTTATTGCTGAGACAAAATTTCAAAACCATTAAATGTGGTTTTGAAAAGGTTGAAACAACAGGAAGATTCTCTTCTGCTGTAAAATCCACTAAATTGAGTAAAAAGGTTCTCCCAAAAACTGATTTCCCCCAGAGACCTGACCACACAATCATTTAGCTTCATCTTTCATATAAAGTTATCTTTAAAATATATTTTTACAATACCAGAAATACAGATGCATTTTCAGTTAGAAGCCTTGAATTTTTTACATGCACAAAATGATAGGAAAATAATATATACATGTGAGAACAAATACTATAACAGCAAAAATCTTTCTTTGAATTTTGCTAGATTACTGAAATGTTAAAGAAAAGCTTTAAAATTTCAGAAGTTTCATAGAATATTGTGAGTTGGAAGGGGCCCACAAGGATCACTGACTTTAGCTCTTAAGTGAATGGCCCACACAGGGCTGCCAGCACCATACTCTGACCAACGCAGCTAATAAAGTAAAGGACACTGTTGTACATTTGCATGCAGCAACATGTGTTTCGTGAGCAACAGAACTTGACAGATGTGGCTCCCTCTGATTAAAAAGACTCTTTACTTTAAAATGACTATGGGTCTAGGTTCAGTCAGCCTTCCCAGTTATCTGGCACCAAGTTATCTAATACTTTTCTACTTACTTCCAGACCAGTCATGAATCAAGATACTGCAAGAGCAGGAATGTCTGCCAGATAAACTACCAGAAGTGACATTTCTCAGAGTAAAGTACAAACAGTAGCAGACAAAATGACAATCCTTATTCACCAAGAGATACCATAACTACACACAAGGCAAGGACAGATCTGTAAGAGACTACATAGCATAGAATTACTAATTTCTCTTTAGAAGAAAAAACACATAAGCACCTTTTTGGGAATTGCTCTGATTTCCAGACACCACATTAGAATGAATTTGACAGTGCTTCTTTCAGGGATGTGTTGTGGACGAGATGCTCCTAGTTCAGTGGGAGAAAAAAAAAAAAACAAAAACCAAGTAAAATGTGCATCTATTAATATACAAAAGTGGCATCACACATCTCACACTTAATGAACAACTTGTGCAGTCCTCAAAGATGCAGGGAATCTCACCGTGAGAACTGATTTAGCTGTAACCGGAACAACAAAGAGCCCTACACCATCCTGTGGAAATAAAGGCACAACTCAGCAGCACCATTAAGACACCAACTGCAATGCAAGAATAGAGTAATTACACCAAGTCCAGCTGGCAGTACACAGGCACACTCTGAACCTGCAGCTACTCTTATGAAGCATGGCATCATAAGACTCAGCAGAACAGATCCATAGACCTACAGGTCCATTAGAAGGCACCTTGCAACAGCACTAAGGCTTGTCCTTGAGGAATGCAGCCCTTTTAGGATGTAAAACATGATTGACATGCAGTGTTGCGCAAGCAGATTTTACTTTCAAGTGGGGGATTGTAAGGTTATGTGATTAAAGTCTTATCTCCATAAACATGAAGGAGCACAGAGTAAGAACGAGATGGATGAATGCCAATGCCAGCCTGCAGTTCCCAGTCACTCTCATCTACAGTAAAACCAGCAGCAGCATTCTTATGCATCCTCTTTGCTGACACATGGCTGTGACTTCCAACATGCCTGCATGGAAAGACAACTGTGTTCCCATACTAAAGGTAAAAATGTTCAAAAGTATGCACACCAACTCCTACCCACACAGAAAGGAGAACTGGGCCATGACATACCTTTCTTTTTAGTGCCTTGCTTAACTTTTACACAAACAAAGTCATCTCCTTTTCCAGAAAGTCCCAAAATGTGAAGAAGCTCTTCCACTTCACTGACATTGTTGGGACATATTACACAGAAAGCATCTCCAGGTTGGTACTCAAAGGCTGTATCCTGTTTTAAAACATGAAACATTTCTATTAAATCTTACTACAAACCAAGGCATTCCCATTTCTGACAACCACCTTCCTAATATTGTGCTCACATTAAGTCAAATATTCTTTTTCTCTGTGCTAACACTTTGCTGTTCTGAGCACATCATAAATGAAGTACTCATGTATTCTTTCCAGGCTTAACCTTACTAATTAGAAAAAGTCTTTCCTTATCTGGTTTAAATATTTGGACACTCTTTAATGAGAACTGCTGAGCAGCCCAAACAGAAGGAAAATAAATACGTATTAAGAGGTTGTGTTATATAATCAGCCCAGATCATTAATTACTGATGTTCCACATTTTCTGGTGTGCGAAGAGCAGAGAAATGAAGTCCTCATAATTAATGCAACTTTTTAAAGAGATACATCATCATTACAAGAAAATTTGCTGGTTAAACTATTTGATGAATTGTGACAGAAATGATCAGAATTACTTTTATTTATTTTGGAGGAAAAAAGAAAAATAACCAGACAAGAGCACAGTGAAAATTCAGATCTTAAGACCTAGATTCTACTTAGCTGCCTGAGATTCTTGTGTGCAACTCAGGCTTCTGCTTGTTAAAGGAACATGCAGAATTATACTTGCATCATTATGTTTTCCTTATGCATCAGGTGAGTGACCTGCATACAAAGACTGACAAGAATGTTAGGTGAAAAAGGCAAATGCTTACATATTCAGTGGGTGTTGATGCCTGAATGAATATATTCACACAAATACATGCAAAAAGCCATGTCACCCAAAAAATCAGTTGCTCGAAACTTAACAGAATCTATTTATAACTGAGATTTAAAGATGTCTTCTATATTGAGACAGATTAGGCTAAGAAAGTCCAACAGAAGGTACTGCCAAAAATCACAATATCCCAAAAGTAATACTCTATCAATTTGAGAAACCACTCAAAAGAAACATCATTTTCTTTTAAAGATTTCTTATAAAGCAGTATCGAGCACTCTCTGCCTGACTTTCATCTTCAAACCAGTATACAAAATATGATCTTCAGTGAATAAACTAAACCAGTTTTCTAACTGAGGGTAACCGAGGTTGACAGTTTGAGTAGTACATTAACAAGGCACAGCAAACGGATGTCAAAGGCAGAAACAGTGCTCAAGAGCTAACAATTCCTTTTGCTTGATACTATTAGTATCAAGAAATTTCTACTTGTGTAGATTACCCACCACAATGAATAGTCACAATTTACTATAGTTTCTAAATATTCTTCAAGTTGTATACTTATAAACTGAAAAATTATTCATTTTCAGTATTCCCTGACTGCCTTTCTCCACTGCAAATTCCCTTCATAAAGGTATTTCATTCAGTATGATATCCATGGAACAACGAAGAAATTAACTCGACACTTTGTTCCTGTTTTGACTTCCACAGAGTCCTGTTTTTCTGTGAATAAATCGAACCTTACATTTACAAAACGGATCAGTGGAAGATGACGTTCTATTTTAAGAGAGAATTATTTTTTCTTTTTAAACAGTCAAATAAGTAATTTTCCCCCTCAGTTATTATACATAACACACGTTTTCCACCCTTTATTTTAACCCACTACAGAAAAAGCCATCACCAACTTACAGCAATATCAAGCTCTAAGAGCAATGCAGTTTTTATTGCATCTTCCCTAGTGAGTTGCACTGCTTTTGTAACTGGCACTTGAAAGGTTGTTCCCTCTGAGATAAGTGAAGACAGATGCGGATTCTGGAAAAGACGACACAAAAACTTACACTAAAAATGCAAATCAGCTTTATGACATCTTACTATGACATATGGGAATTGGTGTAGGTACACGTTGTTTTTGAAACAATCTCATAAAACAATTCAAAACAATAAGGAAAAATATGAATCTTCAATATACATAGAGTGTTTTGCTCTTTAAAAAAAATCATATCTAAGCAATAGCTGGCATACATTCAATTAAAAAATTCAGTAGGCTTGAACAGTCTAATGGGCCTGCATTATTATCAAATGCAGCGAGCTGTTTTATTTTTCAAGAACTGCCTTGAAAATAGCCAATTAGAGAATGGCATTTATGCTAAACCCCAGTAAACTCCTGCCTAATTAAAGGATTATTGGGTATATAGAATGGACATAGGAAGTAAGAACAGAAGTTACATCATTGCAGGTTTACAGCTTAAGGTTTTGGGGTCCATTTGGGGTCTACTATTACAGGCAACTTATAAATGGTGTTTTAAACTAGAGCTAACGAGCAAAACCCACTCTACAAGACAGCATCATGTTGTAACACAACATTTCTACACACGTAAAAATGACAAGTATGACAAATGGGCATCAAGAATAACTCCAGATCATGTATGTCAAAGACTGTCACTTGAAGATCAGACTACAGCCCTCACTTCTCCATCACTATAGTCAGCAAGTTTCATTTGAGATCAATGCAGACAAAAATAAAGAGGTAGGAGGGATACCAAATGCCTATAACACTACTCTGACAAATGTAAAGGAATCATCCTACCAACAGGACAGTATTAGTTAATCTGAAGATTTCCTATTTAAAATAGGAGACAAGAGAATCACTTGAGACCAACAGCTGGAAGTTTCTTTTTTCTCTTAAGATTTTGACATGGTGATTAATGCCTTGGGCCATATCAAGTCATTGTGCATCAGCTGGACTGTTGTAATTGTCTACATTTGTATTCCCTCCAAGTCAAATTCAAGGCATAATAAAATCAAGATTTAAGCTAAATTGTATTATCTTACACTTCCCACAAATGCTTTAGACTTTTGCTGCTCTGCTATTAGTATGCAGCAGCTTGTTAATTCAACCCTGAGACTCAACAGCCCATGACAAGATCATTTAAATAACTGGAGATATCATGTACCAGGCTTTCTTTAAATGGCAGGGAGTCTCTGGAAATATCCAAACCTCAACTTGATGCATTTCAAAACACACCAACATCAACTGTGCTAGGCAAAACATACCCATAGCTGCTGTTGCAATGTGACATACCAAAAAAGGACGTGAATTATGTGACACCTGCAAAACCATACATGACCCTACATAGAACCTACTTGCTGACAAGGTCTAGCCAACTATGCCAAAAATAGTTCCAAAGGAAAAAACCACAAACACACATTTCATACTTTCCAGGGCTCAAGACAACCATCCTGTTTTATACCTGCAATCTGGACTATAATCTTTAATCTGTCACAGAGTTCCAGATTAGCAGATTCATCTTTTTCCATTTGCTGTTCAAAAGCAAAGTTAACTTTTTTTTCTACATAAAGAAAAATTAAGGCATTGGTATCAGAACCTGATGAACTATTTCAGGGACCAGTCTGAATATATGCTGACTTTAAGAAAATGGGCTCTTTAAAGGACTGTAGCAGCACATTCAACACAACTATTAGTCTTTAATAGGAGAGTACCTCTAAATCATAAACCTCCAAGAATTTAATTTGGATTATTAAATTCAACAATCCCAGCAAAATCAACCATACGAAGTTTAAAAGAAAAGCAAAATTATCCAGTGTTTAAATCCATACACCTTTCCATAACTGTATTAGCTAGAGTAAGTGATTCTTTCAGCATTTCCATTAACAGTCTCAACAGAAGGACTGTCAGTCCAGAGGATACTAAAGGGCTTTCATGATCATGAGCAGCCTCACCAGAGGACTGGGCCCAGACACCCCACCTCAGCTCAGCACTGGTTCTTCAGTTCTGGCCACAGCTACACTACAGCAGTACTGGTTGGCAGCTCAACCACAACCACAGATCCTGTTGATCCAGGCCTGAATTTTGAGGCCAGTTTCTTGGCTTGGGCCAAGATTCCCACAAACCTGCCTGATGATCTGCACTCTTGGCTGATCCTGGCTGCCATCTCCTGGTTTGCATTGCCTGGGCGTAGTGGGTAGCAATGCTGGCTGTGTTACCACGCTCAGCTCCTTGCTCCCTGTCATTTAAAGAGAAGCATTCCTTGCATGGATAACTGAAACATCTGCCCTCTTCAGGCAACCAGAAAAGTTTGGGTCACTCTTGCCAACTGGAGAGATTTCCAGCTCATGCTAACTCTTAATACAGCAGGTCTTTGTTCAATGTGGCTGCAACATGAAAAGCATAATGGCTTTGATCTACAGTTCATATTCCATTTCCCACAGTAAAATAATGATCATGTTTGCACAATGACAAATTTCTCTGTTACTAAGTAAGCAGCAAGATTTTAAGCAATTTTATAGCCTCTTAGCACATTCTGAAAGTACTAAAAATTGGAACAGAAATCTCATTGTACTTCTCACTACAGCAAGATGTTTTCACTGTTATAAGCCACAGAGGATTTGAATTCTTTCCTTCCTGACAGTGCAATACCGACTTACTATTTAGCTGAATTGTATCTTGACATAAGTGTCCATAACCCATATGGTGGCACCTACATCCAATATAAACGGACCCTTTACTTAAAATTCAAAAGACTCCTGCATTTTGGCACATACCTCTTATGTAAGCATTCACTTGCTCTTTTGAGCCTTATGTAGGAGTATACACTTATACCCCTGCAAGAGCTAGAGGCTTCCACCACTCAAAGGGAAGTCCTTACCTCACCCTGGGTGTCCTGAAACTCCACCTCTATATATTCTGGTGGCAGGGCAGGAATATTAAGAGCAGACTGAGAGACAGGAGGGACAGAATGAACAAGTGAAGGTTCAGTGTTTCTAGCTTGAGCCACAAGATTTATGTCATCCAGTTTCTGTGACAGAATATCAGGAGCCCCTGCTCCCTCATCTTCTAGCTTCAAATTCTGTACTTCAGAGCTTAGCTTTAGTTCATGCACAGGATGTGGAGCCATAGAGACAGAGCTGGAAACAGCATCGACAGCACTGTTCATGCCTTCTTTCTCTTTCTGCAACTGTAATGCTTCCTTGAGGGCAAGCCAAAGTCCATCAATCCAAGGATCAACCACTAATTCCAATCTGGGAATGGAGAGGGGAAAAAAAAGAAATGCATGGATGAACTATTGTAACTTCCTGGACTGTTAATTTAAAAATAATGAAAGACCACAAAAGCAAAAAACACTATTCACTTCCCATTTTTAATATATATCTGCAGCTGTTACCGAAATTACTTCTTTGTCAAAAAAAAATTATTTAGTTGTTATCACTATACAAATTTACGAAGTCTAAAATGTATAGCAGCCTTGCTCTTCTTTCAGTTTCTCTTTTTTTTTTTCATATGCTGAATTTTATGGCAGAAACTTGAAGCAATGGCAGCAGGATATGCAACTTTTCATTGTGCAACAGCAATGTCAATAGCTTACACTAATGGCCCATTTTTATTATTTCAGAACACAAGAGATAAGTTTTATGGTTATGACAATGTTTGTGTTCAACTCCTTGCATCATCATGCACAGAACCAATATAATCAGCAGTTCAAAATAACTAAGCCAAGACTGCAGCCTACCGGCCAGAAAAAACAGCAGAACAGGGAGCTGTTTTCTCACATAATTCCTCTACAGCAAAGAGAGAAATCTTCTTACATAATTACTCTAAAGTGATCCTCTACTCATCCCCAAAAGATAAAAAAGAAAAAAAAAAAAAAAAAGAAAAAAGAAACTACATTTTCAAACCCTTCTACTTACTCTTACTAATTTAATTTCTAAAACTGCTAAATACTATTTTTCCAAGCACTACAGATGTTTCCTCACGCTTTAAAAATGGAGTTTTACTTAATGGCAACTGAGACTGAAAAGACAGTACTGTGCTCAGGCAGAACTCATTTCTGTGAGGTGCTGAGTATCCAGCCTCAATGGTCTGCACACAGTTCAGAACATTTAGCCAAATGCCCACGAAAATATTGCATCATGAAGAAATAAAATCTAAACCCATTCTGCTCTTACCCTACACAGTCATCTGCTAATCCTGTGTCATAGAAGTGCTGGGCACCAAGTTCTTGAAGTCGTCGGTCTACAGTCCTTCCTCCATTGCAAAAGAACATGTACTCTGAATCTCCCAGACCTAGCAAATTAAAGGAAAGAGTAATCGTGTCAATCAGGCAGCCTCCCAGACTACAAAAAGTCAGGACAGACTTTTCTTGCAGGCAACACAGAAGAACCAGATATGTTGGAGCAAATCCACAATGAGGCACCAAGATGATTAGAGGGATGGAGCAGCACCTCTCCTAGGAGGAAAGGCAGAGATAATTGGGTTTGTTCAGCCTTGAAAAGAGAAGGCTTTGGAGTGACCTAATTGTGGCATTTCAGTACCTGAAGGAAGCCTACAAGAAAGATCCAGGGAATTTTTACAAGAACATGTGGTGACAGGACAAGGAGGAATGGCTTCAAACTGAGAGTAGGTTTAGATTGGATGTTAGCAAGAAATTCTTCACTGTGAGTGTGGTGAGGCACTGGCACAGGTTTCCCAAAGACCTTGTGGATGCCCCATCCCTGGAAATGTTCAAGGTCACATTGGATGGGACTTTGAGCAACCTGCTCTAGTGGAAGGTGTCTCTGCCCATAGCAGGGGGTTGGAACTGGATGATCTTAAAGGCCCTGTCCAACAAAGGAATTCTATGATTCTATGATAAATATATATCTATATATACTCATACACTTGCATATGTAAGTGTATTATTCATATGCTACATTGAAATATACGTACATGTATATGAATTTCAAACAAAATTGTATTTGTCCCAAAACAGGGCTGAAAAAGTGGCTCCTCCTTCCCAAATGTAAGACAGAGAAATACTCTGAAAACACTTTGCTTTCATTATTTCACATTTCAGAAGAATACTGCTTTAGTTTGAGGCTTTTAAAAAATACAAAATTCCTCTAACAGGAAAAATGTAAGGAACTAAAATAATTAAAGAAGTAAAACTGATAAACTATTTGTGAATTACTAAAAGAAATTATCTTTCAGGATTAAGCTGTTAATAATGTCAGAGAGAGACATGAGAGAGTATTAAAAGACGTTAAAAAATATTAGAAATTGGAGGAAACAAAGGATCAAAAATAGCAATGATTTTAAACAAGAAGAAAGCTGAAAAATCTGCATGAGGGAATATAGTCCAGCAACTTCCTCTGCAGGAAAGACTTCTTTGTAGATCTTGTTTCACCTGCACTGGGTTTTCTGCTCCTTAACTGTTGTGAAACTGTTTTAGATGCTCTTTGTTACCAGCTGAACAGTCAATGTGCTCAGGAGGTACATCCATAGAAGATCCAAGATTTTAGGAGGTCAACCAAATCACTGACCCACCCCACAAAAATGATCAATCATCCTTTAGAGATCCTTGCCCAACAATCCTAAAGACCACCGGTTTTACGTCCATCTTCATAAATTCTCCAAGTAATCCACACCACTGGTTCACTATTGCTATCCGAATTTTTCACAGTCTGACCCTTTTTTAATATGCAATTTCAAACCACTAGATCTTTATTATTTCCACTCATGCTGGTTTTGGCTGGAACAGTGTTAGTTTTCCTCATCATCGCTAGTATAGGGCTGTATTCTGGATTTGTGTGGAAACAGTGCTGATAACTCAGGGATGCTGAGTTATTGCTGAGCAGAATTTACACAGAACCAAGGCTTCTCCTCTCCTGCAAGGAGGGTGGGCGCGCACAAAAGCGGACACAGCTGGGACAGATGACCCCAAGAGAATGACCAAAAGGATATCCCATGCCACATGGCACCATGCTCAGCACATAAAGCTGGGGAAAGAATACGGAAGGGGAGTATAGACGCAGTAATGGCATTTATTTTCCCAAATCACTGCTATGTGTAATGGAGCTCTGCTTTGCTGGAGATGGCTGAAACACCTCCCTGCCCATGGGGAAAGGTGAGGGAATTCCTTGATTTGCTTTAATTGTGTTCATGGCTTTTGCCTTCCCTATTAAACTGCCATTATCTCAACACACGAGTGTCATCACTTTTACCCTTCCTATTCTCTCCTCTGTCCCACCAGAGAGGGGTTGGGGAAGTGAGGTAGCAGCTGGCTGGGGCTTGGTCTCTGGCTTCAGTTAAACCATGATGCCACCTAATAGTGGAGCATTCCCCTCTCCTTTTTTTTTTCCCTTTTAAG
Source organism: Trochalopteron elliotii (assembly GCA_024734555.1). Classification (NCBI taxonomy): domain Eukaryota; kingdom Metazoa; phylum Chordata; class Aves; order Passeriformes; family Leiothrichidae; genus Trochalopteron; species Trochalopteron elliotii. The sequence continues at coordinate 4,052,327 of JANPWX010000072.1, forward strand.
AGAACTACTGCTTTCTCTCAAGTACAGTACTTGGAGCAAACATTTCATTGGACCAGTTTAGATGGATATCATGAATGTATGTTAAGACTGATAATTTGTTAAACTTGAATCACATTGTAATTTAGACACCATAATAATTTCTGCCATAATAAAATTCAGGGTTAATACAACATTTATCTTTACACACATCCATATGCAGCTATGAAAAACCTGACCATTTCACAAACTATAATGTGTAACTAGACTATAGCATAACAGCTTCTCAAAATGCTACATGATTAGGATGCACATAGTTTGGACTTCAACATTATGTATCCAGTAGAAACTTCCTTCTAATGGGTCCCTTCCTTATTAGAAACTTAGAAGTTTCCTCACACCCATCTATCAACTCAAACTTGTAAGGTAAAAATAACCTAGGTTCAAATAGACATTTCTGGAGTTTGTTTATATATGAAATTTGAAAACTCAGCAAACTAACCTTACCATCAGCTCAAGATAGATCATGCATTCTGCCAAATCTGTATTTTGCTTATCCATCTTTAAGCTGAAGACACATTCATTCTCTTGATGAGCACAACATTCAAAACTAAAGCATTATTGCAACTTTAAAGGGATGGGAAGATTAAAGGTTTTTACTTTTAAGAACATTTTATACTGCCTTTCCCACTGTAGAGAAAAATGCCCAATGACTCACACAGTCAAATAAACTAATCTAGTGTACTAATCTCTATAGAGACTTAACATGAAATTTAAACTTCAACCAGTTATAGATAGCTTATATCATATGGTTTTTATGCAAAGAAAATTAAGCTATAAAAAATTACATTGGTAGCTTACATTCAGATAAGTTTTGTGATGTTTTTCCTTTATTGCTCATAGAGGACATCATATAAAACTGCTGTTTATAAAAATAAATGTTTTATAAGCACTTAAAAAAGCCCAAATCACCTATTCAGAAATAAAAAAAATAAAAAAATTATTCACTGACACACAAGTTCTGCAATAATATAGAAAATGCCAAGTCACCTAGCAATCCATACTGGAGATGTGCAAAATGATCAGGAGGCAAGGTCTTGTCTTGAATTTTCTTTACAAACTTGCGGGCAGTGTCTGGTGGGTCTCCTGTCCCAGTAGTGGAAATAACAATAACTACAGGATCCTTTTCTGTTTCCAGGTTGTACTGTAAGCAATAGAACAAGTTAAGTTACAAAGTGCCATTTGATACATAATTGTGGCCTTAGATACTCTATCTTCCACCTTTCTTCTTCCCAAGGGTACACAGAAAACCATTTAATCTCCTTTTACCTATATTGAGCCACAGAAAGTCTTTCAAGTAATTACAAGTAATTTTGGGGATGCAACTTATGATCATACTTGTAGTTTTCAAGACCAGATTTGATACAGCCCTGAAGAACCTGCTCTGACCTCAACTGACCTTGCTGCAAGATGACCTTGTGAAGCTTCTTCCAACCTGAAGTATCTTATGATCCTACACACTGATGTCCAAGGGCAGCATTTTGAGAAGGATAGTCCATACATGAAGAATACTTCACAACTGCTCTCACACAGCTGAAATACACAGTTCTTACAGTATTTTATTTGTCAAATGGAAAAGGTATTTTTGTATATATGATCACAATCACACAAGCCAAGTGGGGTGCAGCCATAAAAACTTCAGGGATGATTTCTAAGTTCTAGTAAGTATCTTTTGGTCCTGATAACTTCCATGTTACAGAATCATAGTATCACAAAATTAACTAGGTTGGAAAAGACCTTTGAGATCATCATACCCAAAAAACCCCCCAGTGCTTTTGGGGGAACTAAGGCAGCTCTGAAGAGTCATAATCAGACACCGTGCTCTACAGTCTGATTAATTTTGGCCCATTCACCCTTCTCCCAGTTCACTTGTCTCTCCTTTACTAAAACTGGTCTCCCACATTTCCCAAAGTTTCATGGGGGCTACTCCCATTATACCAGGTTGATAATAACTGCCTGTAGAAGGGACTGAGTGTGAGTCCCATAAATACAGATCTCAGGCAACCATTTATTACTTCTCAAGTAAAAAGCACTCAGAATCTTTGACTTTCTCACTTTTAGCAGGCTGCAGCACTGTGGCACTGTGCTGTGGATCAGGTGCACAAATCACTCTCACAGCACCTCTATGGTGTATGGGTGGTGACCTCTGTGAAACACAGCTCCAGTCCAGTGTTTGGCAGTGACCTCTGGAGAACACCTTGTCCCACCCATGCCCCAAGTGTGACTAAGTCAGCACCATGCTTGGTCAGCTGTAACTGGCTGAATTTTGAAAACTTCTAAGGGCAGAGACTGCCCTTTTCTGGGCACCTTCTTCCATGCAGAACTTCTCTACTAGTGTCAAATCTGAATTAATCAGGCAGCACCCAATGCATTTGGCCTCCTGTTGCCCAGTTTGGCTCACACAGGCTGGCTGCCATTAGATCACTCCTTAGCCTCCTTTTTGCCATAATAAGCAACCTAAGCTCCTTCTACTGCTCCCTGTGGGTTGCAGTTTAAATTATGTCCCAGCATTCCAAGTTTAATAAAAATAATAGGAATATGAGAAAATAAAAAGGCTGCAAGAGGAGCTGTGTTTCTCTCAGAGCAGTTTCAAAACTGCAATTCAAAATTCCAGATTTTGAGGAGTTATGTTCTAAACACCTCCCTCAATAAATCACTCAAACTTTATCTCCTTGTCAAGCCATGTAAAAAATTACCTGACACCTACAACCCAAAAAAGCTAGGAATATATAAAAACAGACTAAAGTGGTTTTGCTGTTGGCAAGGTTTCCAAGTCCTTCCTGACGAAGCTAAAAGCAGTTGCACGGTAAACTTAAATTACTACATGTCTTGCCTCTGACAGTGGCCTACAGCAGACGCCTAGAGAAGCAGAGTAAACATGCAAGGATATTGATATTCCCTGGGCACTTTGCCAGACTTCAATGAGCTGTGGTCCAAGAACCTTCCAAATAGAGCTTTTATCTTTTACAAGTTCAGGCAAACTCCAAGTACTCACAAAATCCTGAGACTTTCAAAACTAAACTCTAAGTTGTACAAAAAAAAGCCTCAAGGGTCGTGTTGCAATAAGGACTCAGATTTTCAAAACTTCCCCAGCTGATTTGGTAAGTAGAGACCCACAGCCTCTGCACTGCCACAGGTGACTACTGCATTTACAAAGAAAAGCAAATCACAAAGAAAAAGAGCAAATCACAAAAGCAAAAGAAAAGTGAAAATATATACTAAAATGAGCTCCATTAAAAAACCAAAAAAGACACAAACTCAAGAAGTATGAAGTGGTGTATCAGAACAGAGGTACGATTAGCTCACTAAATTCTTGCCTTCTCCACTGCAGATTTTTGTCTGCATACTTAGACACCTTCTGAAAACCAAACATTTGGTGACACAGGTTCTGCAATAATTTGTGTCAATTACTGTGAGGTCTGCGACATCACTGGACCAGCAAGAACCTAACACAACTACACAGTTTTTTACTCTACCTTCCACTTCTTCCTATATCCTTTATTTTTCAGGTTTGTCTCACTCTTTCTCTTTCCTCCAAACTTTCTCCTCAGCTGAGGACAGCAATGCCACACATGAGCAGGGAGCAGCCTGCTCAAGCTGAAAGAAGAGGATGGGATCAGCCAGCCAGGTTTGTTTCACCCAAAATAATACAAATCATGATATATATTCAGATAACTCATACAAGGCTGACTACACACACTGTGACCCAATATGATCTCCATTTAGCCTCCCATTTTTTACTGCTCCTCCCTCACTTCCACTTCATTTCAGTCTTCATGAAACGTAATCACTGTAACCAACCAAAGATTTATGACCTTATCTCACTCCTGGGACAGTAGGTGAGAGACACTACTTGGAAACAGCCAGTGCTCCTGAGATCTGAGCAGTATTTGACCATTCACATTTGAATGGCAAGAAGATCACATTACTTATTCTGCCTCTGTAACCACCTATTCCATCCACAGACCTTCACAAGGTCTGAAAATACCCAAAAGATACATAAAGACAGACTTTCTCACTGAGAAGTAAAGAAAAAAACCATAAGCTCATATATGACAAAATTTACAAAGCTGCAGAAATTACTTTTTTACTCAATGCCCAACTCTCAAATTCTCAATTCATAATTAATTTGCAGCTCTGAATTGTCTTACTAAATTTGGCAAAATACACTTATTTAAGTGGCAGGCCAGTAACAGGGCTAGAAATGTTCTGACTATCACCTTCCTGAAACTAATCTCCAAACCTGTCAAATGCAGAAGACATTAAATGCAAGAATATAAGGAGAATCTTCACATTCCCTGCTGGCTGCATAAAAGTCTCTTTCTAACACTCAGCTACATTCTTACTGCACATTCATTCAAAATGTCTCACATTTTCAAGTGCGTAACAAAACCTCTTTTAGATGTTATTTTCTCCTAATCTCATATGAAATACCAGGCTATCAAGTTTTGATTGTTTGTTTTTTATATGTTTTTGTTGGAGGCCATACAGTTGAGAGTACTTTGTGAAGGAAATTAGAGTCCATAATGCTTTTAGTTACAGAACTATGTTTTTACACTCTTACTCCTGGATAACAGCAAATAATAAAAAGCCACTTCCTTGTTCCAGCCAAGCTTTTTATTTTGTTTTAGAACTTAGCTTGAAGTGAGTTCTGTGGGAATTGAGTGCATATGCTAAGCAACACAAGAAGATCTGCAAAAGCTCTGGGCCATGCTGGAGCCCACAGTTAACACAACACAGAACATCAATGCAACAAACAAAATAGAACAAAAAAACCAAACCAAACCAAAAAAAACACGAAAATCACACACACACACACAAAACCCCCAAAAAACCAAAACACAAAAAAAATAAAACAAACAAGAAAAAAAAGACATAATTTCTAGTAACAGTAGACCTGACCTGTAAATATGGAATTCATTCACTACTGCATATATAAAAAGTTTTCAAGAAGTCACTGAATCGTGGTTAGAAGAGAGGTAAAGACATTAATTTTCAGTTCTAGTAAGAAAAATCACAAGACGTATCTTTGGCAGAAGGCTATTAAGCAACTGTGAGTATTGGGTGAAATTACTGATTCACAAAGAACAAAATTTGACACGAGATGATGGTTTTTTTATGAGTGCATCTGCTAACCTGCATGATTAACAAGAGCCACCACTCTAGCACATGAAGAAGAATTCAGCTCTTCAATACATAATTTTCAAAACAGCATGGGGTATCTCACCTTATCCATTTCACTTAAACAGTGCATATCAGCTTCAAGTCCATGGGCACCTGCTTGTTGCCATATTTCCTCAGCTATGGCTTTTGCCTGCCCCTTCTGTGTTGCATAGAGGAGCAAAAACCTCCTTTTTGACTCACAGCACATTTTATTTTTTTTTTTGAGACACTGCAGGGGAAAAAAATTAAAAAGTGAATTTCTTGTAGGCAGAACAGCAAGATTTTAATTTGTTTATAATATTAAGAAGACATAAAGATAGCAGCATGGGCGTTTAACTTGGAAATGAGACATCTACTCTGAAGTGAAGCCATTTCTTGCAAGCAAATTTTGTAAATCAGGTTGCAAAGGACATGTGATTTTGGTCCTATGTGCTGTATTGCAGTAATGTTACAACATCTCTGATATCAAGAATCTAGTTTGTAAACAACACAACATGAAAATTTTTAAAATGAAAATATATACTATTTTTATTATATTGTATTTTCCCCTTCAAGTTAATGACTGCTTTGTTCTCTTTTCTGAGCTGTCTTTGAAAACAAAACGAAACACAGACCTGGTGAACTCAAACTACAAAGTCTGAGGGGAAAACACCTAAATGCTCAGTTTCTTCTTTTTTGAAATCAGTAATTTTTGCTGCCATGACTTTACACTTTATTGTCCACTATGTATTTTGGAGCACAAACACTGACTTTAAATTCATATTTCAAAAAGGAGCTCCTTACACAAGTGCACCCTGACCCTGAGGTTAGCTCAGCTGGTCAGAACACAATGCTAATAACACCAAGGTGTTGGTTTTGATCCCCACATTGGCCATTCACTTTGGAGGAGTTGGACGTGATGATACTTCTGGGTCCCATCCAACACAGACTATTCTGTGATTCTGTGAACTATAGAATTGGGTCTTTAGGATTTTTTACTCCTAAAAGTAAGAAACAGTCTTAGAAAAATCTGCCGTGGTGTCACCAAGTTCCTTGCAAACAGCAGGATGAATGAGATGCATATCCTTATCCATTCACCTGTCCCATGAAAATTTGAATGCAAGAAGTTTTACTCCATTAACACAGAGAAGACCACAGATGTAACTTCAGGCAGCAGTAAATAAGAGAGAGAAGCACAATGTCCTTACAGTGGATACTGCAAATTAATTTTCTGTCAATATTTTGTCATTGCTAAGGAGGAGCAGTAGAACTCTAATACCTAGAATTAGTACTGAGAAATTTTCAGTTCCCAATCTGAGGTACCTCTCCCATGCCTGGGCCCAGTTTGGTGTATTTCACCTATTGCTTCCACAAAGTTCCAACTAAAAGAAAGCATTCAGTGTGCTAGCCAGACACACTGAGTTATGCAAACCTGTGACTACACAATTTGAGGTGTCTCTTTTTTCTCTTTCTCTTAAGGGAAAACAAACATAGTGCAATTGTATAAGCATACTGTACTCCATTGATAGAGCAGGATACTTCTCCCCACACTACTGCAGAAGGTTTTTCCTACAGGATTTTTTTTTAAAAGCATAATTATACATCAAAAGTAGCAAAACTAAGTGATAGGTTCTTAAGAGTGCCTGTATCATACGTGATATTCATGAAAAATGCCATTACTAGAAAATGTTGAGGTTTTCATTGTATTTTCTTCTATTATGTTTTCCATTTTAGTTTTCATTTTAAATTAATTACATGTATTATCTAAAATTATTAGTAATTACCTTAACAGTCACCTTTAAATAAATTCATTTACATAACTGGTTTCATGTGTGTGTGTGTGCACAGAAGGTGCATACAACAAAACAACCCACAAAATGATTTTTCACCTTCCTTTTCTATAAGAAAAAAATGTGATAATTATTATGATTCATATACAATAATGCAAATACAGTTTAAACACCCTCAGATCCCTGTAGTAATACAGATTCATCCTGGTCATGTGCTGTATTTTCACCCAACTCTCTTGTCAGCAGGTGGCATCACCCGACCACAAATGGATAAAACCAATAAAGAAAAAGCGATGCTTCATTGCTACACTCTTTTCTCATACCTCAGGAAGGGAGAAAGATAATCAGTTTCCCACTAAGACCACACCACAGCACAGAAATCTTCTATACAAGAAAAGCTGAGGAGTAAGCTGCCAACATTATAGCCCAGGCATTAGCAACAAGAGTCTGTTAGAACAAGAGTCAGCTTGGGAAGCTGTTAATGTTTGAGAAGCACAAAAATTTGCAGGAGTAGGGGGAATGAGGAAGGCAACAGAAGGAACAGCAGCCAGGATGTAGTCTGACATGGTCAGATGTTGCCTAACAGTGTTGTGACCTCTGCCTATGTCTGGCAGAGCAGCCGGGATCCCTGTAAGACATTGTGAGCTTTCTACTCCAGCTAATATAGCAACAATAAAGGGTGCAAAAAGCAGCCACACACATTTTTGGTGCATGTATGTGAACTCGGAGAGGGTTTTTTTTCACTGGTGAGTGGACCAGTAGATTGCATAGAGACACAAAAACCTGGAGCAACCACACCATCCACAGACAACATGTGGAAACGAGAGAACTCGCGCAGCCAGAAGAGACAATGATGTTGGAGATGCACATGCAGACCTCCTGAGACAGGGACTGTGTGTGCATGCCACAGTGTGAATGAATCCTTGTGGCAATGGGAGACAACACAATTAGACAATTCCTTGGAATTAGATATAGAAAGCTGTTTAAATATTTGTGGCATTTGTTAACATTTTCCAGGTACCTAGTATTGTATCTGTTGCATTGTTGCTATTGATCTTAAATCTGTAATTCAATTAACTGATTAGTTTATTTAATTCCCTAAAAGTTAACGATGTCAACAACAGACCAATAATTTTCTTTATTCTTGATCTGATCTAAACTGCACAAGTTGAAGAACTTCCCCGGCGAACATGTCTTCTCTCTGTCCTCAACCATAAGATCTTTGTGCACAGACTGCCAAGTGATGCCTGCTCAAAGAGAGGAAATCAGTCATGCCTACCTGCAGATGAACAATCGTAAACCAGGAACACACCTGCTCTCAGATGAGCATGCTGCCCACACTGTTCTTGCTTTGCTGCTCTACGCACTCTTCAAAGATGCTATGCCACTTCCACTTATGGGATACAAGTTCAACTGGAATAAATAGGGGGAAAAAAGGTAATTCTTGAGTTATCAAGCTTTCTGAACAAACCCTGTAACTTTAATAGTACTATCGTACCAGCAGCCTTTAACATGTTGTTCTGCTGGTAAATACAACAAAAACAACACTTAAGCTAGGAAAACAACCTTTGATTTGCTGGATCAAACCCGGGCTTAACATGAAATAATTATGAAATTCCAAATCATAGCTCATTTGATCCAGTAGCTGGAAAGGTCAGAAAGCTAACAGTCCACAGAAGACTAGCACGGCGTCCAGCAACTCTCTAAGGCAACAGTGTGGGAGCAGCCAAGGCATTCAGGAACGCCGCTGACCCACACGTGCTGCCCCAGCAGCGCCGCAGCTGCGCGGCAAGGCCAGAGAGCGCACGTCATGGACCCGCTCTGTCAAAAATAAACTGCGCGGCCACGGACTGGGTAAAAAAAAAAAAAAAAAAAAAAAAAAAAAAAAAAAAAAAAAAGGCAAGAAAGTTCAGTGCACACACTTTAAACTATGTCATCAGTAGATGGATAAACTCCTTAGATTCTCATTCAACCTGAACTGCACACATGGAGGAGTTTCACCCTTCTGAAACTTAGAAGAACGTCTTCTTTCTGTCATCAACCAGAAGAGCTTCACGCACTCCTCTGTGGCTTTAACCCACGTAGTGGGACCGTGCCTTGAACCATGAAGCCATCCCCAAGTCACTTTTTTCAACAGCTTGCGACTCAGCAGCATTCAGGGGCCAAGACAAATAGAAAGGCGAAATACAAACCCTCCGCCCCGCGCACCTGCTCCGCCCGGCCCCGATGTCCCCCAGAGCGGGGAACGCGAGTACTTGCGCTGGAGGACGCGGTGCACACGGACATGGACACGGGCACGAATCCCACTACCAAAGCAAAGCGCCGGCACCAACCCCCGCTCCCCGACTGCCCGCGCACCGCCGAGCCGGGCCCAGGCGGATGCAGCAGCAGCGGCAGCGCGGGGAGGAGGCAGGGCCGGGGCGGAGCGGAGCTGGGCGAGCCAGGCGGGCCGAGGAAGGTGCCGGAAGGTCCCGGCAGGCGTCGCGCTGCCCGTGATGGCTGCCGAGACTCTCCGAATGACGG